>CM027578.2:10500982-10880242 GCA_015852605.2 Populus deltoides | reverse complement strand
AAGGCTTGTCCGGATGAGTGGGCATCCGTCAAAGCTAGAGCACCGGGGAAGCAAGAGCGATTGTCTTAAAAAAAAAAGCCCAACAGGAGAAGGATCGTGACTTCACATCCTAAAAGCACCTCTGTATCCCACGGCAATCCTAATGTAATGTGACTTTCCGATTAAGGAACTTGCTTGAAAGGTCTTCTTCTCTTGTCAATGTCAATCTGCAACCAAGTCAAGAGGTAGAACAAAGGCATCCTCAAATGAGACAGATGAAAGCATAACCACTCACTCGGGCGTGGGAAATAAGAAAGGTCGATCTAACTCCTTTGCCCGCCATTACATTCTTACGAGTTTAGAGCTTCCCAGTCTTGGGCTTCTTCCTCTTCTTCGTGAGCAGTAAGAGGGCATGCCTTAAGGATAAGGAAAGGACATGGTCTCTCGGGTATCTATCGGGATCGTCGCCTCTGTCGCTGCATAGAGTTATCTTCCTATTCAATCACCTTTCAATCTCCGAGTTCGAAGGGTAGAACTAGGGAAGGTCAAGGCTTTCACCTATGTGGAGAAAGTGAGTTCACCTTACAAGTAGAATATTTTTAGTTGGTGGAGAGATTGTCTTCGACTCTAGATGAGATTCTTAGACATAAAGAAGGCCATCATTATTTCTTATAATGAGTGTGACCATTGCATGATGGAAAAATAGAAATTATTAGGGTTTTAATGACTCTAAATAGTAGCTAAAATAAATTCTGATGTGAAGAATTCTTAATTATTCTGAAAAATAACCTTTGGAATTGTTTAAATAGGAGCTAAATCTATTTACTTAATAAAACACAAATCAAATAAAATTCTAAAATCTAATTAAGAAATGAATGCAGAAATAACTTTAAAAAATAATGAAAATCTAAAAACATGAACAACCAGGTCTAATTTAAACATGGTCTTAACATCGGCTAGTGTTAACCTGATTAAATTTCATGTAAATCCAATGAATAAATAAAAAGTTATAAATTTTTTTATAAAAAAAAACTCATTTGCCTTGTCCGAACTTTTAGACCTATCTATCTCATACATTGTTGAAGCTTAGAAGAATGATGGGAAACTTAGAGAAACAATCAAGAATACAACAAATATCTCTAGTCGCTAGCATCAATTTTGCAGGCATCAACACCAGCTTCAAACCCAGAACCAGATTCTGAAATTAGAAAGGCTATTTTGACAAGGTTTTTTAAGAAGAGATCGGGTCCACCTCATTCATTCATTATTTCTGCTTCCTCCTCCTCCTCCTCCAAATCTATTTATCTATCTCACAGATCGCTACTTCAATACAAAACAATACAATGGAGCAGCACCAAACCATGATCAGTATCCTTGCACGAGCAATCTCCCAACTCTTTTTTTTTCTTTGTTTTTTGTTGGATTGGATTACGAATTGATTATAAATTAATTTATACACGCTACTGATATGTTGCTTGGTGTTGTTGATGGGAAATTGCAGGAGCGTCTGCTGGGTGCCATATTGTGGGCTGCATTTGCGGGTTTCCTTGTTTTTTAGCTACGAAAAAGCATCTATCAACCCATTTCACCTCAAAACAAGGAAAGATGAAACCCGTCTATCTATCTATCTATTTCTTTATCTATTTTTCAACGAAGAGGTTACATTGGCAAAAAACGAGAGAGTTACCTAAGGCTAA
This sequence comes from Populus deltoides, assembly GCA_015852605.2. Classification (NCBI taxonomy): domain Eukaryota; kingdom Viridiplantae; phylum Streptophyta; class Magnoliopsida; order Malpighiales; family Salicaceae; genus Populus; species Populus deltoides. The sequence goes on along the minus strand of CM027578.2, from coordinate 10,878,566 downwards.
GAATAGAAGAGGTTAGGCATGCAATTTCTTGTTATTAGACCACCCTCTAGATTTATCTAATGCTGATATCACAAAGTTGCTTGCTTGGTAATACAATACCAAAGCCAAAAAGAGACTTCCGATTGGATTGGATTACAGAATGTTTCTTTCAAAGAAACTTGTAGCATGTAGTCGATAAGTTAGATCGTAATGATCTGTTGCAACTGCATTTCTATTATAAAACATATTGTTGTGATCAAAATTCTGAGTTTCAGTTTGATGAGGCACAAGACTTGTAATATGGTCCCCTTTGGTTGGTACTTTAGTGGGCTGCTGGGCGGCCAAGGGTTGTTCTTACTCGTTTAGATACAGGATGGATATTGTATGACCTGATAAGATAACTATGCTTCTGTGTGTATGGTGTTTCGCTCCTTGTCAAGTGAGATACTGGGGGATTCAGGTTGTTGACATTAAAATCTAGCCTTTCTGCTACATATGGTGTTTGAAAGCATTTATACTCCCTCCCTCTTTCATCATCAATAGACACCATTTGTACGCATAGACATTTATTCAAGATGTTTTCTCCACCATCTTTCTTTAGCTCATGCTACAATATGCTTGTCATTTGACAGGTTTTTACTTAACTTCCGTGTTTGGAAATTTCACTAGAGTAGAGGTCTGTGCTTTCATATGTTTCAAACTGGCATAGACACTGTGCTTTCATTTCTGTTGTGATCTTCCTTCTCATGAAAGTGGAAAACTATTGACCATTAACTACATTAGCTATCATAAATGCTCAATACAACTAGATTTTCTTTGACAAGTCAAACCATTGTGTTCATGAACTTTTAATTGTCTTAACTTTGAATTTCTGACAGTTGAGAGAGCCTATATTTGGCAAGCAATTTTGTTCATAGTTCAAACTTCTTTGGGACAAAGCTGTGGACCAAGCACCTGTGGTTGCTTCTCTTAATTCATGTAGGCAATAGAACTTTGGATTAGTTTCGTTTCTATCAGTTGAACATTTCTATGAAGTTTTGTGCCATGTACATGCAAGATTTCGAAGTCATTTTATGGGACTTGAACTGAGATGGGCTATGATTGAAAGTCAAATAATATATTACCTGCACTTGGAGTATTTTGGAATTTATAAAAAGCTGTATGACATAGCTTATTTTCTGTTTATCTTCTTTGTTATCTGAACCATCTGATTTGCTCTAGGATCTTAACCTAAGTCCTTTATGATCCTTTTTCATATTGATTTCATTCATTGCTATATATCAAGTTCCTAACAGATACATAGGGAGTCGTATGATTTTTAGCAGGCCTTTTTTAGAACTAGTTTTTAATATCAAAGTCCACCAGATTTTGTTTTTAGACCTTGGCCGAATGGTAAAACCTTTCCCAGCACCCCATTCACCTTCAAAATCTGGATGTCCCCTAATATGGGAGGCCACTGGAGCAAATCTAGTACTTCTCCATAAGATCTAGTTTCATAGGAATTACTCTTATCTCTAAGCTTAGATCTAGCCTCATGTTATATCATTTAAGCGAATCATTCATTGTGATAAATATTTCAAATTTGATAGAACTACTTTCCTAGTTCTGTTCTTGGCTGTGGATCTACAAGACCTCATGGCTGTGAATTCACAGATTCTGTTCTTGGAGACTTCACTTCCAAGAATTTAAGCTTTACACTGAATAGCCACATGTGTCCCAGGGCTTTCTCTACAAAAACAGTGCTAATAAATGTTTTAAATTACAAATTATAGGACTCTGCATTCTTTCTCGCGATCAACTGGGTATCATGTGTTTGAGTTTATGTAGCTGGGTTTCCTCCCAAAACATTTCTGTGCTGTCCTGTTAACTTATTACACCTAAATGGATCTTCATATTCTGCAAAGGAATGTAGTAGGTAATGGTGCTATATAGACATAATGGTTCTTGATTTATAATGCTGAACCAGTCTCTTCATCACAAATAAATGAAAGAAGCCAAATGTGTGTGATAGTTCATGTCCCCCAAAATGAGTTGTTCATCAGATCAGCTGTTTCACATCTATTTCTATTCTAGCTAATGTTCAGTACATGGTAATGAAATTTGATGCAATATAATTAAAACATAAAATTGTTAGTGCATGTTTTCTTTCCTTCTCTTTTTAATTTTAAACAAGAAAAATAAAATTGTATAGAAATCGTTAGCTTATATGTGGGTAACCTTGTTTAACCATTAGGAGGAATGATCAATAGGGAGATCTTAAGTTTTTTTTTTTCCCCCTGGACTCTGGATGGTAACAGATCCACGAACAATACAAGTAACCATTCCCGTGGGCTGTGGTTTCATGAAATTTTTTTTTTGCTATCCCAATGGTTGTGATAGCAGTATACTTTGTTTTCTTTAAGGTGTTTACATGGTTACCTTCGTGCTTTAGTGTAATCTGAATTGCTTCTCTCCAATCTAACTGTGTTCACTTCTGGATCCTGTGGGTGCGCACCTTTTTACAGCTTAGATTGGATGTTTATCTTGCTAACACTACTAATATGCTCTGAATTTGGAAAAGAAAAGGAACATTTTTTGTTTAAATATTCTAAAAGACCGAAATGATTAACAACCTGATGAGTAGTCATAATTGTAAAATACCACGCAATACTAACTAATGACACTAAATAAACTCGATGCCCAAAATCTAAGAGAGAGACAGAGCAGTAACAGAGGGAGTTGGTGAGAGTCATTTAGACTTATTGGATGACCACATCAAGCATTAGTTTGAACAGAATTGGCTCGATTTAAGTTGGCTTTGCGTGTGACCATTACATGGTAGACACCCATTGTCAAAAGCACTGCAAATGCCACACCAAGTACAATGCCAGCCATGCCACCAGCTCTCAGTCGATTCCCTCCTTTCTGGGATGTTGATATTTCCCTTTCTTGTGCTTGATCAGTAGCCTCTAATTGAGCTGCAAGAGGCAATGGTGAGCAACTAGATGAAGCAGCACATGGGCTCTTCACATTCGGTTCATGTGTTTTGGGATGGAAGAATTCAACTGCAGATGGTGATAAAGCCACAGGGTTCTCATAAACAAGGCCATGAGGAGCTCTCCCTTGTGCTCCCGCTCCGGTGAAGAATACAAGGGTTAAAGAGGAGGAGAAGAAGAGAAAGAAAGAAGGTATGAGAGCCATTCTGTTTTGTTTTGTTTGCTTTGAGTATCCAATTCTGAGTCGAAAGTGAAGGAGTTCTAGCCTCTAGTTGAGTAGTGTGCTTTGAACTGACATTTATAAGGTCGTGTTGTGTTGTGAGGGGGTTGTTGCTTGGTATTGAATTATCAGTGATAGAGACTAATGCTAGAAAGGAGGGAACGAAATGATTTGTGATTGTTCCAAACCTTTTTCTTTCCATTTCATCCATTGTTAATGAATTTGTCAAAAATTCATGTTTCTTCTAGCTTTACTTAGTGCCTTTTAATACAAGGAGGTGAAGAGAGTAGGAAAGGGAATGGGAAGTCAATTTATTTAAATACTCAAGCGATCATCACATGTAAACCTGTTTAATTACTACAAGTAATTACATCCCTCCCAAGTACACGCATTATATGAACATAAAGACTTGTTATTTAATCATCCTATAAATTTGTCAAGGTTTGTTTTTTTTTTTTTTACCTTTTTTTGTGTTTTGTTGCTTGAGTGCTGAAAAGGTGAGGATAATGGAAACATGGGGTCTTTCTTAGCTTGGAGGATCAGCAAAGGCTAAGGCTACAAGCATGCATTTGATGTTGAGTAAGAACTAATAATAACAGTAGCCGGTGTCACCTGCCCTTAACATTATTGCAGAGGACGGTGAGCATAACATTATTGCAGAGGACGGTGAGCATGCTAGGGCTTAAATCAATGCTCTCTCTCTCTCTCTCTCGCTCCCCCCCTAATAAATTAGGTCATGGCCATTCATGCTTTTTATTCCTTGGTATTATATCCTATTTCAAAATTCCATTTTTTCCCTTCTTTACATCTCGTGGGGATGATCGTGACCTCTGTCATCTCCCTCTCTCCCACCCAACTTGCACGCCCCTGCAATAAACCAATATAAATAAAACAGGCCCGTTTACCATCTGCACAAGATCCTTGTTCCCCTTTCAAATTAGCTGCTTCAGTGTCTTGTCTGAAAAATATTTAGTATAAACTTTTATTTTTATAGCTTTTCATATTATTTTTAGCTGAAAAAAAACATTAAATTAATGTTTTTAGATGGTTTGGGATAGTTTTGATGTGTCAATATAAAAAAAAAACTAAAAAAAATATTATTTTAATGTATTTTCAATTGAAAAATATTTCTGAAAAGCACTTGTATTATCATACTAAACTCGTAACGAGTTAGAGATTTTATTATTGTGGCAGCTTCTGTTTTTTTACCGAATCATATAGAAAAATTGTTTGGTTAGTCAATTTTTTTTATTTCTTGCATTGAACTTTATATATAATTACATTTTAAATCTTGGTTTTATAAAAACTAAAATAATTTACTTTTCATTCATGGAGAGCTAAAAATATATCTCGTAATAATTTTAATCAAATATATATTTTTTTAAATCACAACTACAAATATTTTTTGTAAATCTATTTTTAAAACTACAATCACAAAATATATTTTTTATATTCAAAATTTGAATGGTAGTTAATGAATAGGCTTTTTTATTTTATTTTTTTATATTCAAAATTTGAAGATGAGTTTGATTATAATACAAATATTAAAATATCTTTAAATTAACAACTGTTCCTTTTATTAATTTGAACTATCTGGATTGTAAATTAAATTATTTGAAATTTTCAGTTTTAGGTTTGGTTGTCTTTATAAAAACTTGAGCATCCTTAAACCACCATTGATTTCATTGATAAAAGATGTTTATCCACTTGTCAATTTAAAATCTTTCACTGAAATTTTATTTAAGCTCTATTTATTTTGTTGGAAAATATTTTTTTTTTGAAAAATAGTTTTCATGGAAAGAAAATTCTTAAAAAGTAATTTTTCTTTTATGTTTGACAGTATTATAAAAATAAGTTAGAAAATACTTTCTACTATTTAGTTATCTCATGAGAAATAAGCTGAAAAATAACTTATTAGTGTTTTGATCTTTTTCAAGTTTATTAAAAGAATAAAAATCAAATCTAAAAAATAAAAATGTTAAAGGAGGATGATATTTAAAAAAAAATATATTTCATATAAAACAAATAGCAATCAAATGAACGGGAATCAAATTTGACATATAAAAAAGTTAAAAAATGACGAGATTAAAAAATAAATTTTTAATTTCATAAATTATTTCAAATAAAATAAATAGCAATCAAAATATTAAAAATCAAATTTGATATGATATAACATGATGTTTTTGAATTTTTTGCAACTTCTAGAATGTGTATTCTGTCCAAAATAAAAGAAAAATATTTTTTTGAAAACCAAGTTAAATGTGTTTTTTCTCCTAGTCAAAGACCTATTTTTTTATATTTTTTAGTTGGTTATTAATTATTTTTTATAATTTTCAAAAATATTGATTTCAAAAGATCCAAGGATTTAAATCATTATGCTATATTTGGAGATTTAGTCTGGTTAATAAAATATATGTATTCTTTAATTTGTTTTTTTTTAATCTTAAACTCAAAGCCTATAAAAGGTTTTTTTTTTAAATGCACCATTTCAAATATGTTAATGATCTGCTTAAAATTTGATTAAAAAATATTTTAATTTTAATATACTGAAATTAATATTATAACACATCATAAAAAAGGGTTTATTTGTTTTTTTCATATTTATTTTGAGACACCCCATTTAACAAACTTTTTATATTAGATTTTTTTTTTGCAAACACGATAGTACATGGAAATGACATCATGCAGCATCTAAATATGCTTTTAGTGGAATATCTTCAGGTAGGATTGTGTTTGAGGTGCTATTGATGTGACTTCATCTCTTATTCCTCGTCATAAAACAAATTGTTTTTTTTATTTTTTATTTTTTATGGTAAGAGATAACTAATGGGTACATAAAAATAAATAAAAAATACAAATTATAAAATCAAATGAAAAAATATCTAAATAAAATATTATCATGTTCAAATATCAAGAAAATAGAGTTTCTATTTTTATTTAAGATTCAAATCCTACAAAAAAATATATAATTTTTTTCTTAAAAAAGTATCAAATATAGATGGCCTCGTTAAAATATAATATAAAAAATTTAATTTTAATATATAAAATTGATCCGATTTATATAAAATTTTTTATGTTTTTTTTTCATATATGTTTTGAGACACTCCCATGTAAAAATTTTCTTAATATTCTATACATTTTTTCCCAAAGAAAGTAAGAATCAAAGTGACACCACGCAGCATCTAAATATGCTTTTGGTGGAATATCTTTTAGAGTATGTTTGGTATTGCTGTAGCTGTTGTGGTTGTGGTTTTAAAAAAGTTGTTCTTATAAAAAGTACTTTTAGTTGAGGTTGGTTTGGAAAAATATATGTTTGCTTAAAACTGTTGTTGAAATTGAGGTTGAACAAAAAGTAGTTTAATGTGTTTTGTTAAAAAAATACTTTTCAAATTGAAGTTATAAAATAATTAAAAAATATTTTTAATTTAAATATTGTAGATTTAACTACTATTATTACATCATGAAATAAATAATATTGATATCAAATATTTTTTATTATTCCATTAAACTATATGCAATGTCATCACATACGAAATATATCCAACAATAACTATATTTTTCATGGTTTCTTAAGCACGCAACAACAAAAACTGCATTTTTTGTTACGTCATCAAATGATCTCCTTCTAATTTTTTGAATAAAACACAATTAAAATAAAAATATAACCTGAATTTTTTTTAACTGGGTCGGACCCGGCAAGAACATAATTGGAATTGCGATCAAATTCCACAAATGCTACGTCATCATGCGATATCTTTCTAATTTATATAGTGTTATTAAATAATATTAAATACTAGTTTTTTGAGTAAAACTTAATTTTTAAAAAAATATTTTACAATTTCATTACGTACAAAATTCATTCGATAAAAACTACAGTTTTCATGATTTTTTAAGCATGCAATAAAATTAGTTAAAATATTATCAGAAATAAAATTGAAATTACAGTATGAGTAAATTTAATTCACCTTAAACTAATTTAAAAAAAAAACAAAAAAAAATATTGTTCATGTTCATGTGAATAGTACGAGTAAAATCACTTAACTACACTAGTTTTTTTTTTAAAAAACTAAATGTTTCCTGGTTTTTCGAAATAATAATAAAAAGAAAAAACTAAACTTTTCCTGGTTTGTCAAAATAATAATTAAAAAAAACTAAACTTTTCCTGATTTTTTAAAATAATAATTAAAAAAAAAACTAAACTTTTCCTGGTTTTTTTTTTTTAAAAAATTGATTTAAGTTTAAGTGTACAGTGCGAGGGAATTAATTCACTCCAGACTGCTGATGGAGCATGGCTCCACCTATTCTGACTTCTTGCCTCAGGAGAAGCAGCCAAATGCTGCTTCTCCAAAACCTGCGATTTCATTTTAATTTGTAGTGGGTCTTACCGGTGAAAAGCATTTTTTTCCTTTTACCAAATGATATTATGTGTGGCTGCGAGTGAACCTCACCTACAACCACACTCTTAGTTGTTTGGAATATACTTGAGAAATGGAATATAACTTATTTACATTTTATTTATTTATTTATTTATTTACCTTTATAATTTGTATACTTTAAATTTATTTATGCTGTATGAAGATAAGGAATAGGAGATGGAAGTGACATCAATAGCAACTCAAAACAATCCAACATAGGGATAGATTGACTTCTATAGCCAAACATCTCCCTATCATGTCCAAGAACAAACGCCAAGAGCTCACACCTTCCCCATTAATTAGGCCAAAATGTGCATCATTAAGCAGCTAAACCCTCACCTACTCAGCTCTATAATATTACCACAAACCATAAATTAAGGACAAGATAAGGTAAATTATGGCCACCAAATAATTTATGGAAGATAAGAGAAAAGCAAGGAATCTCAAGGCCCCCTGCCCTTACCTAATATAATTAATAATTCAACACCAACATACATACCTTTATATATATATAAAATACCATAAAGAATCAAATGCATCATCACATTCCCATCAATCCGTTTTGGGATGAAATCATCAAGTACTTGTAGGATTTTTAATGTTTATTGGTAGCCATTAAGCTCTTTAATCATCAATTTTTTCATTTTTTGTGATTGTCTAATAGAGTTGGGTGATAATAAAATGTTTACTGGGTGTTTGTTTTTGTGTTATAATTTATTATTTAAAGTGTTTTTCATTTAAAAAAAATATCAAAGCAATGTTTTTTAAGCATGTTTGGATGTTTTTAATATATATGTATATATATATAACAAAACCAATGTTTTTTTGCAGTAAAAAAAATCCAGTGTTAAACTCCATATTATTTTGAGGTTTAAAGAATGTCGGGAGAAGACAAAATCCAGCGTTAAACTCCACATTATTTTGAGGTCTAAAGAGTGTCGGGAGAAGACAGTTATTCTAAATCTACCTGGAATAGACTCTCTTGCTTTTAAAGGATTTTTAATTTATTTATACGATTTTGAAACATAAAAACAAACAGAATTTAAATAATAACACAAAAAACAAATAAGATAGGGTGAGATATTAATTTAATTCGAAGGTACTCTATACCTTGATAGGGTCTGAAGTTTTATTTTTAATAATTTTAATCAACCCTCATACTTTGAATTCATCTTCTCACAACTCATGTTTAACTAAGTTATATATACATGAACATACCACATGTTACATGTGGCCACAAATTGAAAGCGCTAGGGCTGGCAATATGCCTACAATCGTAGTATATGAGTTTAACTTATTCTTTTGATTACTCGGGTAGTCTTATCTTAAACTAAATCTATGTGTCTGTTTGATAATATAATGTAATATATTTTTTATTTAAAAATATATTAAAATGATTTTTTTATCAACTTATCAAAATTATATATGAAAACACTTTAAAAAAATATTATTTAATATTTTTTAAAACTAAATATATTTTTAAAATGCATCCGCAAAGACAAGCTATGTTTAAGCCGGTAAGACAACTGTATGCATTTCACCATAATTACGTGGAAAACATAGACAATCAAGCAGACAGAGAAGAAGACCAGTTCGTTTCACCAGATTAATGACGTTGAAATAACATGAACCACGACAAGAAAAGATGGTTAAAAAGGAAGAGAAAGATTAAGGATAGACATAACATGACCCAACTGAGAAATACAATAATAGCAAAAACCAACAGGGATTGAGAAGACTTTTTTTTTTTTTTAATTATTATTAATATTTCCACTGCCATCTAAATTTCCTAGGAGAAGGCAAAGAGAGAGTTTTCCCAATTGCACAAGGGACCCTTGGTTAATTTGAGAAGGCTTTAAGCATTGCTCCTGAAGGATCCTAGAGCCTTAATAGCCGCTGCTCTAAGAATGAACTGGTGGTAGAAAGCAGCAATGGCAGCTCCAATGAAGGGTCCAACCCAGAAGAGCCACTGTAACATAATCAGGGGAAAATAATAAATAATCACTATAAGACTCGTCTGCTTGTTATTTCTTAAAGACGAGGAGAGGAGAAAGAGGATATCCGTACATGGTCATCCCAGGCCTTGCTTTGGTTAAAGATAACAGCGGCTCCGAAGCTCCTAGCAGGGTTGATGCCAGTACCAGTAATTGGGATTGTGGCGAGGTGAACCATGAACACAGCAAATCCAATGGGGAGAGGTGCCAATACCTTGATAGCAAAGAAGAAAAGGGAACCAAAAAAAAATAATACCTAATGAGGTTTTTTCATGCCCTTTTATGAAAACTAGCATGGCTACATGATCGTTAAAATTTTAGTTGCAGGGTGTTTCTGTGAGCTATGAAATAAGGTTAATGGTATCATTTATTTACATAGTAATTACTATTTATAATCAATTATCCTAAGAAAAAATGAATTCAATTCAAGATTGTAGCTGTATTAATGGAGTCTCCACAAACCAAGATCCCGAGGTGAGAAAAACAATCAAAATCAGAAAGGAAACGACCCTCACGCTACAACAAATCATAGTTATTCAACCCATTACATTAATTTGGATTCTGAATTTCAAGTTAAATTGATAACAGGGATACTTACAGGAACATGGGAGTCTCTAGCGTTCCTCTTGGGATCAGTGGCGGAGAAGACAGTGTAGACAAGAACAAAAGTACCGATGATTTCAGCACCCAATCCAGTGCCCTTGTTGTACCCTTCCTGCAGCTCGTTGGCTCCGCCTCCATAGTGATTGTAATAAGACTTTTGGAAGGCCTTCACCAAACCACAGCCGCATATCGCACCCAAGCACTGTGCCACCATGTACAAAACAGCCCTGATGAGCGACACCTTCCTCGCCAGAAACAGACCGAAGGTCACTGCTGGGTTGATGTGTCCTCCTGCATATGTAAAGTGCAAATTTATTACTATTAATCAATCAGGAATCTGTAATATTCATGCATGCTAGCTGTTAATGGTGATTCTGACGTAATTAAGTGTTAATTAATTATAATGAGTACATTAACTGACCAGAGATACCAGCAGTGCAGTAAACAAGGACAAAGATCATGCCACCGAAGGCCCAAGCAATACCAAGAATGCCAACACCACCACAAGCATCCAGACCCTTGTCTGGGTCTGTCTGGCTTTTGTATCCAATAACAGTCAAGACTGTGACATAAAGGAAGAGAAGGGTGGCGATGAATTCTGCAATAAGAGCCCTGTAAAAGGACCATTGTCCAAGCTCCTCAGCATCAATCAATGGAGCTGGAGGTGGGTCCTGGTAGTCCTTCACAGTCTCTCCATGCTCTGCAACCTCAATGTCCTTCGCCATACTTAGCTACCTCAACTTCAAATGTAGAGAGAGGCTATTACTAATGTGTCGCTGGGGATGTGAGTGGTGAAGGAGTATTTATGGTAGGGAAAAAGGAGTGGACAGATGAACAATGATTAATATAAGTGCATTTCAATGATGACATAATTAACATAAATTTTAGCCGTCCAGACCCCTTGAATTTGATTTCTCTGCTTGCATGGCCCCACCACTAATAATTTAGCTGCTACGACGCTCGAGGTTAATTAATTCCGGTGTTAAAAGATGAAGGGATAATTTTACTATTTAAAAAAATATTTTTAAATTAATTCATTGAGTTGTTGTGTCAATTCATGGGTTATTGTATCAATCCAGTTAAGTTATTATTATTAAAATTGCATCATTTTATTTTAAAAAATCCTAATGTCGATCCTATCAAATTTAAACATCTTTTTGTAAAATCAATCAGGCCACTAATCAATTTATATAATTAATTAAATTTTCTCAAATCAATATTTTTTATAATTTAAATTGTTATTCGCTTTAAATTTAAATCGCTAACTTTCCATATCAATCCCAGAGTCAAGACATGCTTAATACTATTCTTTTCTACATATTAGTGATTATACCATCTTGTTTATAAATGAAAAAGGGCTCATTATAACTAGCTTTGTAAATCAAAGTTTGTAAATATATATTATACTAGTGAGCAAATATATTTAGTTTAACTTTATAAAAACATGCTACATGAAAGATGTCTAACAAAAGCCTAGAACTTTGACGAGTCAGTGTTCTTTACTCAATATTTTCTTGCTTTGAAAAAGCATAAACCCCTAACAAGGTGTTAATCCTAGTAAACGTGGATCTAGCAAGTTGCCAAACTCAATATACTTGCGTTCAGCCATAAGCTAAGCCTAAAGAACTATGGGTTTAGCAAGTTGCTAGACCCAATATATTTGCGTTCAGCCATAAGCTAAACCTAAATAACTATGGGTTTAGCAAGTTGTCAAACTCAATATACTTGAGCACAATCATGAGCTGAGCCCAAGACATCGCTGGTCTAATAGCTTGTCAAGCTCCATATACCTAGGTTCAGCCATGAACTGAGCTCAAAGTACCTTGTGTTTAACTACATGCTATACCCAATTGGTCTGAGTTTTATCTTAAGACTTATTAACATGAACTATTCATGTTTGGAATAATAATCTCTCTACATCTGTAGCTGTATAAAAGGTCTATAAATAGCCTACTATATTTTCATCTCAATAATAATCTGTAAGGATATTTATCTCTTGTTAATGATGTATCAGAGATTTTTATCCTTAATTAATTCTATCAAGATCAGATGACTCTCTAGTCCCTCAACTCCATCAAAATGACAAGGTTTAAGGAGTATAAATATCCATCACTGAACCATTCAGGTAAAAGGTTCATTTTTTTATACTCTCTAAGAATTCATACCTTAACCCTTATAGCATTTATCACATAAAAACAAGAATAAACATTCTTGTTCTTGGAATTTAAAGTTCTTTTTTTTATTTATTTATCACAATCTCTATTTAAAGTTACTGATTTTATCATCGGAGGGTATCCAAATCCAATAAAAAAGGGACTTTTTTTAGGTACCAAGAAATCTACCATCCATTGTGTACTTCCTCAGCTATGGAAAAGGTGATATTAAGATGAACATTTGATTAACCACTATCCAAACACCAAATAACCTTGTTTCTAAGTGTATTAGATTTTTAGCATCATCAATTGACGTCGTCTGTGAGAAAGATAAAAAAGCCATTAATTATTTCTTCTTAAACTGGTTTATTGATATCCCTATTTATCATCCATGATAGGTAATTAAGACACTCTTGGAATAAGATGTGAGACATATCTCTTTGCCACAACAAACACTTCTGCCTAGCTAACCCTTTAACAACTCATTAACCAGGTGCAACTCCTCACCCAAGCAGTGTTGACAACTTAAAGGCCAAAAGAAATTGTGACACCTCAACATGTCTCAACATCATCTCAATAAGTAGCTACACCCTCCTTTACACCCTTACCACAGCAGGCCTCACTTAATGTTTATAAATAGTTACATTACCTTGAGGAATATATGATAAATGAAACTATGAAAGATGTTCGCCCTTAGAAACCATTCAACCTTTCTAAAGAGCTTTTGTGTCATCATGATGCTTGTGTATATAGTGAGTTTTCTATATGTCCATCTAGTCATCGTGGGAAAGAGGCTATCCATCGATCACGTCGTTCCACACCAAAAACCTCGAGCTTTTAGAACCTTCCAGACATAGAAGTGAAAAACAACTTGTAGGGAAATATATATATATATATATATATATATATATATATATATATATATATTTTATATATATAGGGATGTCTACACCCCCATCAGATTCAAGATTCTTTCTTGTCCAAACAAGTGTTGCATACTTGTATTTCCAAAGACTAAAAAATAACCTTGGATAATTATGATGATCTTATAGACCTAAAGTAACATATACAAAATGTGCGAAGTAGCTTAAAATTGGTCATCCAGGATAGCTATGCCAAGTGCAAGATCCTCCCCATAACTTTCAAGGGGTCGGTGCATGCGTGGTATAATAATTTAGAGTCAGGATCCATCACAAGCTTCAATGACTTTTGTACCATGCTAATGGTAGGATTTAGTACAAACATCCTAATAAAAAAGAGTCCCATGAAGCTTTATAGGATCACTTAGACGAATGACAAGTCCACACTAGCATACTTGAAATGGTTTAATGAGAAAATACTCAAGGTTGAAGAATTGTTAAAGCCTATGGCTATGAATCCCCTATAAATGGAGTAAAGGGAAGAGCTTTGTGGAAAATGTTGTATGCCCTACCAAACAAGAGCTTGTTGAAAGTAAAACAAGCCATGAAAAAACATATTTACGTAGAGAAAACGAGTGTGCCGCGTCATTGTCCTCCCTATTTCTCTGAAGAAAATTTGTCTGAAAGTTTTTCCAAGCAAGATTGTTCTCCTAGAAGGAATATAAAACCCTAGGAAAACTCAAAATAGGTCGATCAAAGAATGCCCAAACTACCTTAAAATGTATACTACTCCACTAAATGATACCCTCACTAAAGTCTTCACGACCATCTAGGGTAAATAATTCATTTAATATCCTTAACCCATAAGATCATCACCTAGTACTTGCTCCTATAAGACTAATTAGTATGCTAGAAAATAAGTGACATTGATAGTATGTTAAAAAATAAAGCATTATATGAAGATTCTTTATACCTGGAAGGCCATCTACCTAAATATAGCTAAGTGACATTGATAACTAGGATATGTCAACGTACTGACATTAAATGGAAAGGTAAGCAACCTATCTAAGGTGTCGATCAGTCCTCTAGGCTAAGGGTGGGCCTCCCCTGAAGAATAGACTCCATCACGCTTCTCTTCTCTCTTCTCCTCATTTAGGTTAAGAAAACAAAGAGGAGTGCGATTCGAATTTATCATCGAGAAGAAGTCTTCCACCCTAGAGGTGTGAGGCACCTGGCTGGAAGACCAAACAAGCATAAAGACTGGGATGGTTGGAACAAGATTACTACTTAGAGGAGGAATCACTTCCATATAAAAGTAAAAAGCCATAGATACTCTTATTCTTTTCTAACAAGAGGTAACATAAAAAATGATTAATGTGGGAGTAAGCACCTTAGGACCCCTGATATGGAGGATCGACTTCCCTTTACAGTGTCTTGATGCCTAACCTTAATTCAAGAAGCAACCACCAAAAGCTCCTCTACATCCATAAGAGCTACTTTTGTACCCTGCCTCTTATATACTAGGAATTCCTTAAGAAGTAAGATAACAATGTCTTTAGATGAAGAGGCACAACTAGGTGTTAAGGTGGGCGCATGGCTGGGCATGAATGATGCAGATCCACTTAACTTTAATTCAACTACTCTTGAATAAGATTATACACAAGAAAAAATCAGATGATGAATAACATATGAAATTAAAACAACACAGTAAGCTAAAATTACCAAAAGTGTCATAAAACCCTTGTGCCATGCACTTTATTTCATACTCATTCTGAAGTGCACGTAACCTACTGCATACCCTCTCCTCCTGTTTCTAATTGAGGAAAGGTTTGTCATTCACACCAGAAAGGGGTGCTCTCTAAAAGTGGGAACAACCCCAGATAATACTATACCTCTTCTAAGGTCTAGCCACACCTTTAAATCTCATAATCACCCATCTTCCCTTCCATTTATTTGACTGGGTAGATTTGCCTTGAAAGATATCTTTAATAAGCCCTCGTGGCATAGTTGAAAAGGTATGGAAGGTCGCCTATTAGCATCGCTGATTAGCAATGTCTAAACACCCTAATTGTGGATTCCTTTTGGATAATCTTCATTAGCTTATCAAAAGTTGACAGGGCAATCCACCCGTTAGGGTAAAGTTGAGTAGGAATTAGATGGAAATAAAAATATACATCCCTTACAAACCCTTGTAAAGAGTACCCAAACTCATACATGTATATATGGGTAGTTATGATAAAATTTCCCCTAATTGGTTTACTAGTTACCTAGGTAACCCAGTCACCAGTCTCATACAATAAAACAATGAAGTTTCATGGCTGTTTTGAATTCACTAGGGTCACATGCTCATATGACATCATACCTTTTGCCTTATCCTATGGCGTCTAAGGTAACCATATTTGTCCTTTGAGGTTTGAAACCTATTGACGAACATTCTCTCTTTTCTAGTAGAAGAGGGTTGAACATCACCACTGTTAGATTTATAGCCTATTCTAATAGTCGTAGATCCTTGACAAGTATTTCAAGTTTAAGGCTTGAAACTAAAATCCTCTTTAGAAAAAAATGATTTTCTTTTCTTTTCTAGAAGTTATTTTTCTAAAAGGTTTAAAACAAACGATAAAGAAAGGATGAAGTGCAATGTGTGTTTACCTAGAAGATGACTTTTCTGCAAAAACAAAGAAACCTATTCTTCTAGTTTAAGGCTTTAATTTTAGGAAGAATAGAAGAAAATGTTGACAAAAGTACAGAAATGGGATTGAAAAAGATAAATGTTTATATATGCCACCGCCTCTTGTTCTCATCAATACATGAAGGACATAAGACATCACATCATAACCCTAGGAAGGCTAAATGCCTATTGAATTGATTATTTGTAGCTGAATGGTCATTCAAAAGATTTGTTTCGCCTCCATCTACCAATATTTTAAATCAATATAGGAAGACACCCCTTTTATAAGGAAGACGAGATAAACCTGACCGATTATCTCCAATAAGGCTTTTCAAGTCTTTTCGCAACGAATGCATAAAGACTTGGGGGAACAGATTAATATTTTCATGCACTGAAACAACCTCAACCCCTAACAAGATGATAATCCAAGCGAACGTGGATCTTATAAGCTGTCAGACTTAAATATATTTAGGTTCATTCATGTGTTGAGCCTAACTTAACATGGGTCTAGTATTTTTCTAGACCCATTATACTTAGGCACAACCATGTGTTGAACCTAATTGAATGTAGGTCTGGCATGTAACATACTTAGGTTCATTTCTAAGTTGAGCTTAAGGCACTATAGGTCTAACAAATTGTCATACCCAATATACATGGGTTTAGCCATGAGCTGAGCTAGGACATCATGGGCTTGGCAAGCTGACAGACTCAATATATATGGGTTCAGCCGTGAGTAGAGCCCAAAGCACTGTGAGTTTGGCAAGTTGCCAGATCAAAATACTTGGGTTCAGCCATGAGCAGAGCCTAATGTACTATGGGTTTGACAAGCTGCAAAAGCTAATATACTTGGGATCAACCATGAGCTGAGCTCAAGGAATCATAGGTATGATAAACTGCTAGACCTAATATACTTGGGTTTAGCCATGAGCTAAGCCTAGGACACCGTGGGTCTCCTATGCTGTTATACCTAATATACATGAGTTTAGCCATGAGCTAAGCCCAAGGCATCATGAGTCTAGCAAGTTGTCAAACCCAATATATTTGTGTTCAGTCATGAGCTGGACACAAAGCACCGTGGATCTAGTAAGACACCTTAAGTTTGACAAATTGTCAGACTCAATATACTTGGGTTCAGCTATGAACTAAGCCCAAGACACCGTGGGTCTAGCAAGTTGTCATACTTAATATACTTAGGTTTAGTCATGAGCTGAGCCTAAGGAACTACCACTTTGGCAAATTGTTGTACCTAATATACTCGGGTTCAACCATGAGCATATACTAAGACACCGTGGGTTTGACAAGTAGTTAGAGTCAACATACCTTGGTTTTTCCATGAGTTAAGCCCAAGCAAGTTGTCAGACTAAATATACTTGAGTTTAACCATGAGTTAAGCCCAAGGCACCATATGTCTGACAACTTGCTAGACCCAATATACTTGGGTTCAGCCGTGAGTTGTACCCAAAGCATCATGGATCTAATGAATCGGTAGACCCATCTCCCCTAGGTTTGGTTATGCGCTAGACCTAATTGGTCTTAGAGATCCATGTTTAGACTATAGGGTTCTATCTTAAGATTATTGACATGACCTATTCATGTTATGAATAATCGTCTCCTTATACCTGTAGGTGTGTAAAAAGTCAAAAATAATAATCTCCTAACACCTATTGGTGTATGAAAGGTGTTACAATGACCTATCCTATTTTCATCTCATTAATGATATAGATATTTTATTCATCATTAATGTCATCTAGAGAAAATGACTTTCCAATCCCTCTACTCCATCAAAATGACAAGGTTCATGGAGTATATATACCCTCTTAATCACTTGAGTAAAAGATTCACAATTTCTACCCTCCAAACATTCATACTTTATTTAGAGCATTTATCATATCAAAAACAAGAATAAACATCATTGTTCTTAGAATTTAAAGCTCTTTCTTTCATTTATTGTATTCTCATATTTAAAAGTCACTAATTATATCATTAAAAGTCCCTAAACTCCACCGATAGGGACTGTTTTGCAAGTATCAAAACTTTTACCAATAATCTCATACTTCTTGTTAGGGATGATCATTTTTTGTTCGGTTTAGTTTTCACCTATAAAAACAACCAAACTAAAATTTTGTAAAATTCAAAAAATAAAACTGAAACCGAACCAAAACTAATTCAAACTGACTGGTTTCGGTTTAGTTATTTTATATTAAAAACCAAAACCCAATCAACCAATTTTTGTTCGGTTCAGTTCGGTTATTTTATATTAAAAACCAAAAACTATATTGCTTTTTGAGGTTTTTTAGGACTTTCTAATGAGCTTGATTTTGGTTTTGTTTGGTTTTTTTATTTTTTTCGATTCGGTTCGGTTTTTCGGTTTCAGGCTTATAAAACCGAATCGAATTGAATATTTTTTTAAATATTTTAATCAGTTTAATCAGTTTTTTTTCATGGGTTGGTTTTTTCAGTTTTCTCGGTTTAATCGGTTTTCAGTTTTTTTACTCATCCCTACTTCTTATATTATGGAAAAAGAAATATCAATATAAATAAGTAATTAACCAGTGTCCAAACACCAAATAATCTTATTTCTAAGCATATCCCCCTACATGTTTCCTTCAGACCTAGTATAACTTCAAATGCTTCTTTTCATGATCCAAAATCGTTTTAGTTTTCTTATAACACCACAGGAGAGCCTTGGTTTTCTAGGAGAATTGAAGGGATACAATTAAGAATTAATGTTCTACCTTGTCAAAATCCTTCTTCAAGGGCTTTCTTTTAATTGTAATTAACTAGTAATCAAATGGCAAGTGCATGCCCTTTTGCAGTGTATAACTAGTAATTAGGAAGCCCAGGAGGATAATCATCGACTGATTGTGATGGTTGCATATGCACTTTAAATTAACTTGGTTTACTATTAACTGATTTTTTTTAATATTTCTTTTAAAAAAATCAGTTAATCATAAATCAAGTTAGTCTATTTAAAAGTGTGATTGTTGTTATTTTTTAAAGTACTTTTCACTCAGAAATATATTAAAATAATATTTTTTGAACGTTTAAAAATTATTTTTGATATCACTTATCAAAATAATTTACAAACACCAAAAAAATATTAATTTGAAGTAAAGAATTTTTTTTTTAATTTTTTTAAAATATTTTTAAAACACAAAAATAAATATTACGTGCATATACAATTATTGTATATGTACAAATCGATCACTTCCATGAAATCCTATCTCAATATAAATCTCAAATAATATAGTGAAATTGTACTTGTTAACTGTGAATCTCTTTAAAGTTGATAAATGGATAAATGACATATATTCTATGTGAATATCATGATTGAATTGCTGGCCAATTATATTTTAAGTGTCATGTAAATATGCATGTATAAAAAACTTATAAAATAATGTATATCTTTATAAAAAATTAGAAATAAAGAATATATAGAAAAGGTTTTATCTAAAAAACAATTGAGACCAAAGTTTATTGCAATATGTTTGTTGTTACCTAATCAATTGAAATATTATACTATAAGCTTTAATTTTAAGATATATATTATATTTTTTTTCATTTTCATTCTAAATAAAAAAAATACTTCTAATTAATCTAAGATCAATTCCTATAAAGTTCTTGAAATTGTTTAAAAATTATAACATGCAGTGTATTGATTAAATATATACACTTATTATTTTTTAATGAAATTCTTACTCACTAAAATTATTAAATCATATGTTATAGTTTATAATATTTCTATTAAAAATTAAGAACAATAAACCATTTAAAATGAATATATATAAAAATGTAAAATGTATTACATGTTTGTGTATTTTTATATTGGATTATTATATTTGATTCAAATTTGATATTCTTATTTAACCATTGCAACGCTATGACATTTGAGTAGTTGCTAATTTACTGGTAAAGTGATTGTTTATTTGTGATCAAACCATTAGATTATAATATATATATATATATATATATATATATATATATATATATATATATATATATATAAAAGAATTAACAAAGCCGACCACATTACAATGTATTTATTTGTGAAATATTGCTGATGCGATGAACCGACAGCCACACATTGTTTCCACTCTAGCCTTGTCAATTTACATCGCCAATCCTTCTTCACACGGTACTTCGTCAACTCTTTGAGATAAAAAATCCTCAAAATAAAAAAAAAATTTTTTATATTATATATTATATATATATATATATATATATATATTTATTAATTATATATATATATATTAAACAAAGTTGTAGTATGTGACCCAAAATAAATATATTCAAGTTGACTTGAAAATACTAGTTCAATTTTGAATTAAATCAAAAACCATAGTTTGATATTAAATTAAAGTAAAACAAACAATTAAACCACAAACATATTAAAATTAAAAAAAAACATAATTTTTTTAGACAAAAACAAATCAAACACCAAGGACATAAAGAATACGATGAACATTTAAACCGAAACCAAACAAACATAAATCTCAAATCAAACAAGTTTTCATGCAATTAAGGGCAAATCTTTGTTTATAATCATGCATAGATCAAGAATCAAACATCTATTTTCTTTTATTAACGCTTAAAAGTCACGATATGATCGAAATGTGTTTGGGCAGTCAAAAAAACCATAGAATTTAAATGCATGAATGTGTTATTAATGCGTATTAACCCAATATTATTTGCTAAAGATGACAACCTCATATGTTTGTGTAAAGAATTAACCAAAATGTTCTTTTATAGATGAGTTCTTAGTTTTTAATTTGTTCAATTTCATCCTTAATTGACTACTAAAATGTAAATTCCTTTCAATTTGGATCCTAATTTGACCAATTTATACCTCTAAAATTACGCACCACATACAGGTTGATCATTGGTCTTGAGAATCTACAATTAAATCCTTAATTGGTCTCCAATCTTTAATTTTATTTTACAAGTAAGCTCCTGATTTGACCAATTAAACCTTCCAAAGTTTAATTTCAATTCTCAAACTTCAATTTCTTTTAATTAACACTCAAATTGATTCTAAAAATTTATTTTCCTTGCAAACAAGTCCTCAATAAAATTAATTAAACATTTCAAAATTCTCATTGAATCCTTAACCATCTAAATTTATATTTCTTTACCCCAAATAAAAATATTTATACCAATGAAGTCTTTTGTCAATTAAAATTGGGTTATTAATTTGGTAAATCTTATACATTTTGATCCCCCAACATTTTTACTTGTCATCTTAATCCTCTACCACCAACTTAAACAATTTTTTAAACTATTTTGTTGTATTTTAGATTTTTTTAATTAAAAATAGATAACAACAAACTCATAATTCATAATAATAATAATAATCAGCTCCTTAATATACTTTATATTTTGGTGCACAAGTCTGCCGAGTGGACTAGGGTGGTGCTTTGTTTGAATTTTCAGTTATGGCTGGAAGTTCACCACGTGTCTTGCATAAAATGAAGTTGAAGAAAAAAATAATTCTACCCTTTTGGCTTTGTATGGTAATGTTTAATAGTGGTCGGTGGCGTTCCTTCGTTTTTTAAACCCGTAATTAAATCACCTTTCCGATAGCGACTTAGCGCTCATCCATTGAGAGAGAATATATATATTAAAAAAAACTTATTCTCACATCTAATTAAATAAATTAAAAATTATTTATATCAATAAATAAAAAAAATATTAATAATAATTAAATATAACTATGCCCAATTTACATGTTTCAAGCATAACTGTATCTTTCTTCGGTCCAAAGTCTAAACCGATTGTTAAAGCTCATTTTGCTGGGCTAAAGTCAGCATTTTAATCTCAGGTGGTCGAGGTCGTTGGCGGCGAAGTCAGTACGGCCACCTCTCACCCCCAACCCAAAAAAAAAAAAAAAATCGGGGGAGACATCGAACGACGGGAGACTCAAACCTGGGCAGCAATATTGAGCTGCATGATGACTCTGCTTCCTGGACTTTCCCTTTTCTTAAGAAAGGAGATAACAGTTAATTTCAGACATCGCTTGTGTTCTACGTGTCTTGTCATTGCTAGAAAATATATTTTTTTAAAAATAAATTTTAAAAATAAATTATTTTATAATATTTAATAATATAATGAAAAATAGGTTGAAAAATACTTTTTAATATTTGATTATGTCATTGAAAATGAGCTGAAAAATAACTTATTAATATTTTATTTTTTTCACGTTTATTAAAATAATGAGGAACAAATCTTATAAATTAAAAAGTTGAATGATAATGAAATTAAAAAGAAATATAATTTCATAAATTATCTCAAATAAAATAAATAATAATCAAAATAATAGAGATCAAATCTAAAAAATAAAAAAATTGAAAGATAAAGAAATTAAATTAATAATAATTAACATTTCATAAAATATTTCAAATATAAGTAACAATCAAAAAAATGAGGATCAAATTTGATCGATAAAAAATTTCAATTAAAAAATGATAAGGGAAAAGCAAATAACAATTATAAAAATAAAGACCAAAATTAATATAAAAATTAAATTATAATGGATGAAATTGAAAAACAAATATTCAAATCAAAATAAACATAGCAATCAAAAGTTTAAGGACTAAATTTGATATAATCAGCAAATAATATGATATTTATAAATTTTTCACAACATCCGGAAAGTGTTTTCCGCTTAAAATAAAAGTAAAACACTTTTCTGTAAACCAAACCAAATTTTTTTTTAACTGGAAAGTGTTTTTCGTTGATTAATTTTTTTAATAGCAAATAAATACAAGAAATTTTAAAAAATAATTTCTAAAATTTATTTTTCAAAAAACAAATAAACGAAGTCTAAATCTTAACATTTAACAGGCCTCTCATTGTCCTGCAACGCAATTTATGCAGCTACTGTGACTATTTATCTGATCGTGCTTTTTTGAATTATTTAACAGGCCTCTCATTGTGATCACACACATATCACTTCAAGTTTGTCTGAATTATTGAAATGAAAAGGTTCGCTTTTCAGTCATGAGTTTGAAATAAATTTGAAGAATGCAGCACACTTATGCTCTCCTTGCTATTTTTTAAACATACATTTTAAACTTATTTTCACTCAAAAAAAATATTAAATTAATATTAATATTAAAAATAAAAATAAATTTCAAAAATAGTTACGCTCTCGTCAAAAATATGGTAACTTGTTTCAAAAATACATTTCAAATTTCTTTTCACTTAAAAAATATATTAAATTGATACTTTTTAAGTTATTTTTTATGATTTTAATATGTTGATGTCAAAAATAAAAAAAATATTATTTTAAAGTATTTTTAATTAAAAATATTTTTACTAAAATACCCTATATTACATTATCAAATACATACTCACATAGTTGGTAATTTTCTCAAAGGAAGAAGGATTTAGTCTTAATTACTTCAATTCTTTTCATTTCCTTATAATATTAAAACAAGAGTTAAAAGTGATTAAGGATTCAATATGCACACACTCAAAGTTTATTAAGGATAATTACAATAAAATTATTGTTTTACTCTTCTAACACAAAACATTTAGCTTTGATTTAACGATAATAATATTTTTTTCATGGGATGAAATTGTCAATATTGAATTCACTAGGATCATCTTAGTCATCTCACATTTTCATTAAATAATAAAATTACTAAATAACCCTTATAGGTAAATTTTATTTAATTTGAGTCTAGAGGCTTTTTTGATGTTTCACTTTATTTTAAAAATTAAAATGACTAAATTACTTTTAAATTCAAATTTTCTTAGATTTGTGTTCATGGGTTTTTTTTTTTCATTTCATATGGGTTTTCTTTGTGATTATAAGGTGAGAACAAATGCAATTTGATCTTTTTAAAATATTAAATATTATTTTAAAAAAGGAAAAATCATGCTGAGCACCCCAAGATTTGGTTCATTTTTCACTTTGCAACCATATTTTTAAATATTAAACTTTTCATCATGTACTTTGATGGAGGGTAACACTTTACATTCTCATAAGTTGACGCAGAAAAAAGTCAGTAAAAAACATGTATTTATTTACAAGAGTGTCATTATATTTGTGATAATGACCAATGAACCCCTAAAGGTTAAAATAACTAAAACACCACTAGAGTTATTGAGTTATTTTTATTTTTATTTTGAAAAAGAGTTGGTAGTTTTTATTTAATTATGAAAATATCATAAATCACAGCTAGCAACAATTTCCAGCCACATTCTAGCATACATTATCAAGCAAAAATATAGCATAATCTACATCATTTTCCCCAACATATCCTCTCTTTTTTTCACCAGAATTCCATCAAATAAACTTGTCAAACCTGGCAAAATTCCACATTTCCTTTTCCATCAAAGAAACTCAATTGATTTTCACCATAACTCATAAATAACATCTCAACAATTCCTTTTTCATGTTCACCGTAATTCTATAATCAACACAATAATAATACAAAATTATTACGAGCATGGAATCATCTTCATCAAGTACTAATAACATACAAAGCTGGTATAACATGGATGAACTAAAATCCAAAAATATAAAGTGTATGAAATGTGGAAAGAGAGCTGTTGTCAGAATATCGAAAGCAAAAGCTAGTAAAAACAAGCTATTATATATATGCGATAATAAGTCATGTGAAAACAAAATCATTAATTGATGCGAACATAAGAATGAAATTGAATGATCTACGAGAGGGGAAAGAGGTGTTAATAATGCTAATGATGTTCATTGAATAACAGATGAAATGAACAAATTGAAAGGCAAACTATATAGAGTTTGGATGAAGAAACACATGTGTAAGATTATTTGTAGTAGCTACTTTAGTGTGTACCATATTAATGTTTGTAACAACTATATTGTTTATATTAAAGAAATGAAAAGTGCATGAATGTATTCCCCAGTATAGTCAAAATTCAAGCAAATTCATATTAATCATATCAAAAGCATGCTACTTGAATAGTATGTGCACATAAAGCATCCATAAATAATTTAAATTGTCATGGTACTTAATATAATAACCATAATGATCCACAATATGACATTGATTTATATAAATAACAGTAAAGTAGCATTCAAAAGTCATAAGTCTTCTATACATCTTCAAACCTATATTTTGTATAAAACAACTTTGATTAGTAATTGTAATTTTTTTCATTAAATCTATAAAACTACGATGTATGTTTAGGAAAATCACATGTGTCTGATTTGATTATTGAGATGAGGATGTACCAGCATCACCTTTGTCGTGGGGGAGCCGCAACGTCATTGATGACGATGAGCTTTATCGTGTGTCATGATGAGGTGTGTGTATTGTTGGGAAGAGTTATTGGATTTAATCATAAAATTATGATTAAGGTTTAGGAGTTGCCACCTAGTATTATGGACATCAGGAACCTATGGTTTGTGAGAGTCTGAGTAAGGGACTGGTGGTGAAAGGAAAAGACGCATCGCCCACAGTGCACCCTATCTAATGTAAGTTGTATTGTTGTTTGATTATTTTTTAAGTCGGATTACTATTCGTTGGTCTTTTCTAAAGTCTAAATCAAATCTTTCTCCGTGAGAGAGCCTCTACCCTATCGGATGAAGTCTTAACCGTTCTAAAGTAAGTTTCCAGCATCACATTTATTTTACGTCTTGTATCTTTAACACCCGAGGATGTACTCTATCGTGTAATTTTACACCTCACAAATATTAAAGTCTACATTTAGAACCTAAAATATTGGAAAAAGGTTTTTGACATTTTGGTCAAACCTTAATGAAGGATCATAAACTGGTTATAATATACAATTTTTTTGAAAACATGAGAAAAATGCTATTTTTTTTTATAAAAATATGCTTGAAAAATTTCTTAGGATTTGATTGTATGCATGAAAACAAAATATTATTTTTTTTTTAGAAAGGGGAAATTCATTTAAAATTTTTAAGAATTTTTTGAAAAGTTTTGGAGAAAGCCGAGTATTTTAATACTGGGTTTGTATCTTACAGTGTAATAAAATAACCCAGTACTAAACCAAATTGGTAGAAAAATTTGCGAGAAAATAAAAAAAAATTGAAAGGATTTTTAAAATTTTTTATTTTTTTTTAAGATATATAATATTATAATATATGGGCTGGTTCGACCTAACTAATTAGGTCGAGCTCAGGAAAGTTGGGTTGGGCCGATCTCGACCTAACAAATCTCTTTTTTTCTTTTTTTGAGGCCCAGACCAATTATCTAGGTCGGGTTAGAACTGGTCCGACCCAAATTCCACTGGAACAGTGAACATGAATTATAATTCACGTCCACTGTTCACATGAACAATGGAACTGCATAGAAAAGAAGGAGAAGAAAAGGAAGGGGAAGGGGAAGGGGAGCGAATCACCTGACGTGGCAGCGATGGATGGCTAGCTTGAGAGGAGGACTTGAGGCCAGTGGTGGAAACGGTGGAGGCTAGTTGCGGACGAGAGGGAGGAATCACTGATGTTGGTTGCTGGAAGAGAAAAGGGAAGAAAAGTCTGACGAAGAGACAATGAATGGTGTAGGTTGTTGAAGGAGCTAAGGGTGAGTCAGTGGAGGATATTTCCAGCTGTTGGTGAAGGAGAAAGGTTTTTGTGAGGTCTACGAGGCTGAAGACACGGTGGAGAGAGAAGGAAGAGAGAAAAGAGTTGGTTGGGAACTAGAGAATGGCTGGATTTTTCAGCATTTTGACCCGATTTTCTTCTTTTTCATGCCATGAAATCCACCTCTATTTATAGAAGGTGAAAGAGGGTAATCTTGTCTACACAGGAGAAAACTTTCAGATTATTTTGGTTCATGAGTTGTCAAATTTGATGGACATATGAGGCATTAAATGCACTTGAAAAGTAGCCACTTGGGCAACTTTTTAGCTAAAAATCAGGGAAGATAATGAATAGTGACAAGACAACGCATCGTTTAGTATTTTTTTATGCAAAATAGCTTCGTTTACGATTAATTTATGGAGTTTTGCCCAACTTCAATTTAGTCCTCCAGCTTTTATTTTTGTGCAATTGCACCCCTAATTGACCATAAACTTTTGTTTTAATGAGAATTAAGCCCCAACCGACTTCAATTTGAACCCCGCATTTGCATGCCTTTTGAAATTTGGTTCTTAGTTGTGAAAATTTTTAATTCGACCCCTAATTGACCCCAAAACTTTAATTTTCTTGCAATTTTGCCCCTAATTTCAATCAATTAACTTGGTAAAAATTAAATTTGATCTCTTAAAATTCCACTCTTCTCAATTAAGCCCAAATTGGACCCCCAAACTTAATGTTTTACCAATTAAGCCCCAAATAAAGTTAATTTAACCCATTTAAAGTATAATTAAGTCCTTGCACTTAATTAAATCCTTCAATTGGACCCAAATTGATTCTTAAACATAATTAAAATTCAATTTGGCCCATGATTAAAATGAAATTGGCCTATTAAAAATTTAATTATGTTCTTGGCCTTAAGTTTTATGCAAATTCATCCAATAATCATTTAATTTGATATTAAATTTGCATTTTTTTCTCCATTTCTGGGTATAATGGGGTACAATTAAATCTCGATTTTTCTCTAAAATTACAGCTTGATTTTTTTGTATTTTTTGAATCTTACCCAATCTTCTTTCTCCACATTGCCAACCTTTATTTGATTTTTTTTTATTTTGAAAAAAAAATAAATGTTGGGGAATAACCTAGAATTGGGTTATGAGGACCTTTACCATATTTGCCTCCTCTTTTTCCTTTTAAAACTCTTGAGATACCAGGAACATTGAGCCTTCTCCCAACAGTGTTGGATCCTCTTAATCCCTTTCCAGAACTACCCAATCCCTTTCTAACACTACCAGATCCTCTCACAGCATTGCCACCAGCAATTTACTCAGTACCATCTCATTGGCATGTCCTGTAATTATGTTCATATTGTCTGCAAATGGTGCATTAAAGTATGGAAGACCTTTTCCTAGTTGTACCATATTGATCCTCTCCTTTTTTCCTTTTATCCATTGTTTCTTAATCTGTCCACACTCCCTTTGTGTTTTTGGAGGTAGAACAATTACATTTTCTTGAAGATCAAGATCAGCTTCCGATAATGGGTGTACCACCTCAAAGTAAGCTTTTTTAAATGTATACATACTGTAATATTCACTACTCGGATCTTCTAACTCAATTATTTTATGATTAACATAAGGGATAACATATAAGCATGAAATATCAGTCATTACCCATTCTCCACATGAACAATGATTTTTTCCCAAATCAAACACAATGCCATGTTTAGCCCTCATAGAATTGGTATTCATCAGAACTATCTACAATATTTCTCATGTTCCTTATTTTTTTCAACAGATATATTCAACACTTTTCTAATATGAGATATGGTATATGATGTCCAATTTTCAAAATAAGCAAATCTTTCATGAAACCTAGCCATAAGTTTCAATCTAATCTTTTCTAATAACAAAAGAATTGGCATGTTTCTTATTTACCAATCCAGTTGTTGAATTATTCGACCATATTATTAGTCATATTATCAACATTAATTTTAGGGTCAAACATATCTCTTGCTTAAGTCTTAGTCGGAATATTCTTCAACCAATTGGCAATTCCATTGTCAACATCCCTAATGTCTCTTAAATAAGTATTGTAATTGAGATTTGTGTAAGCTTTAGATGCACCTTAAAACCCCTATTTTTCAAATTCAATCTACGAAACCTTTCTTTTTGAAGTTGGCATAAATATGCCTTCAACAATGCTAATGCATTGCCTCTGGGAATACCTCGACAACAGTTTTAGGTAAACTCTGGAAAGTAAATTATGATAGTTAATACAATTCCCAAATAGATGCAAGTTTAGAAAAGATAAAATTTCTAATGCAATTAAATTATGATAGTTAAATTAACCTTTTGTATGTCATACATTATGCAAAATCGTCTTTGATATATTCCATGTTTTATAAATCCATACAAAGAATATAAAAAAAAACATATGGCATATTTCATTGTTTTCACACTTAACAACAACATAAGCAACATAAAAACAATCTATTATTTTCATCCAAACTCATTGCACTCAATAATACATCTTTATATGGACCTTTAAGATGACATCCTTTATCGCTTTCAAACAAACATATATATGTTTAAACTTTCATGGTAAATGAACATCCAAATTATAATTATGGTTAAATCCTAAATATACATCAGATCTTGGATTATATTACTTTAATAGATGGATATATTTAGATAGTCTTTTAAAAGACTCCTTGTGATTTCCTTCCACAAACTTCTTAGCCTTTGTCATAGCTCTCCATAATTGCATATTGTGTGGCTTAATACCAAATTTATAATCCAAAATCATTGAAAATGATTTATTGGATATAGATGGGCTAACACTAATTATTGATAGCAATTTATTTGCTATCCATATTGAATTTGCATCTTTTATACTTGTTGAATGCAAGTGTGTTTATCCCTCAATGATTTTATCATGAATTTTTGACTATCAAGAACGAGGGAACCATATATCCACAAATCACAATCATCACTCATACATAAGGCACCTACCTTAACTTTCCGATTAATATATCTTTTAACCTGATATCATTTTTAACCTCATACTCTCGGAATACATCTCTAAAGTGAGTTACATTTTAAAAGATTTAACATTATTTAAACTCTATTGATCCATCAACTACAAATTTAAACCTCTTACATATAAAACCAACAGTTGGATCCACATTTGTCTTCTTTTTATTATTATTTTACTCTCCTTTCCATTTTCATCTATATTGTCCTCATCACTAGATTTCTCTCTAACTTGCACATCAATATCTTCTTCTTCACTACTCATCTTCAAGTCGTTAGAATCAGAAGCACCATTCAATATTTGATTAGTAGAAAAATTAGCTTGTAAACTATCAATTCACCCATCTCAAGCTTTATTATAAAATTCAAATACGTCCTCATCAGAAGGGATATAATCATCATATACTTCATAATCAGAATATTAAAACCACTACCAGAATATCCAACATCATCATATACATTTAGGATTTCAATTTTCAATTTTTAACTACTGATAATATTAAGTTTTTGTTAAGTATAGGAAACTAAACCTATATTCTAATGATTTAACAATAACAAAACGCATTCATAGATTTTGAAATCTCGTTTGTTAAAAACAATTCCACATACCTTTTGTTGTTGGGTTCTTTAAAGAAATTGATGTTAATAATAAGAAACTTTTGTGTGAAATGAGAGAATGTGACAAATAATGTGAGTTTTTCTATGTTTTATCTTTAAAGATTAATTTGTATTTGAATTTGAATTTTTGATTTTGTGTTTCAAAGTGAGATTAGGGGAGCAAGAGGAGAGAAGCTTAAGACGAGTGGTCTTGGTTAACTGCGATGCTTTAATATAATATGTTTCTAAACTCTAATTAACATGAGACTTTACCTTAATATAGTTTCATGTGCCTAGTATATATGTCATTGTAAAATTTCAGCTTGAATTGAAAATATGTTTGATCTCACAAAACCGAAAGGAAAAATTCAAACCTGACTTGGTTTATTTAGAGGAGACTATAATGTTTTGGAGTTGCAAATTCCAACACCTTGGAGATAATAAACACGGGTTTTTATTAATATTATTGTTTGCAGTAAAACATTCTTTCTTTGCAAGGACAAAGATCATACAACCAAATTATTGATGATTAATTGGCTTCATGGTGTTATTCACATACTTTGGGTTCTTAGGTGCATGGTTATCTTTGGGTCCAAGTTTATCCCAATACCTTTGGTTTTTAGGTATAAGCTTACCTCTAGGTTAGGGTTTTATCAAATTGGTTTTTAGATTTCTAAGTTGTATTTGAACTTCGTTAGAGGTTGCTTGACCTCGTGTTTAACAAGTCTACAGCAGTTGACATCAAAGCTTGGCTCTATTAATTAGGTCATATCCTCTTTGTTTTCATTGCTTAAATTTGTTTCCATGTGTGTGTGTGTGTGTGTGTGTTTGTGTCTTCTTTCGGGTAAACTTTGTTTTTTGTTTTTCATTATTGTCTAGTTTTATGCTCAAGGTCCTTTGATATATATAAAAAAGATCCCATCTAATTATGTTTAGAATATCTATTTGGAGTAAAAAAAAAAACAAGATCGTAAATTCAGGTTTATAAGAGATGATTCATTTGGGTAACAAGGTAAATCGAAGTTATCAGATTTAATTAGGTACCTATAGTTTTAGATATAAAATTTTGGGTTAGAATTCATTCGCCATCATGTTTTTATATCATATCTTACTTGTCTTCTATCTCTTTTTGCTACTTGTGTCATGTATTCACCAAGAAAAAAAGGAACAGAGAAGGGTTATCACTCAAGCACGCAAAAATCTATCCTGTATGGTTGGGGTTTTGAGGCAAGAATTTGATAAGTTATAAGAACTATTCTATGAATGTCAAGCTTTAGAGATATAGGTGCAACAATGTTGAAATGATGAAAGACAAAAGAGAAGAGCTGCTACTTTCATACAAAGTTGTTAAAGGCGAGAATTGGCAAGAAAAAAGCTTTAAAGGCTTAAACAAGATACCTATAAAACATTCATTATACCTATTTATGATTCAAGGATGAATCACATTAAAGAGAGAGGAAATGGTATGCTACAAGAAAAGGTTGAATAAGAAAATTTGCATTCTAGCGTAATTATGTTTATTGTCTACTTTTATGCTATCAAGTATAACTCTTAGTCTGATCGTTGGATTAGGCTGAAATTATACTAGGAGTTTCTAGACATATTTTTATATATCATGTTAAAATTTTAAGTCAATTGGAGTTTCTACACAAGGAAAGAAAGGTTGGTGGTATTTAATGGCAAAATAGTTTTGTATTTTCCATATTCTATAAGAAAATTAATGGGCAGAAACTATTATAAAGATTCTCATGCTTATTTAGAAGAGTTAAAGTCAGTTTCAAGTTGAATGTTTTAAATGTATAGTTTTACGCTAACTAGTATAATTTTTTATCCGATTGTTGGATTGAGCTAAAAGTTTACCATAAGATTTTAGAGGTGTTTTTCATATTGGGTTAAGATTTAAAACCAATTGGACATCAGGAAAACCTTGAGATAAGGTCTAGAAGCTACTACGCAAGAATTGCCACTTAGTTTTCTAATTGATTTAGGATTTTTTTCTATTTTATTTAGAATTATTTTATTATTTTTCAGAATTGTTTACGATGTTTTTACCTAGTATAAATAGGGTTATTTAGCTTGTACTTAGGTTTTAGCTCTTGAGCCATGATGTTTTGAATAAACTTGTGTTTTGCATCATGCAACAATTTTCTCTTTGCTGAGATGAAGAACAAATTTGATTTATCAAAGTATAACTGATCTTGTGGTACTTTTCTTATACTTTCTATTCGTAATTCGTTAATCATTAAATGGGAGTTCATTCCAATAGTATTGGTACTTTAATTTTGATAATCCATGTATCACATTCCTATAAAAAATGATTCTTTAACTTTTTAGGATTTATCTTTATTGTATGTAGATTATAAGATCATGAATTCAATCACAAATTGCTGCCAATTGTTGGAAAAAGTAATGTAAAATAATCATTCCATTAGTGACCTTCTAGATACAACTTAGAGCTTATTATATTTGCTGAACTTGGAAATTTTCGGGAGCAGCTGCCTACAGAGCATGTTTTCTGTAATTTTCTATGTCACCCTGAATTCTAATGACAATAACATATTGCAGAAAGCACATAATCCTATTACTATGTAAAAAGCAATCCATGCAACAACATTCTCAAGCATCAACACTGACAGTATAGCTAAACCAATAAGTTGAAGCCTTCTGTTCTTTATCCAATTTCAGCATACTTCCAAACACACACACACGCACGCGCATACATTCAATGCTTCTTTGATGTTGGATCTTCTAAAACTAAAGCGAATGGACTTGAGTTGGACCTGAGTAAAATAAACTAGAGATACAACAGATCGAATTGCTTCCCAATCTCTATTTTCCATATGCTCACAGATTAGTGCCTTATGGCCTTCATCACAACAACCAGCATAAAAAACTAGGTTTCTATGATGAATTTGTGTAAGAATGTTTGTCTACAATGATCAATTCTGTCTTATTTAGTATTCTGTGATTGTAATGTTTTTATCTCGTGTTTTCAGATTATAAAACTATAACATATATTGTCATCACCTAAAATTTAATCCTATTATTGTTTTTATATACTTGAAAACATAAAAAAAAATACTATTTTAGTAAATCTAGTCAATATTAATCATTTCATTATTTTTTATCACTTTTATTTATTTTTGTGTCAACTTAAGTTATAAATAATTAAAAAAATAAGAAAGATAAAAATAAAAAAGAGAGAGTGGGATAAAATATAGTTGAGGAGAAAATGGGATATATAATTGAATTTAAGGTAGGTAAAAAAAAAACACTTAGGATGCAATTGGGGACATAATTGAAATGAAATTAAGAGAATTGAAGGACCAAGGACAAATATGTAACAAGTGCCAAATCCAGGGGTCTAATTGATTCAATTAGGGATGCAATTGAAAAGAAAAAAATAAGAAATGCAACCAAATTAACCAAAAATACACACTTTTGGAAACCAATCACTAAACTAGAATAAACAACTAAATCCAGGGGTTATGATAAAAGAAGCAAAATGGTTCTCCAGCTAAAATTATAGAAATTCCATCCAAAAAACTCGGCCAAAATCACAGAAATTCATCCACAAAATCCTAGTCTCAATCCCATAAACTTAGCCCACAAATCTCTTAGGATGTTGATGAATATAGCATATAGTTTTTTAATTCAACTTTTTGTCAACGAATTTGAAACTAACCAATTGATGGTTTGCATACTCTATGCTTGCAGCTGGCAAGAAAAAAACAGCTTCATGTTGATAAAGCCCGGTGATGATTTGGTGGGTAATACCAACGATGCTCTCGATGACTACGTACGACTTTGTGTAATCTGTTTCGTTGATAGGCATTGCATTTTTGGGCTCTGCATGTTTCATCATAAGCACATTTAAACACCATGATTGATGATGATTGAGTTAAAGCTGTAAACAACGTTGTTAAAGAGGAAAACACTGCATTTTTTGCCCCTTTTTTTTCCAACTTGTTCATTTGAACCCTTGAAAGACATTATTCATAATCGAATCAGGCACTGGTTCCACGCTTCATCTTTCTCAACTCCCATGATCCCCATTGAACTTTCGTATTAGCTCGTGCATAGCTCATCACCTAATAATCACCACTTCTCAATTCTATTAAACACTTGGAGCATTTTTGTTTATGCTTGTCTTGCGTTTCGAACTGATGAAAAGCAGCTAAAAGGAAACGTGTAAAAACTTATATAATTAAAAAGAAATATCAAATTATAAATGTGTTGATGAAAGTTTGGAAGTTGAATGCTAATTGGAATGAGATTTGAGGAAATCGTTTTTCATTGATGCTAATTGCAATAAATCAATCGAGAAGGCAGTGGTAGAATGTTGCAAGGCCAACCTAACAAACACAAAGGAAATAAAACCAAAGAGGAAAAATAGAGCTAGTCAATAAAGGCATTGGCAGAATGTTGCAAGGCCAACCCTAATCAATCGAGAAGGCATCGGTAGAATGTTATCTTGGCATGCATCAACAACATATATAAGCATCAACAAAAAGAAAAAAAATCTCATTAGCAGTGTCTTATGAATAGAGCTAGTCAATAAAGATCCAATTATTTGATAATTCTACCCATTTAACCAAAACATATATGTCCCTAGCTCCTCCATGGTTCTTTGAATGATCAATCTGGCCACCTATGGAAGTCGTTACAGGCATCGCATTATACAATCAAGTGTTTTTCTTTGTATTTTGATCATCTTCTACCTCCGTTATGGTCCAAAAACTGTGCTGATCGTGGAGGTGATTTTGCCAGCAATGGCAGTCACACATTTCCATCCATATAGCATAAGAGAACATTGGATTACTTGCGTTTCAAAGTCTTCCTAATACCACATGATTGCCCCACGACAAATGCACTCGATCAAAGGTGGGCTCACTAGTAAGTTGCCTATAATTAAATGGCTATGATCGATGCTGGTTAAAATTATTCAACGAATGATGGACTTAGTAGCCACCCCCAAAAAAAAAAGAAAAGAAACATAACCATGTTAAGGAAAATCTTGGTTATGATACTCCCAAAACATCATCAATTATATCGTATCACCAACTTGGTCTCAGGGCATCATAATATCTCTAGGCGATTCTTTTTCTGGTAACTCGTAAAATACATATTCAATCCTCACCTACCTCTATTTATATACAACTTTCAACTACCTCACGATCCAAGAATGTTATAAACTGTTTTACCATAACCTATAAATGTATATCCTTGTATGAATCTTGTTATTCAATGAAGGCATAATCATCTCCTGCACGAAGACATTCTCTGTTACTCGATTCTGCAACATGAAAAAGAACGATGCGAAATCATCTTACTGACATACCATTTAAATCCTTAACGATATGGCCTTTACTACCACTGCTACCAACAGTATTAGTATAACTTTGCCCTTCTCCTCCTAACAAATCTCTAGGGTGATAATTCATTGAATAATCAATGAATCCTTTTCTTTTTCTCTCCCAACTTCCATTCGATGTACACTTGCAAGACTTACATCCTTAAACCTCACACTTTTTACCAAATTATAGGAATAAGTAGTTACACTACCAGAAAATTAACAAATATAAACGAAAATATCAATTAAATTTTAACTATCAGTAAATTACTAAGACATTTACTGATAGAATATTTATTTGCTAGGTCCCTCAGTATCTACTGACAACAATTTTATGTTGGTGTATACCGAGGGAATTATAGTTGGAAATGATGGAATGACAAAAAAAAAAAAAAAAAAAGAGAAAAACGATGTATTATTATTACAGATAGTATTACTGAAAAAATGAACTCGTCGCTAATATTTGTCGTTGAATCCATAGTAGTTTTTAAGTTATAATCTGTCAATTTACTCCTCTTTCCCTTCCCCATTTATTCTTCTTCTTCCATTTTTTCTGTAAAAAAAAAACAAACAACCCCTTCTATTTTATCACAAATCAAGCTCACATCATCATAAATTCGGTTACCATGACACTCATTCACATGATGCGATGTATGGAGTCATGGTATACTCTTTCAATGGTGAAGCCTGAAAATATTTTAATAAGGAGTATCCTTGGTTTTTAATGGAATCACAAAACATATATCTTCGGTTATGTATAGATGGATTTAGATCATTCAGGTCATTTGAAGGATGACAGATTGTCTGGAATGAAGAGTCAAGATTTTCACGTGTTTATGTCAACTTTCATTCCACCTTCTTACCGGGATTTATTGCCAAATAAAATATAAAATGCAGAGATCAATCACTTTTTTAAAAATACATGCTCTAACAAGTTGCATACCCAATACATGGAAATGCTTGAAACGAATATTGTCTAGACAATTTGCAAATATGAGATGATAATAAAGATGAATGTATCCATTTTAGAGGTTA
This sequence comes from Populus deltoides, assembly GCA_015852605.2. Taxonomy (NCBI): domain Eukaryota; kingdom Viridiplantae; phylum Streptophyta; class Magnoliopsida; order Malpighiales; family Salicaceae; genus Populus; species Populus deltoides. The sequence goes on along the minus strand of CM027578.2, from coordinate 10,842,157 downwards.
GGGATTACACATGCATCCTAATTAAATTTCTATTGTCTCTTTTTTTTTTAATTTAAAACATTCATTTAATTCCATGCAAATACTTGTTCAACTCGTACCATTTCGAGCTCAATTAAGAACAAGAATCAACTATGTTCCAAGATATGACGACGTTAGAGAAGTAACTTCGAGTAAAAATTTGTCAATATTTTCCCATCGTGAATGACCTTTATACCTTTTATTCAATAAGTATAATAATTAACATGTTATTTTCAAATAATGTTTCTCTTCTACTCTCATAAACTGATAGATTGATTAATTCCTTGTAAGCAACATCATCAATTTTTACTATCTTAAAATTCAAATATAATTGAATCTTAAATTTTCTAATTACAAGATGAACAATCTTCTACGTGGTTCAGAACACATGTAAACACTACTTAACAATTCTTATCTTTTGTAATACTTAATTTCATTACATCTTTATCTTTAATTGTTAATAGTTGGAATCTTGTACCAATTTTATCAATTGAGAGGGAATTCTAGTAGTAGTTTGAATTTATTGTGTTTGGATCCTGAAAGAAATGTTAGGTGCTATAACAAGTATTTTGTCAATGTATATGTTTTTCATATGGAAAAATATGATCAGAGTAAAAAGACATATAATAGTGGAGTTTATGTTAAGGGATCAACTTCTAATGAGTCTAAAGTTCATTATTATAGGAAGTAGAAGATGTCATAGAATTGCAATATCATATCAAGCATAATATAGTCTTTTTATTCAAATGTTATTGGTATGATACCACCAGTAAAGAAATTAGAGTAGATCTCTACCGTGGTTTGGTAAAAATTAATACAAATGCAAAACTTTGTAACGTCGACAATGTCTTTGTTTTCGCCAAGCAATGCCAACACGTTTATTACACATACACTCCTTTCTTTAGAAAGGATCATACTAGGATTGGTTGGTTAACCGTAGTGAAACCTAAACCTATGTGTCAGGTTCATGTTATTTAGGATGGTAACGATGAAGTCATTGCAGGACATGATGTCTTTCAACTTGATGAGTTAGTTTATCCATATTGACTTGCTTTGTCTACTGACTTAGAAGAAAATTCAAATTTTCACTTCATGGGGAATACTTTTGTTAATTTTAATGCTGGGGATTTAAATGATGTATTAAGAACCAATGGACATATAGTGGTCAATGAAGATGATGATATTGACAAGCAACAATTCAATAAAGAAGACTATTGTGGACATGACAATGATGATAATGATGAAGAAAAAGAAGAAGAAGACATTGTTGATTAATTTATAAAACATCAATGTGTAATGAAATTGACTTTAAAGTAATATTTCTAGTTGTTCTTTTTGTAATCAATGATGTATTAAGAACCAATGGACATACAGTAGTCAATAAAGATGATGATATCGACAAGAAACAATTCAATAAAGAAGATTATTGTGGATATGCAATGATGATGATGATGATGATGATGATGATGATGAAGACAATGTTGATTAATTTATAAAACATCAATGTGTAATGAAATTGACTTTAATGCAATATTTATAGTTGTTCTTTTTATAATTAATGACAAGAATGAAACGTTTGTTTTTGTGATTTTATTATTATAAATAGACCTGAAATTTTTCAGAAACCCTCCAAAATAAACTGAAATTTTTTTAGTCCATTAACAATTCTATCTATAATGGTCAATGGCATGATCGTGTAATTTCTCTCCAACTCTCTAGAACTTTCTAACGGAATTAATTTGTTGATAATTATATCTATCATGGTTAGTGGTATGATCATGTAATTTTTATCCAACTCTCTAGATTTTTTTGATAGAATTTGTTCATGGGTGATTCTATTTGTAATGGTCAGTGGCATGGTCGTGTAATTCTTTTTCAACTCTTGAAACTTTTTGACAGAATTAATCCATCGATGATTTTATCTGTAGTGGTCATGTTATTTTCCTTCAACTCTTTAGACCTTTCTGATGGAATTAGTATGTTGGTGATTTTATTTGTAATTTATAACCCATTGGTGATTTCATCGGTATAAAACAATTTTCCCCCTAATATTTTTGTTTTCCATATCTATCCAACTTGCAAATATAGTAAAATCACAACACAATAACACCGTTTCTATTTATAATAATAAAATCACAAAAACAAACATTTCATTCCTGTCATTAATTATAAAAAGAACACCTAGAAATATTACATTAAAGTCAATTTCATTACACATTGATGTTTTATAAATTATATCTGAAAAATTTCAGGTTTTGTTGAAATCTTTAATTTATAATTAGAGATGGACTTACCGATGGAATTTAAAAATTATTAAATTTTGAATTGTCCATCAGTAATTCCATCGTGAAAAAACTCCAATTAAAAGACTTGAATCCCAAACTATGGAAAACAAAACTTGTCTTCTTCCTTTCTCTTCCTCTATTATATCTGTAATTTCTTCTCTCTCTCTCTCTCTCTCTCTCTCTCTACATTTCCTTCCTCTCTTCTTTCTTTGTCAACCTTTTCTCTATTTCTTCCCTCTCATTTTCTTCCTCTCTTAATCCATCCTCAATGCTAGAATCCTTCATGCCAGGTAAATCTCCAACTCTTTTGTTTTTTTTTGTATTGCCATTGTGTTTGAGGTATATGGGTTAATTTTTTGTTTTTTCACTCTCACTTTCTCCCTCTCTCCCTCCATTAAGGTCTTTCTTTTTTATCAATCCCAGCAAGGTCTTCGAACAGGTAGATCTCCTTGTTCTTCCTTCTTTTTTTAATTGTCATTGTGTTTTGTTTATATAGGTTATTTTTTTTTGTGTTTGATGATTGCTTTTGAAATTAGTTGTATTTTTTTCTATACTCATATTTTATCCATGTAAATAAATGCGATGAATTTATGGGTTTTGAATTTGTCTATAATCATTTTTTTAATTGATTAGAAGTTTTTTGATTGAGAGTGAATGAGATTCGGGTTTGTTTCTTTGATTAGTGAGAGAGAGAAAAAAAGATAGAGAGAGAACAATGAATGAGGGCATATATCACGTGGCGACATCAAACGACATGTTATATGCCTCATGAGAGTGGTATTGGGAAAGAAAAGAATTTTGAGTATAATCATAAACTTAATATTATAAGGTTCAGATGTCACCACCGAGTATTATGATTACTAGGAAACCTGTGATTTGCGAGAGTTCGGGCAAGGGACTGGTTATGCAAGGGAAAGATGCATCACCTCTAGTGCACCCTATCTAAGGTAAGCTACATTGTTGTTTGATTGTTTTTCTAAGTCAAGTTTCTATTCATTGATCTCGTTTAAGGTCCAAGGCAGATCTTCATTTGTGAGAGAGTCTCTACCTTATTGGATGAAATCCTAGTCGTTCTAAAATTCAAATTATAGCTCACATTTATTTCCTAAATATACCAAATTCCTAACATTTCAAACACAAGAAATGTTAACGCCTTATTTGAACCAATTGACTTTGTGAAAATTAAATTTGGTCTTCTAAAATTTCAATCTTCTGACTTAAGCCCAAATTGAGCTCCCAAACTTAAGTTTTCACCAATTAAGCCCCTAATAAAATTAATTTAACCTATTTATAGTATAATTAAGTCCTTACACCTAATTAAATCCTTCAAATGAATCAAAATTAATTATGAAACATAATTAAACTTTATTTTGACCCATGATTAAACCAAATTGGCCTATTAAAATCTAGTTATGTCCATAGGCTTACTTTTTATGTAGATTCATCCAATAATGATTTAATTTGACCTTAATTCTATATTGTCTCTTCCATCCAAAATTGCAGATTGATTTTTTCTACATGTAAAATCCTCTCAGCTCTTGCTATTATTATTGTATTTATTTTATTTTTATTTTAGAAAAAAAAAGTGAATTTGAAGAATAATACAGAAATAGGTTATGATAGCATAGATGGAGTGTGAAGAGAAAAACAAATGTCGAGGGTTGTGGATGCTCTTCGTAACAGCTAATTTTTTGTGGGGTTGTGGTTTTGTAGGGCATTGGATTGATTCATTTAAATTTTGTTTTGGGTTTCTTACCATTAGATGGTGTGTGATTTAGTGGATTATATCATAGAGGTGGTGGAATGAATCTGATTAGCAACCGTTATGGCTATTGATCAATTGTAACATATAGAAACTCGAGATAAAAAAGAATCTTTTTTTGTTAGTCAAAGAGATATGAATTCATTTGTGGTAAATTAAATCAATTGGTTTGTGGCTTTATTTATTAATGCATACTTGTAGATAATAAAATTTTGAGTAGTCTCTCGTATAGGGGAGGTGCTAAAATATAAATGTAATAACTTTTTTTAATCCTTGAATTTGTATAGATGTCAAGGGAAAGACATTAGTGCATCATTTAGATAAAAGCTTTGCTAGTTCTTCTAGCAGCATTTCTGATGACCTTAAGTCTCTAGGTGCCGACCATGAATAAACTACTCAAACAGAGGCATTCTCTCTCGATGCAGAGTCGTCGAGTGTGATGCCACCTCATAAAAGAGGTATTTGTTTTAAGTGAGATGTATATTCTAAGTACATAAACTTAAATAATTTTTTTATTTTAATTCAATTAGTTTTTTAATGTTAATAAACTAACTCTTTTACAAATTTGATATGCCAGGAAAATTTTCACTAGGATAAGGTTGACGAGGTTGTTCCAATAAGGATTTAGGAGAATCACAACACAACTAGGTAACATTGAATTATCAATGTTGTTGTGGCATACACGACATTGAATGGCCGACCTACCTCCTAAATCGAGGGGGGTTTGGATGTGTTGGAGTTAATCATGAAATTATAATTTGTAGGAGTTGCCACAAATTATTATGGTCACTAGAAAATGTACTTGTCATCAAGGTTTTGGGTAGTGTGACTAGTTGTTCGTGGGAAAGATGTATTTACATCTACATCTACATACTAGTCATCTAGGTGATGTTTCGATTCGTTCGTTTGTCAAAGATTCAAGAAAGGTTATTCTTAGTAAGGAGATCCACATCTTATAGATTTCAGGTAGACCCTCCTTAATAAGGAGGTTTTTATCTTTATAAGCTAAAGATAAATCCTCCTCGGTAAAGAAGTCTCTGCCTTATCAGGCTAAAACCTAACAATTCTAAAGTTCAAATTTTAATGGTTTTTATTTCTATTTTGTATCTTTAATACTTGATAATATATTTTATAGTATAATTTTATATCTCTAAATATTAAAGTTTATTATTCATTCCTAACATTTTATTTTTGTTTATTCATTTAATTTAATATCGAGAATATGCATTACATTGTAAAATTCATACACCAAATATTAATTAAATAGAATGATTTTTGTGGTGTTTTTGAAATTTTGGTGAAATCATAATGGATAATCACAAATTTTTTATGACACCCATTTATTGATTTTTGTATTTTTCAAAGTATGATAAAAATATAATTTGTATTTTTTTATAAAATATGCATCAAAATGATTAGAGTGTGGTCGTATGCACACAAATAAAAACATATTTTTGCTTATTTCAAATAAGGAATTTTTTAATTTTTTTTTGTATTTTTCCAAAATTTTGAAGAAAAACGCAAATATATTTGATACCAAGTCTTATAGTGTAAGTTTACAGCCTAAATATTAAATGACATTGTTGAAAAATATATGAAGGAGCCATAAATAATTTTTAGATGGTCCCTAGAACTTTTCAGAATTTTTAGAAATCATTTGGGCTTTATTTGGCAAAAGCATAAAATGCATTTTAATTTAGCTATTTTAACCACAATATTAACTCCACGCAAACTATTTATTCAATAACTCAACAACTTAAAAATCCAACAATACCAAAAAATCAAACATCAAGTCTTGTAAAATTCATAAATTATATTCAAATCGCATGTTAATTCAAATAAATCAACACAAACCCAAACAACAATCATGATTCGTGAATTAACGTAGAATTAGCAATCTTGATTCTAAAAAAAATAAACTCAAAATCCACCACAAAATGATCTAATCATTTCAAAATCAAAACACACAGCAAACCAAATAAATGTCTAAACTGTCCAATATTATACATGATAATAAGCACTTTGTCCCAAATTTCACAACATTATATCAATTTGTCCAAAAAAAAATTTTAAGATTATGAATCGACCTTCTGAGGTGTTTAGCATGTTCATGAGCTAAATGAACCAAGCTTGGAGTTTGTTGAAGGTATAGGAAGAATACTGCAAAGCTTCCAGAATTAATGAAATAGTGGTGGCACATGTATCAACGTGTCATCGCTGGTAAAATGAAAGAAGGGGTGGATCTAGACCAGCTTTTACTTTTCTTCATTCTTGTGTCGACGATGAGCCTAAACAATACCTGCTAAAGATAAAATCTCACCAACAAGTATTTAGTTTTGTCCTTTTAATATCAACAATTCTACTTCTTTCTCTCTCTGTTATAAATAGTGATTGCGATTAAAATCGAGGAAAAGGCATGAGGTGTGGGAGACTTGTGTCTAGTTTACTTGAGATATGAAGGAGAAGTTGAAGATTATGATTCAGGGGTGTTACGTATAGTTGTGGGTTACTAGGATAAGGAAGATGAGAGGTTGTGGTTCCAATGGGTATGTTGGTCTTAGCCATGAGCTAAAAAGCTGCTAGTGGCTAGTAGTAAGGAGAAAAGGATGGGTAGCAAGTGAGGTTACTTTGACAATGAAGAAGGGATTTGAGAGCTATTTTTTGGAAGGAAATGGCAGTAGGGCCATGGTTGGAAAAAAAAAATACCAAAGCTTCAAGTTAGGGAGGATGGCTTTTAGTTTAGAGAAAAAATCATTCAAATCTTTGTTTTATGGAGAGAACATGAAGGGAGAAAAGAAAACGTGATTGACCTTGCTTTTTAAAACAAAAAAAAAAGAATATGAGAGAGAGCGTTTTATATTCCTTTCCTTGGAAAAAAAAAAAGGTGTTGGATAGCGTGTGGCTAATGCTCCCTTAAAATTCTTCACCATTTTTTGTGTGAGATTCCTTCACTATTTATAGACAAAATTTTTCTTTTCCTCTAAATTGTTTGATACTCAAGCAAACATGGTGACATGATCATGTCATGCCCCTAGTATCAGGCTTGGATCACTTGTCTTTGTTTTCTTCATTTGATTTTGAGCATCATCATCATATTCATCATTTTTCTTTGGATGACATCTTTAGCCTTTTTGAATCCTTAAATATCTATGTGTCCCTAATTTTTTTAACACTTTTGTTCTTTCCATTGATCATTGAGGATTATTTTGTATAATTATGAGGTCAAATTGCTTTTATAATCCTAGTACTTACCCCCAGTATGGGGTATGATCCAAGTCGATGTTCTTTTGCATGAAACATCTTATTAGGCTTAACAAGGACTTACAAAGGAAATTTATCAAGTATTGTGAATGGATTATCAATGATGTCCTTTTATTATCTCAAATGCATATGTTTAGGATCAGTGAGCTTTGTTTTCATCCATTGTGATTAGTTGGACATGTAAAATAGTTTCCATCATAATTAAATTATGAATCATTATTCAGCCAACTAAAACTCAGGTTCAAAGTTAGTTTTGAATGGTTTTTTTGTTTATTTTTCAAGTTTTTAAGAATTTGGTCACCTCACAAGAAGATCACTTAATTTCCCAAAACTCATTTGCTAAAAACAAACACCAATTTCACCTCTGAATTTGTACAGATATATTTAATTTTCCAAAAACTTTTGTTTGAAATTTGTTTTATCTTTTGCGAAAATGATGTTTTTTGAATCCATGAGATCGTCCGAAAAGCTATTTAAATTTTTTTAGGGTTTACAAAGAGGAAAATACACCAAAGAATTCCTGGCTAAACTTTGATTTTTATTGATTCATCGGCCCAGTATATTATGCATAGTACTTCTTTACAACATCAGAGTTTATAAGTTTAGGTAAATCATCTCCATCAATTATGGTCAAAATCAAGGCTCCTCCAAAAAAGGCTTTCTTCACCACATATGGTCTTCATATTTTGGCGATTATTTACTTTGATCTGCTCTTGAGATTGCCAAGATCTTTTTCAATATAAAGTCTTCTTCTTTGAATACCATTGATCTAATCCTTTTATTGTGTGCCTTAGTTATTCTCCTTTAGTATAGCTGGTGGTGACAAATTGATGTCAGTCTCTTCTCGCTGATTAGATTTAATTGCTCAAACTTTAGCTTTGTCCATTATGATTCTTCTATTTCTGCATCCATCAAAATCCTCAATGATGTAATCTCTACTTATAAAGGCATCACTGCCTCCATCCCATACACCAAAGAGTAAGGAGTTCTGCCCATAGATTTTTTTACTATAGTGTGGTATGCATAAAGAGTGTATGGAAGAATCTCATATCAATCCTTATAAATAATCACCATCTTCTAGATGATCTTCTTAAGATTTGTATTAGTTATCTTGACAACACCATTCATCTTGGGTCTGTAAGGAAAAGAATTAGATTGTTTAATCTTCCACTTGGTGCAAAGTTCAGCAATCAACTTCCCATTAAAATTCAGAGCATTGTTAGTTATCAACTTTGCTTGCAATCTGTAATGATGAACCAAATCCTTCTCAATGAACTTCTTAGCCACTTTCTATATCACATGTTCATAAGAGCTGGCTTTTACCCAATTAGTGAAGTAGTTGATTATCACCAAGATGAATTTATATCCATTGTTGGCCTTTGGATTGATCGGACATATAACATCTGATCCTAACATATCAAAAGGCCAAGATGAGGTCATATTGAATAGACGTGTCGGAGGCACATTTATCTTGTCGCCATATATCTGATATTTTTTACGCTTCTTGACATTGTCAATACAATACCTTTCCATGGTCAATCAGAAGTATCCAAATCATTGTATTTGTTTGCCATTATATGAACATTACCATGAGTTGCACATATTCCCTCATGGACTTCTTGTAATGCTTGTTTAGCTTCTTTCTCACTCAAACACCTTAGCAAAGTTCCATGTAATGACCTCTTATATAGGATTACAACATCCAAACAATAATCCATCATTATTTTTCTTATAGTTTTTTCATCCATTTTCGAGACTCCAGGAGGAAATTCCCAATATTGGATAAACCTTTTAATATCATTGTACCACAGATTTCCATATGTTATCTCTTCAAGTGAGTAGTGGTGAGCTTGGGAATTTCTGACTTCGATGTTTATTGTTTTAATTATACTCCTAATTAGTACTTAAAAGTGCATTTTTATCAAGGTTTTATATCATCATTTTGCACTTGAAGTATCAATAACTCCTTAACTAGAGCATGTTTTATAATAATATGTCTAATAATATAAGATACCTTTAATTTATGGTAAATGTTCATCTTGAATGCAGGCCTGTCACATAAATCAAAGAATTGATTGATAAGTTTAACTACTGAAATTAAGAAGACAAAGAGAGGGCTAAACTTAGAAAAGAGATATTGGTTCAGTCCAAACTGAAACACCATTCGGTTATTGGATCATAACTATAGCTGTAGAACTTGGATTTAAGTCAGGTTTGTATGTATGGAAAGCTAAGACATAAGCCTAAAACTTTCATGAAGAGTCCAAGATTTAAAAATGCCTTTTTCGAGTTCAAATGGTAGCAACAACGAAGAAGTCAAAATCTTTCCTGCAGCCTAGACACTGTTCAGTGTTTAGCCCATATCTCGAGTTCTAGAATTCTAAATGCGTCAATTCTTATTTTGTTGGAAAGCAGAGACAATTTCTCAAAACTTTCATGCGGACTATCTATTCAAATTCTGATGTTAGCAATGATGTTTTGTTCAGACAAGAAGATGAAGATTGTCACCAAGTCAAGATGTGGCCCATATCTCGAGTGTTTAGCCCATATCTCGAGTTCTAGAATTCTAAATGCGTCAATTCTTATTTTGTTGGAAAGCAGAGACAATTTCTCAAAACTTTCATGCGGACTATCTATTCAAATTCTGATGTTAGCAATGATGTTTTGTTTAGACAAGAAGATGAAGATTGTCACCAAGTCAAGATGTGGCCACCCATTTATTAATTAGTCATCAAATTATAGTTCTGAATTTTGGCCTATAAAAGGAGGCATTTGCCATGCATTCAAGCATCTTGGTTTTCAGATCAAGATCAAATTGTTGCTTTATTTCTTTGTATTTTATAATGTTCAAGTTTTATTCCATGTTATATTTTCTTAATCTCTTGTTTATGCTTTTCATTTCCTTTACTATACTTATATAATTATGTTCTTATCTTGTTTATCTATTTTTTTTTATTCATAATGTTTAGCTAAGTTTATTATGTCAAGGTGAAAAGGTTACACTAATGGTGTAAGAATAAGTATAGTATAAACTCAACATGGACTTTAATATTTGATACTAAAATGTTTTGTATTTATTATCTTACTCACTCTTAATACCTTGCTTGTTAAATGGTTAATCTAGATTTGTGTTGAACAACCCTTTTTACAACAAATACTTGGCACAAAAAATATTTGACACTTTCATAACCCAACTATATGGTATAACCGACACCTCTGCTATGGAAGGAACTTGATTTATTGTTAACATAAGTTATCACCATGAATACCTGACAACATTTACAAGTATTGGCATTACTCAAATAAGATAGTTAATATAATCATGTTAATAAATTATAATCCGATTGGAACCTCCTTTGTGTATGATTTCCAGTTGAATAATAAAAAGAGTTTATATTATACTTATTTGAAATACCATTAGTGGATCCTCTAACCTTGACTTTTGTTTTTATAATTGTTTCATCCTTACATCAATATCACATCTCAAAACTCTCTTCAACTTCTTTTCTGTTATTATCTATTTCTTTATTTGTAGTTTATAAAGTTAACCTCCTTGTGGTTTGACCTCGGTCTTGTCGGGTTATTTATTACTTCGACACTCCTACACTTGAGAGAAGACATCAATATTTTGGTCGTGTCAACCCCCAACATTCATTTGTGCCATTAAGACTAGGGTAGCCAAGACATCATCAAATTGATTCTTGTCTCTACTCATATGAGTAAATTTTATCTCTTCAAACTCACTCTTTAACTTCAAGAGATAATCTTGGTATAGCCTCAGTTTCTCATCCTTAATTTGTCATTCTCCTTTCACCTGGTAGAAAATTAGCATTGAATCTCCATAAACATCAAGCTTTTCAACTTCCAAGTTTAAAGCAACTTCTAAACTGATGATGTAAGCTTCATATCCGGTCGTGTTGTTAATGCATTCAAACTGCAACCTTAGTAAAACATGATATTGTTTTTTTTAGAGAAATTATTATTGCTCTAGCCTTATTCTCTGATACTTTCACAGCTACAGTATTATTTGTTAAGTTATTAGCAATTGTGTTACCCTTGCCATATAGACGATGTCATATTCTACCAATAACACTTGTCATCTTGCTATTTGACTTGCCAAGTAAGGCTTTTCACTTATATATTTGAGCGAATGCAATTTAGATATTAGTCAAGTTGTGTAATACAGCATGTACTATCTAAGCCTTTTCACACTCCAAACTAAAGCACAAAATAGCCTTTCTATCATAGTGTACCAGGATTCACAATCATTAAACTTTTTGCTCAAGTAATAAATGGCTTGTTCTCTCCTCCCATATTCATCTTACTAGCCCAACACACACCTCATAGTTGTTTGTCACTGATAGATATAGGATCAAAAGTCTTCCTCGCATAGAGGGTATTATTAAAGTTAGGTTCTATAAATACTTTTTAATCTTATCAAAAGTTCTTGGTAGTTATCATCCCACACCCCAGGATTTATCTTTCTAAGCAGTCAGAATATCGGCTCATAAGTCATCATAAGCTAGGATACGAAATGGGTTATGTAATTCAAACACCTAATGAAAACTCTTACTTATTTCTCTATCTTTCGCACTGGCATAACCTGGATAGCCTTTACTTTGTTTAGATCAACCTTTATTCCCTGACTACTTACTATAAAGCCTAATTTTACTTTGCGAGATTTAATCTTAATCAAAATTTATGCAGCCCCTCAAATAGCTTCCTTAAGACTTGCCTATGATCTTCCTCTTTCTTTAATTTAGCAAGCATACCATCCATATATACCTCTACTTCTTGATGCATCATATCATAAAATAAGATTACCATTGATCTTCGATACGTGGCTTCGATGCTTATCAATCCAAATGGCATCATCATATAGCAGAAAGTTCCCAATGTGTAACAAGGGTAGTTTTATATTTATCTTCCCTTGCCATTTTAATCCGAATATACCCTGAAAACTCATCCATGGATGAATAACTGACACTTTTTAGAGTATTGTCTACTAAGACATCAATGTGGAGAAAAGAAAAATCACCCTTTGGGCTTGCCATATTCAAATCTTTGTAATGTACACATACCCTAATCCTGCCATATTTCTTAGGAACCACTACTAAATTAATCACCCATTGAGGGTAATGTACTACATCCAAGAATCTTGCATCCTACCACTTTTGAATTTCAACCTTTACTTTGAGTTGCATGTATAAGTGCTTCCATCTTGATTTATGTTTAATCGATTTGATACCTTTTAATAGGGGAATTTTGTGTACCACAATGTTTGTATCCAAACTAAAACTAGGTATGTCTGCATATGACCAAGCAAAGAAATCTATATACTCTTTCAACGAGGAGATTAGACCAACCCTTTCCTCAATTATGTAAGAGTATCAATCTTCAATTCTTTTCTATCTTGTTCAGTGCCTATATTTATTACTTTTAATTCCTTCTTGGCAAGTTTCTAAGTTTTCTTAGATTTTGCAACTAACTTGGTAAACTTTTTGAAGTTTTCTTCTTCTCATTCTTCATCACCTATTGCAATTATATTATCAAAGTTTGGCTATTTATTTTTAGTGTAGTGGGTTTGTAGAACGGTGAAAGATTCACTTTCAGAATTCCTAAAAGTACAAAGTATGCTTATGTAAGTGCGTACTTGCATAGAAAAGGAAAAGGAAACAAGACACTTTTTGAACAAAAGAAATGCATGATCTCATTAAAATAAAGGCTCATTGATAAAGTTTGTGGCATCATGAGCTAGATTGCTAACAAAATCAAAAAGGTAAAAAAGAAAAATAAAGACAAAGCATCTTAATAGATATGATTAAATAAGAACAATTACTTTTTAAACATAAAAGGAATAGGCTTAGTTTTCCAATTTTGGAATTTCTCCCTATCTGCTAGCCTCCTCATAAAAGCTCTTGTAAGAATCTCCTTGACTATGTGAATAGACAATTGAGGCAGCATCTCATCCTCCACTTTAACGTTTGTCTCAATATTCTATCTCTTATTTTCATACTCTAAAGTGTTGATGCAGAGGTCAACTATCTCTAGCACTTTATCATTAGATCTTATCACTTAAGCAGGCCTTAGGAAAGTTACTCGAGATGGTGGGATTGTCAACTTCTCTTCTTCCAGCTCTTTTTTTTATTCTTAAAGTGCCTTAAATTAGTATCTATATCACTTCATTGTGGAAGTCTTCACATTGATCAATCATATGACCTTTTTTTTATTATATTTACTCATCAGCCTATTTTCATAACTACTCTTTCTATATCTAGCTTTTACAAGCATTTTATAAATCTCATCCATAGACACCTTCAAGGTCCTCAAGCTTCTAGTCTCTAGTGCATTTACAATTCCACTACCTGTAGAAGGATCAAACAGAAGATTTGTACATATTTGGAGTTTTTTCAATCCATCCCACTTTGGTCAATTATAAAAGCTTGTTTTGAATACATTACCAGTGTTGATATTGTGTTTAACTATGCCCGTATAATATTCATAAGTAAGGTCTAGTTTATACCAATTAGGATAGGGTGGTTGTAGTGATGTTAGAGAAATTTGTCCAGCACTTAATAACGTCTAGTATATTTCACTCAATGGTAAGGGTAGTTAGGGCAATTGTTCTTTAAGTTCTTTGGTAGTTTCTTATAGGTTGGTTCTCAGTTTGGTTATTAATTAGGTTATTTTGCATTTCGGGTTTTTTAGTAGAAAAATATGATTTAGGTTGATATCGGTTATTTGGGAAGAAGGGGTTTGAATGTTGAAATTTTGGAAATTATTCTTTTTTCTTTTATACCCACCTTCGATATTATCAACCTTCAAAACCCTTTTTCTCAACGGGTGCAAAGATTCTTCCACTCCGTATTCCTTGCTCAATACACTCAACCATTGCCATTTCATGCTACTTAGATGAACTTCTCATTTCATGCTCATAACAGGGTGCTTTATGGTTATTAGAAAACAGGGTGACCATCTCTTTATCCAAAAGTATGAGATGTACTTAGACGGCCAAATCTCTCCATCGTTAAGCATATTCATGTATAATCTCTTTATCACCCCTTTCTAGAAGAGATAAACCAAACCTGTTTGGAGAAATTTCCATTTTGTATTTGTATTGCTTAATGAAAGCCTCTACAACATCTTTCAACCTACAAATTCTCATGTTGTCCAGCCTAATATATTAGCTTAATACAACTTTATTCAAGCTATCTTGAAATAAGTGCATTAATGATTTTTCATCATGTACAACTTCTACCATCATATTACAGTAGGATCTGGGATAAGTGGAAAGGCATCGAGTTCTAGTATACCTTATGAATTCAAGTATGTGGAATTTCTTCGGCACGACCACATTTGGAACAAGGCACATCTCGACATCTTAGATAGGATCATATAAGTCAATACCTTCAATTGCCCTTACTATTGCCTCTAATGTCATCATCTTATCATACCTGTCATCCTTAGAGTATTTTATTTTGTAAGATTCATTAGCAGATGCATCCACAACTATTAGGGTTGGTACAAGCATTGTCGATTGCACGAATGCCATATTGCAGTGGGATTCCTGACCCTGACCATCTATCTCTTCTTTAGGTTGGATTATAGTCTAAGCTTAGGCAAAAGTCACAAGCTGATTAGATGAGCCTTCACTAGATATGTTTTTAAACATCTGCTTAAGTGGGGTAGTAATGCAAGCCATGTTGAGTTTTAAGGTGTAACATCTTCCATAATTACATGCAATCATCACTTGGCATTTTATGAATATAAGAATTTTTAGGGTGAAATATATATATATATATATATATATATATATATATATATATATATATAATAAAAAAAAAAGCACATGCACCCTAGAAATACTCAAATTATCTAAAAATAGTAAAACATAATCACATTAATAATGTTTATGACATAATTAAAGAAACTAATAGGACATCATAAGTTTATATAAAAGATCGAATTCAAATGACATAATCTTTAAGGCAATTAACATTTAGCTACAGAACCCGTTACAATAGGAAATGGGCATCTATTACATGTTCACTCAAAATTATTAAAAAGTCATCCTAATTATCTAAAATTAATTATTATTTATAAATTAATCAGGTACCTTATAATTAATTTTTTAACATGTAGATTATCAAACAAACATAACAATGCATTTAGATCGTAAACTCACCATTATCAATATTTTTTGTTAATAATCAGAAGAATTCATTCCTTAACCTACAATATTTATTCACCACATCAAAAATTGCTTGTTTATTATCAACTTAATATAATCATCCCATTCTTGGAAATTACCCCTCACTAGATATTAATTTTTCACAACCCAATATTTCCAGGTAATACCCAATGCCATGTAACTCTTTCCTTCGCCCATGTCTAGGTGTTATTCCCACTTCTAGGAATCTGCATTTATTGCCCAACATTGGGCATTATTCCCTCTTACAGGAATCCAAATTCATTGCACATTACAGGGTATTATTCCCTTTTTTAGGAACCTAAATTCATCGCCCATTACCAGACATTATTCCATCTTTTAGGAATCTAAATTCTCCATCCATTATCAGACATTAGTCTCAATACCAAGAAACTAATTCCTTCACCTCTTACCAGTCATTAGTCTCATTACTAGAAAACTAATTCATTCACCCTTTACCGGGCATTAGTCTCATTACTGGGAAACTAATTCCTTCGCCTTTAGCCACAATTTTAACACAATATAATATTACATTTTCAATAAGCTATTACAATAAACTAAGTAGGAAAATGTTAAGGTGTATGACACCTACATGCTATCAAAACTCAAGGAGTACCTCCCTGCTGCTGCACAGCTCTTATGACCTCTCTTATATCAACAGGTTTTCCACATTATTTTTCATTGTATACTCATTCCACACACACATACATGTGTGTATGTGCGCGCGCGTACATTTAAATTTCTTTTTTATATTCACTACCAGATTAAGTCTCACATCAAAACAACTTTTAAATAAGGTAATAATAAGCAAACCCAATCAATTTATACTATTTATTTAAAGATATCGTCTCTCGTTTACATCACAATTATAATCATTAAAAAATATATAATTTTGATTGTAACTTACCTTCTCCGTCAGCCAGACTACATATAGATTAAAGAAGGGAAGACTTAACTCAACCTTCAATGCACCTAATTTACTCAATATCGCAAGTCGGCGAAATTGGCTAGCATAGTTCTCACCCTGACATCTCTCAATTTTATATCCATATTTGAGGTTTTATAACTTCAAATTATGCAATATCAGTTTCATTGGAAAGTTAATGTCCCTTGCTATAACTTCTATGAAGAAACTAATTCCAAATATCACCATTTTCATGCCCTAAACTCTTATTAAAGTCAAGGGAAGAAACTGTCCAGTTTTTCATCCATAAATTACACAAACAACAAAATATTTCATGCACCTTCTCATTATTCAAACCAGTATTTTTCTCTTATACATGTTACAATATCTCTAATTTCAACCTTATAAGGTCCATCAAACCCACTTACATTTTATTTAAAATAATCAGAACTACTTCATGGAAGATATGAATTAACAGCATTTATAACTACACTACGTTTCATATGCCACAATCATCCATATGTTTCTCTTTCAATTATTTCTTCCTTGTCTAGCACTACCGCCTCTTGTTTTATCACAATTCATTCTTGACTTTTTTAATCAATTCTCCCTTACATGAAAAGTCAAACATTACCTAATATTTCTTACCTTTCAAAGCAACAATCTATGCTAAATTCTAAATTCTCAACACTATAATATTTCAATCACACTTTAAATTGTAACTAAATTCTTTCAAAATCACTTTCTTCACATAATTATACATTAGTTCACCACAATTTCACTTAACTACATACAAATCTACTTCATGAAATTTGGTCCTTCTTTGGCCGGCCATTGGGCCCTTAACAACCTCATGATTTTCTTCATCATTTCTACCTAATCTCACACCCAACACAACCTAATCTAATCCAATTTGTTCAATTTATAGTCAATTTACATTTCCCCTAAATTTTTGCCATAAACCTTAGCATTAATTTCATTAATTCCACCTCAATTATTATCCATTTCATATGAAATTTCTAGATTAGGTTTAGAACTCCTTATCAAATGATAATCTAGTCTTCGAATCTCAACCAGTTGAAAATTTATGAATCCCCCCATAAATTATCTAGTTGTTGTGATAGTGTTTTGTTTTCCCCCTTGATTTCCTTCATTTTTCTCTTTTGTTTAGGTGTTTAAGGGTGTTGTAATGAGTGTTTCTATCAATCCCCCTCTAAATCCCTTGATTCTCTAATGTTTGCTCAAATATTGTTTTAAGAAAGACCAAATATTTATCCCTTCTTGTATTCCAGCTGCAACCGGTCATAAAAAAAGAGAGAGAGATTACTTGTATATGTGTTTTCTTCATTATTTACACTTTAGCCCCTCCTTTACATATAATCTTAATTTGTCCCTAAAGATTCTAGTTAATTTTTATCCCTTGTTAACAAGTGTCTCATCATTTTTTATTTTTATATTTCAATTTCATTCTTAACATAAATTTTTAATTTTTCTAAATCTTAATTTAACCCGTTTTATTTTCAGGTTAGATTTATTGATTTTATTATTATATTTATTTATTTATTTATTTTAGCTAGGATTTTACATAAGGAGTCCAAATTCCCTTGAAAATGAGCATCACAAAGGGCACATTCTTTGTCTTCCATGTTTCTTCGTTGAATTCTAATGTTGTAGATTCTACATGTTTGGATTTTACAAGAACCTATATTTCAACCTTCATATGCATATATGACATTTAAAACCTCAAAGCATGTATATATGTATGCTTATGTATGAATGAAAATGTTCATGTACATGTACATGTACATCGAATATGGATTAGCCTGTTAAAATCATGTAGAGTTTAAGATTTTTTATCAGGTTTTTCTTAATGCAAAATGAATTATTAGGGATTAAAACATTCTAAATGTAGGTTCTAGTCACATTACATGAGGGGTAGACTTACAACCTTTTTCTCAAAATGATTTATGATTTGCCCAATGACTACCTCCCATAAAGGCAATATAATGGTTTATAAGGAATGTTTAGGGCATGATATGACCGTCAATACCAAGTAAACACTCAGATCATAGTTAGATATCTTATAAATCCCAACCCTAACTGAAAGTCATGAGGCAGACCCATAATCCCCCACCTAACTTAGAATTGGGTTTATACTCTTAGAATTAAAAATGCATGAAGGCATGAATCCATATTCGATGTACTTATACATGAACATGTTGTAAGAAATGCATTCTAAAATTAAATCACCCAGACCAACAAATAAATAGGACACAACAAACAAACAATAAGCTTATTCTAATCAGAGATGTCTCTAGTGAAGTCATCATCCTGTCGTGGTGTGCACGGCGTCGAATGATGGATCTACCTCCCAGATTGAGGGGGTTTTGGATGTGTTAGAGTTAATCATAAAATTATGATGGAGTCACCACCTAATATTATGGTAACTAAGAAAGCCTATCGATCTACAACATTTTAGGTAAGAGGACTAGTTGTGGATGGAGAAGATGCATCATTCTTAATACATCCTATATATCGTAAGTTGCACTATTGATTGATTGTTTTTCTCTAGGTCATGTTTATATTTGTTTTGTTTAAAACTCAAGCAAGGTCCTCCTCAGTAAGGATATCCTTATCTTATAGATTTAAGGTAGATCCTTCTTCGTAAAGAGGTCTCTATCTCTGTCTTATCAGGCTAAAACATAATCATTTTCAGGCTCATATTTTAGTAGTGTATTTATTTGTATTTTGTATCTTTAATACCTGGGGATATACTTTACAATGTAATTTTATACCCTCAAATATTAAAGTCTACAATTAATTCCTAATATTTATATTTGTCTATTTATTTAATATAATACTGGGAATATGCATTACATTGTAAAATTCATACATCAAATATTAAATAAACAAATTGATTTCTGTGGTGTTTTTCAAATTTTAGTCAAATCCTAGTGAATAATCATAAACTTATTTTGATACTCATTAATTGGTTTTTGTATTTAAAGTATGATAAAAATTTAAAATATGCATGAAAGATTCTAGAATTTGGTTGTATGCACACAAATAAAACACATCTTTTTGCTTTTTTAAAATAAAGAATTTTATTTTTTTTGTATTTTTCCACATTTTTTAAGAAAAAACAAGTATATTTAATATCGGGTTAGTATCTTACAGTGTAAGTTTATAGCCCAAGTATTAAATGAAATGGTCGAAAAACATGTGAGGGACCTATAAATAATTTTAAAATGGTCTCTGAATTGTTTCAAAAATTTTTAAAAATCATTTAGGGTTTGTTTGGAAAAAAAACAAAAAAAAATACATTTTAATCAAGCTATTTTAACCAGAATATCAACTCCACATAAATTATTTATTCAATCACTCAACAACTTAAAAATCCAACAATACAAAAAAAATATAACAAACATCAAGTCTTGTTAACTTCGTGAATTAATAAATTAATACAAACTCAAGTACAAATCATAAATCAAGAATGAATGTTCAGTTAGCAATAATAATTCTAGAACTATCCATATATACTACAAACCAATTATATTGTAACTCCAGAGTCTACAAATCAGTCTAAATAATCTAGTTTTGTAAACGTTGAAAACAAGTATAAACTATTCTGTAGGACCAAAACTCAAAATATTTAAAGGTACTTATTGGTTCTCTTTAAGAATACAACGATCCAGATTTACCCAGTGTTTAAAATTTATCCTTTTATTCACATCCAAATAGGGAACCAAAAAATAGCATAAACGAAGCAAGGACTAAAAGACCTCCTTGTTTTTTTATTCCACATCCTCTGTTAACCACTGCCAGCACCATCTAACCTACCGAAGGTGTAAACACCCAACAAAAAAATAAAAAAACAAAGTCAGAAACAACTCCACCGTCGATGTTGATTTCTAAATGGGCAGCGACAGAGTTTTCGTTGTCGATTTATGAATCAACAACGACATAGTTTTTGGTGTCGATTCTTGAGTCAACAATGGTTGTGTGTGCTAATGAATCCATATGTCAATCG
Source organism: Populus deltoides (assembly GCA_015852605.2). Classification (NCBI taxonomy): domain Eukaryota; kingdom Viridiplantae; phylum Streptophyta; class Magnoliopsida; order Malpighiales; family Salicaceae; genus Populus; species Populus deltoides. The sequence goes on along the minus strand of CM027578.2, from coordinate 10,821,688 downwards.
TGGCGTAAAACTCGACAGAAAACTTAGTCTTTGGTTGTAATACCCAACAAAAATTTAAGTAACAGGCCGACTCATGCAAAGTAAAAGTTTAGGGGAGCAAACTGGCCTCCCTTAAGGGAGAGATTAGAGTAAGAAAAAGCAGTTTTAGAGAAACCTAAGCAGGAACAAGAACATATTTAAACCACCCCAAACACCCCCACCTCATTTAAGGAGGGAATAAATGCAAGGAGAGAGAGAAAGAGAGAGAGAGGTGTGATTTCTACTGGATTCCTAAGAGCATTTTTTGTGCTTGAACCGAAATGTATGTGGATGTTCATTCTTGAATTTGTGTGATTCTGCTAGATTTTAAGAATAATTTACGTGCTAGAACCGAAATGATGTTAATGTTCTTGCTTGAATTTTAAGATGGAAATAGGTTGCAACTTGATTTTGTGACTATATTTGTGATAAAAATGGAATAGAATCTTTATGTGTTGTAGAATTGTTATCACTTGTGTTGATGCATTGGCATGATACAAATGTTAATATGAGAATGCATGGTAATAGCAATGCTAGATGCCGATGTTGGAAGGAATGAATTTGGAAAACTTTGCTAAATGAACATGTGTTGATGTTTGTGTTGTTTGATGATGAATGATGAATGGAGTGTGATTCGATGAGTGCGTTGTCCCTAGCGAATCACTGTCACTATCGAACTATGTGTCGCCAGCAAATCAGTTTTCGCTGTTGAATTATGGTGTCAGTAGCAAACAAGTTTTCACTGTCGAATTTTGTGTTGCCAACGAATTAGTTTTTCTTTGTCAAATTATGGTCTTAGCAGTGAACCAGTTTTCATTGTTGAACTTTCTGTCGCCAGCGAATCATTTTTTGCTGCCAAATTGTAGTGTCAACATCAAACCAATTTTTGCTGCCAAATTATATGTTGCTAGCGAATCAATTTTCGTTGTCAAATTATGGTGCCAGTAGCGAACCAGTTTTTGCTACCAAACTCTATGTTGCCAGTGAATCAGTTTTCACTATTGAATTATGGTGTCAACAGCGAATCAGTTTCGGCGCGATTCTTTTCCACCGAATAACCTTTTCTTTCGCCGATTTGTTCGCTCTGAGACCTTCATAACATATTTGACTTAAATGTTTGTAATGATTTCATTGTATGATTGTGTAATATGTGAAACACTTTTTTTTTATCAAATGTAAAAAACTTTATATATCAAAATGAAACGAAACTGGAAACTAACAAGTTAAAATATAAATGCATTTACAAACAAAGGGAATAGGCTCCCTAGAACACTAACATAGTCATCAGTACATGACTAGAAGAACCCATCTACAACGCAGACATATAATCCAGCATAGTTGGTATCAGAAGCGTGGAAAACCACTGCTCAAAAATGGATCATGTATAAAATTATAACAGCAAAAACCAAACATTAAAAGCAAAATACTGAGCCTACAGAGAAGGCAACCAACTACAACTTCCAACAACCAAAGGTGAGGATCATAATGAGGGAGGAGGATCTGAGTCTGCAAGCCTCTCCATAATCTTACTAGCAACTGTAGGGTTAAACCTAAAACCCTTGCCTGTAGATAGAGCAGCAGTGTCAGCAACTAATTCCCAGCTCTGCTACGAGTTATGTATTGTCTCCAACCTCGATTAACATTCATGTTCTCAACCACAGCAGGATGCACTACATCCGGAGAAACACAAACTGGATATGGCATATCTGGAGCACCAACTGCAAACTTAGCCTTCTTTCTCCCCTAATTTCCTCCCAACTATCAACCACTACAGTAACCTCAACACACATAGGATCCATACAGGGGTCACTTTAAGTCATTGCACTATCCTGTAAAGGCTGATGATCCACTGCAACTATCTCTGCAGATGGCCCCAAACCAGAAGCAGCTGGACCCACCTACATAGGAATAGAGTCATGTGTGGAATACTTCCCTTTCTTGTGTCTCCTTGCCCTGTTACACAAAGATTCAGCATGGCCAAGCAAGCGGCAATGCTTGCAGCAGTGAGGGAGCGATTCATAGACAACAAACTGCAGAAGGGGCATTCCATTAGGCAATATAATGTTAATGGTGGTTGGTAAAGCGGAGAGCAAATCCACCTTAATGAGAACTCTGGCATAAGAGAGCCTGGATATGGAAGAGGAGAGGAGATCACACTGAATCGGTTTGCTAAGAACACTTGTAATCTTGGACAGACAAGTTGGAGACCAATACTGGAGTGGGAGATTAGGAAAACGAACCCAAATCGGGATCATGGACATGCAGTAGCTACAAAATCAAAAAACAATTGTCATAAATTTTAAGACCAATGGCCTTCCAAAAACAGAGTATGGACCTCTAGGCGGAACAATAAGCTTATCAGCCTCAAAATGAAAAATGTATATTAACCATCTAGAATCATGGACAGTTAACTTAGCAAAACATTTCCATACACTGGAAATGAGGTTGTTTAGAGTTGTGTAGCCAAGGAATTTACCTCTAACATAGCCTATAATACACAGTTTTAAAATATCTCTAGTGTGCCCTAGATCATCAGCCAACAAGGGACACGATGCTGCATTGTTGAAATCTGGGTAATGAGCCAGAGTAAAGTGCAAATGAACAGAATCAACAGGGGGTGGAGATGTACCTAGTGAAGGAACAACATGGGCTGAATGTAGAACCCGACTAAGACTACTAGGAGAAGCACTCATCCCAACATTGCCCTCATTGCAATCCTGAGGATTCTCATCGTTCGGTGAAACAACATCCAAGAAGGCAGAAACCATCAAGGGTTGCGGAGCCACATGAGGCTAGGCAGAAGCACTACAATATACAGAGTCATAGTCGTCACTAGGCTCAGGGACAGGATCGTCAGAGCATGATTCAACCAGAACATGGTCTGAAGAAGGACCTAACCCCTCAGGGCCAGCACCCAGAGGAATACGACTAAAACAAGCCACATTAGGGCAAATCCCACCAAAGCTAGAACCACGAGGGTCAAGGGTTCGTGAGGGAGACACGATTAAGGCAGGAGGCTGACTATCTTGAAAGTCGAGCGAACTCCTTCAAGTCTGAGCCTAGTTTTACGAGAAGAAGAAGGCGAAGAACGAGGAAGCTGGCAGGGACAATCTTGTTGTGCAAATCGAAGTAGCGATGTCTTTTTTTTATTTAGCTATAGGCACAACAAACAAAACAATTTTCATCCAGATAAAGCAACCCGCCAGAAATACAAGGTAGACGGTACTGCCAGGAAAGAAACTCTCAAAAAAGAGAGAGAAAGCTTAGAGAGAGATGCTCTCGCCGACTAACTGAGAGCTCTTTTTTGATTTTGTCATATATGGAACACTTGAATATGAACATGTATATCTTGAGATATGTATAGTGACGAGTTGTGTGATTACCGAATGCAAACGTACTGATTCCTGATCATTGATATGTTAGGTGGTACTACCGGGATCGGACCTTTGACTGGGCAAGGACACCCCGCGGAAGGAACAGGTAGGTGGTTTTCACCTTCCCCTAATATAATGCTAATCTATGAAAAGTTTTACTATGAATGTCATAATATCATGTTAGTATGAATACCAAGCCGTCATGGGAGTGTTTGTTTTGTGATTGATGATTAGCTTCTGCTAACGGCATCAATCCTGAGTGAATAAATGGGATCAATAGATGATTAGCTCTGGCTAAAGGCATCCGAAGTGGATGACCAGGTTGTGATTGATAATTAGATTTGGCTAAGGCGTCCTAAGAAGATAGCCGGATTGAGAAGCTATGAGTTAGTTTCAAGAATTGATGTGTTCATGTGTACTATGTTTTGTGAGTAGGAAGTAAATGAAAGAACTATGATTGTTATATTTTAAACAGAAAATAGCGATAATGTTTACCTTAAACTATTTATTTGCTTAATATTAATTATTTATAACTCTTGTAAATATTTGTACTACAGCAGGGACATCACACCAACAAGGTGTCTAGGAACCCCATTACAAGGGACCCTACTTTTACAAAGAATTATATAGTCGCATTCTAAATCATGATGTATTTTATATGAGCAAAATGTATTAATGTATAACTGTTACTCGATACTTTTGTTTAAACTCGTAATGACTATTATGAGTGAAGTATGAAAACTTATGACTATGTATATATATTATGATGTAAACTTGTATTTATGCAAATGTGATGTTATGTGTATGTGTGATAACTACTCCTTATGAAATGTTGAGTGATGTTATTGCATGTGGATTGTGCCATGATAATGAGTGGAAGTTGGTTTATCAATTTTCAAATTGATATGGTGAAAAAAAATATGTTGTTTTGGCTTTGAAAAAGTCAAGTTATTATAGTTGGTATTAAAGCACCTGGTTTGGATCTTGACAATCAATGATATTAATGTTGTCATAATTAATTTCAGGATGGTACACACTCAGCAAGAGACCCTTACTAAACCACCCTCTATAGAAAGGAGGAAACAGGGGCTGAAATGCCTAAGATTGGCAAGACGAAGATCAATTGGTAAGACCATTTGAAACCTTACAAGGGAAGACCACGAAAGCTAGAGATGAAGAGGCCCCAAATCAGACAAAGGAAGTACGCTCAATAGGGGCGGGGCCGTAGAGAGGAGTGGAGGTACCCTCAACAATCCCAACATTAGTACCCTCACCAAATATGGACCCGAGACTTCTCATCCAGATAGTTAAAGTAATGATGGAGGGCATGACTAACTCCACGACACAAACAGTCCCAGTCATACAGGTTCCATAAGCCATCATGGGGATTATCCCAACCACGAACAGTATGGTGTTACTTGTACGGTTGGTCAAGAGTATATAAGAAATGGGTTGCGAACCGTATTTGAGGAAACAAAATGCGTAGATAGCCGTAAGGTGGAGAAGACTATGATTCAGATTAACATACTCGAGGGCTTGTGAGTGAACTGTGCTACTCAAATATTGTCCGACCGGGCCATAACGTGGTGGGAAACGGTTTAGCTGAGGCGGGTAGTCGAGACACTCCTCGAGTGACTTTAAATAAGAGTTTGAGAATAAGTTCTACTTCAGATACCATCGCAAGGTGAAGAAACAATAGTTTTTAACATTAAAACAGGGTAATATGACAGTATTAGAGTATGAAAGGAAGTTCCACAACCTCTCATTATTTGCCCCACACTATATTCTGACAGAAGAACATATGATTGAGAAACTAAGAGATGGCTTGTGGTAGGAGTTAAGACAAGGGTTGATTACTTTGTGGTTTAAAACTATGAGGGAGTTGATTGAGGTTGCACAAGCTCTAAAAGCCTGTAGGAAAAGGTCGGGATACCCAGGGAAAGAAAGAGCGATCAAATGGAATAGGTAAAAAGAGAGAATTTTGGGAGATTATCCTCAAGGGATTAGACCACCACTTCTCTTTATGGAAAGGGGGAAAAGCAAACACTCGGTCCCACTATGGCAGTGCTTTGTCTGAGGGGAAGGTCATAGATGGAAAAAAAAAGGGTTTTAATGGAAAAGATGTCATTGAAGTGCCCCACCAACAATTAAGTAGGAGAATAATGGAGTTAGGACCATCGACAATCGGTCATTATGAATAAATCGGTGAGATCTTTCAATGAGGGTAAACTCGCATTGGGGGGGGGGGAATAAAATGGACCTTAGAAGGGTCTTCCACCGTATAGGAATAGGTCAAGGTTGATCGGGTGACCACTAATGAGTGACTTGACTATTCTCTTTATGTGAAATGTGGACAAAGGCACCCTGGGAACTACTCAGTTTCACTATGGCAATGCTTTGTATGCAGAGGGGAAGGTCATAGATGGAGAAACTACTAGTATTTAGGGCAAGGGTGTCATTATTGTGGCAAAAGATGTCATTGTAAGAAGGAGTGCCCCAACAGGAACACTGACAGGTACAGAGCCATAGGCAGCTGAGTTAGGACCATCGACAATCAGTCATTATGAATAAATCGGTGAGATCTTTTCAATGAAGGGTAAACTCCTGTTGAGGGAGCCGAGGGAATAAAATGATCGGACCTTAGGAAGGGTCTTCCACCTGATATAGGAATAGGTCAAGGTTGCATCGGATGTGAAGGCAGGTACACTACTAATGAATAACCTTAATGTGCATGTGTTGTTTGACCTGGGTGCCACCCACTCATTTATTGCTAGGACAATTTTCACCAAATTAGGGATGAGAGTAGAAGTAGTAGAAAAGGGGTTCGTAATTAGAACTCCGATGGTGAACATTGTTGAAACAAATATATGTATGTAGGAGTGGGGGTTAGTCTAACTAGCTATGAAACAGAAGTAGACTTGATTCCCTTGGAATTGCATAATTTTGACATAATTCTAGGCATGGATTGGCTTAGTAAATAAAAGGTCCTGATAAATTGTAATGCTCAAACTATTACATTCTAAATACCTAAGGGTAGGACGATGGTTTTTGAAGGAGAGAGAATTCTCAACCCGACCACCTTAATATCATTTGTAACAACTTAGAAACTTTTGAGGAAAGGATATATGGGATACCTTATATACATCTTAAACTCAGATAACAAAGGCCTGCAATTGAAAAAAATTCTTGTGGTGAAGGAATTTCTGGACGTGTTTTTCAAGGAGCTACCGGGACGACCACTAGAGTGAGAGGTAGAAGTGTCTAAAGACACTTTCCCATGAGTCTCACCAATAGCTCAACAACCATACTGCATGGCCCTGGTAGAATTGAAAGAGCTAAAAACTCAACTGTAAGAGTTGTTAGACAAGGAGTTTATACGGCCTAGTAATTCACCTTTGGGGAGCACCGGTTCTATTCATAAGAAAGAAAGATAGAACTCATAGACTTTGTATCGACTACCGTTAATTGAAGAAAATAACGATGAAAAATAAGTACCTGTTATTATGAATAGATGATTTATTTGATCAACTAAAGGGAGCGAGAGCATTTTTGAAAATAGATTTGAGGTTAGGGTACTATCAGATGAAGCTCAAAAAGGCAGATGTACCAAAAACCGCATTCAAAACCCGTTACGGGCACTACAAGTTTTTGGTGCTACTGTTTAGGTTGATGAGTACCCCAACCCTCTTCATGGACTTAATGAATTGGTTTTTCCAACCATACCTTGATAAATTTATGATGGTATTCATCAATGATATACTGGTTTACTCGAACTCTTTTGAGGAGGATAAAGGGCACTTGAGGCAAGCCTTGCAAACCTTGAGAAGTCACCAGTTGTATGCAAAGCTAAGTAAATGTGAATTTTGGCTGGAAAGGGTGACATTCGTAAGACATGTCATTTTGGCCAAAGGTGTTTCGTAGACCCCTAGAAGGTCGAAACTGTCTTGAAATGGAAAAGACCGACTTTGGTCACTAAAATACGTAGTTTCCTAGGACATGCAAGATACTACCAGAGATTCATTGAAGGGTTCTCCCTGATTGCAACCCCTTTAACATAGTTATCTAGGAAAGATAAAAAGTGGGTGTGGTCGAAAGAATGTGAGGAAAGCTTCCAAAAGTTAAAGAGGAGGCTTATCACCGCTCCAGTGTTAACACTTCCCTCAGGGACTGAAGGTTTTATAGTTTATAATGATGCCTCTAGGAAAGGATTGGAGTGTTTCTTAATGCAACACGGGAAGGCAATCGCCTAAGCATCAAGACAATTAAAGACCCATGAGGTGAATTATCTGGTACACGACCTAGAATTAGTCATTGTGGTATTCGCCTTAAGGATACAGAGACACTATTTGTATGGGTCTCAAACCCGAATCTTTACTAATCATAAAAGTTTGAAGTATTTAATGTCACAAAAGGAGTTGAATATGTAACAAAGAAGGTGGATAGAACTTATCAAGGATTATGACTGCACCATATAATACCACCCTGGAAAGGCAAACGTGGTAACAGATGCTCTCAATCGCAAGGATAAAGTCACTCTAACTAAGCCAACGATGTGGAAGGAATGACAGTTGGCAGAGTTAAAAGAGATGGGTGCAGAATTGGGTATTAGTTTAGAAGGTGGACTTTTAGCTCAATTGATAGTACATGCGAGAATAAATACCCAAAGCGCCCAAAGGTCCAAGATTAATAAGAAATAGAGGGGGGATAGAAAATCAGTTGTAAAAGGAAGGGTATTAGTCTTAGGAAGGAAGGAAAACATAAGTGGAAAGGAAGAAGAAGAAGAAGAAGAAAAATAAGAGTTGAGGGGAAGAATATTGTAAATCCCTTCTTAAAGCTACTGAAAAATCATAAGGTATGAACCAAACCTCCTTCCCCACCAATTCTTGAAACTTTGGGACTAAAAAGATGAAGGAACCCACATGTAGATGACTTAGGATTTTTACACCAGCTGCTAAGGAAAACTGAACTAAAGAATACATGAAAATAAGTATGAATGAGGGCCAAATTCCAGAACACTTAACAAAAAAAATGAATAATTTGAATGGACAAAACTTGGTAGAAGGTCGGCCATAGCTGAAGGACTGGACAGAATGTGTTGTGTGATAAAATGCATGAAAATGAAATTGTTGAACTCCTAAGATCATATTCAAACTAAAACAGAATGCGTGTGGATGACTAATGCTCTTATTTTTCATATATAATGGAAAAACTTACATGAAATGTGTGAAGAAATGATGCAATGCATGAGGTGTGATTCTGTTGGATTCCTAAGAGCATTTTATGTGTTGGAACCGAAATGTATGTGGATGTTCATACTTGAATTTATGTGATTTTGCTGGATTCTAAGAACAATTTGTGCACTAGAACCGAAATGATGTTGATGTTCTTGCTTGAATTTTGAGGTAGAAATAAGTTGCAATAGGTTTTTGTGAGTATACTTGTGATAAAAATAAAATAGAATCTTTATGTGTTGTAGAATTGTTATCACTTGTGTTGAGGCATGGCCATGATACAAATGTTAATATGAGAATGTATGGTAGTAACAATGCTAGATGTCGATGTTGGAAGGAATGAATGTGGAAAACCTTGCTAAATAAACATGTGTTTGATGTTTATGTTGTTTAATGTTGAATGATGAATGGAGTGTGTATCGGTGAGGTTTTATATCCACCTAGGGTGAGAAACGTTGGTAGAGGGAAGCCTAGCGTAAGCCTTACGCTTGGCCGAAGGGAAGAAATGAAACCAGAAATGACTCTATCGCTACTGCCGATTTCTGAATCGGTAGCGATAGGGGTTGCGTTGACGATTTCGGAGTCAGCAACGACTCAGTTTCCGTCAATAATTTTGCGTTAGCCATAAACTATATACACTAATGATTTCAGCATCAACCGTGAAACTGTGTTCATTGAGGATTTCTGAGTCGGTAGCGAATCGGTTTTTGTTAATGATTTCTGAGTTAGCAGTAGCCCATATGGGTTGGCGATTTCTATCATGTTGTCCCTAAAGAATTAGTTTTCGTTGTCAAACTCTGTGTCGCTAGCAAATCAATTTTAGCTGTTGAATTGTGGTGTCAGCAGCGAACCAGTTTTCGCTACAACATTCTGTGTCGCCAGCGAACCAGTTTTTGCTTTTGGATTATGGTGTTAGTGGTGAACCAGTTTTCACTACCAAATTATGTGTCGCCAGCAAACTAGTTTTGCTACCAAATTTTTATGTCAACAGCGAACCAGGTTTCACTGTCGAACTCTATGTCACTAGCGAATTAGGTTTTGCTATTGAATTATAGTGTCAACAGCGAACCAGTTTTTGATGCCGAATTATGTGTTGCCAACGAATCAGTTTTCGCTACTGAATTGTTATGTCAGCAGCGAATCAGTTTTCACTGCCAAACTCTATGTCATCAACAAATTAGTTTTCGCTGTCAAATTATGTGTTGTCAATGAATCAATTTTTACTATTGAATTGTGGTGTCAGCAGCGAATCAGTTTTCGTTGTCGAACTCTGTGTTTCCAGCAAATCAGTTATAGATGTTGAATTGTGATTTTAGCAGTGAATTAGTTTCACAGTTGAATTCTATATTGCCAGCGAATCAGTTTTTGTTGCCAAATTTTATGCCACCAGCAAACCTGCTTTTGCTACTGATTTGCTGCGATAGACCTGAATTGACTTAAAAGCTTGTAACGATTTCATTGTATGATTTTGTAATATGTGGAACACTTGAATGTGAACATGTATATCTTGAGATATGTATAGTGACGAGTTGTTTGATTAGCGAATGCAAAGATGTTAATTTGTGATCATTGATATGTTAAGTGGTACGATCGGGATCGGACCTTTGACCGGGCAAGGACACCCCACGAGAGGAACAGGGAGATGGTTTTCACCTCCCCTTACATAATACTAATATATGAAATGTTTTATTATGAATGTCATAATATCTTGTTGGTATGAATACCAAGCCGTCATAGGAGTATTTGTTTTATGATTGGTGATTAGCTTTGGCTAATGGCATCCTAAGTGGATAATCGGGATGAATAAATGATTAGTTTCAACTAATGACATCTGAAGGATTAGCTTCATTTAATGGCATCCTGAGTGGATGACCGAGATGAATAGATGATTAGCTTTAGCTAATGGCATCCGAAGCGAATGGTCGGTTGTGATTGATAATTAGCTTCAGCTAAGGGCGTTATAAGAGGATAGCCAGATTAGGAAGTTATGAGTTAGTTTCAAGAATTGGTGTGTTCATGTGTACTATATTTTGTGTGTACCAAGTAAATAAAAGAACTATGATTGTTATGCGTTAATCAGAAAATAACAATAATGTTTTCCTTAAACTATTTATTTGCTTATTATTAATTATTTATAATTCTTGTAAATATTTGTGCTGCAACAGGGACATCACACCGACGAGGTGCCTAGGAACCCTATTGCACGGGACCCTACTTTTGCGAAGAATCATTTAGTCTCATTTTAAATCAAGGTGTATTTTATATGAGCAAAATATATTAATGCATAACTATTACTCGATAATTTTGTTTAAACTCGTAATGACTATTATTAGTTAAGCATGCAAACTTATGATTATGTACATATATTATGATGTAAAGTTGTATTTATGCAAATGTGATGTTATGTGTATTTGTGAGAACTACTCCTTGTGAAATGTTGAGTGATGTTATTGCATGTGGATTGTGCCACAATAATGAGTGGAAGTTGGTTTATCAAATTTCAGAATGATATGGTGAAAAAAAATCTCATTGTTTTGGCTTTGAAAAACCGGATTATTACAATCTTTTAGCCCAATAATACTCCTAGATTTGTCACTTGGGCTATTAAAGAAAAGCAGGGTAGATCTTTGGTATGAGGCTCTTCAAACACCGGGAAAGAAACTCATCTAAGACTTTTGTTTAGCAACCTATAGGAGTATGGTTGTCTCGATTTATACAGTATTAACAAAAATATAAAAGAGCTCATGTTTTCATTGTATTGTAAAACACTGATCATCGTAGATTGGAACAATGAAATGAACATTTTGCTATTCTAGTAAAAATTAATAACTTTGTTATTAAGGATAATATGGTTTTTTTCTCATGACTTGATTCATTTTCAAATTGAATGAGCGCATCACAGTTTTTTTATATTCAGTCAGCATGGTAAAATGATTAAATTACCCTTAAAAACAAAACAAAAATAGTTAACTTGCGTTCAAGGTCTTTTTTTTTGTATTTTCCTAGTAGTTTTTTTAGTTATTATCAAGTTGACTTAAGAACAATTTGGTGTGTGTGTGTGTGTGTGTGATTTTAAAAGTAAAAATGGTTGGCGTGTGTAATAGCTGGTAGGCAACACGTGACAAGTCGTATGGAGGTCAAACACCTCATTTCATAATAGCAATGAAAGCATCTCGATATGGTCTTCCTGGTGGTCAGGTGCATGTGCACAACGACACAAATGTTGGGTTTTGATGGATGTTTTTCTTCTCTCTCTTCTCCTTTCCAAAATATAAAGGTGTATTGTGGTTTGTTTTTTGTATCCAATTTGATCTTTTTTTAATTGTTATTTATTTTATTTTTTATCCTTTTTTTTAACGATTTCTTTCTTCAATTTCTTCCCTTTTCGTTTGGCTTCATTTAATTTCTAAATCAAATTTGATCATTATTCTTTTAATTGATGGTTTTTTTATCTTTTTTCTAATTGAGTTTTGTTTTCAAATTCATCCATTAGCATTTGATTTCTATTTATTGTTATGTCAAATTTGATCTTCATTCTTTTTATTTCTATTTGTTTTGTTTTGGATCTTTTTTTATTGCATTATTTTTTAAGGTTTGTCTTTATAGGGTTAATCTTAGGCTCATGACCAAGTTCATGAGTTTCGAAGATTAACACGAGTAGACTCTGGTCTTTTTATGTTATTTTATATAAAAAAATTAATTTTATCCTTCAATATTTGATTTATTAGGAATTGGTCTTGATATTTTTTTTTCACTTTCCTTTATGTGGGTTTATTCCAATCCTATGACTATGGTCGTAAGGTTAGCGGGTTAACCCAGGTTGACTTAGATTATTATTTTTTTGCTTTTTTTTTAAATTATTTTTTTTATTTTTCTCTTAAACATTAGTTTTTTTTATATAATTGAGTTTCATAATTTTATTCAATTTACTTTTGATGGTGTTACCCTAGTATCATGACTATGTCACATATTTTGTATGTTGACTAGGGCGGGCTCAATCCGGGTTTTCTTTTACTTTTTTTAATTATTTTTTTTTGAATTTCAGCCCTCGATATTTTATTTGTTAGAAAATGAGCTTTGATTTTTTATATAGTTTGCTTTTTATAGGATTATTAAGGTCTCATTTAATTTTTGCTTCATTACCAAATAAGATGCTTCAAGATTTTATTTTTCATAAATTGATTTTTTTTATTTCATCCTTCAACATTTGATTGATTGGGAATCGGTCTATATGCTTCTTATTTTTTTTGTTTTTCTTTCTATAAGGTTATTTTAATCTTAAGTTCTTGGTTACGGGGTTAGCAGGTTAACCCGATTTGATTCAAGTTTTTTTTTAATAAATTTTTTTCAGTTTCATCTTTCAGTATTTGATTGTTTAGTAAATGAGTTTCATAGTTTTATTTTTTTCTATTAACGAGATTATTCTGATATCATGACTAGATCGTAGATTTAACATGTTAATCTAGATGGGATTGGCTTGGGTTTTTTAACCTTTTTTTCAATATATTTATTATTATTATATTATTATTTAAATTAACTAAATTTATTTAACCAATCAATCAAGTTAATTAAATAACTTTCAGATTCTTTTTTGTGTTTTTAGAAAAACTTGTAGTCGCCTCAGCTTCTTTTTCTTTTTCTTTTTTTTCCTGGCTTGCAGCACAGCGCGCCACCTATCGTAATAATGCGCTTGCCTCATAGTTAGGGTGGAGTCTCTTAACGACCGACGAATCCGAGTGGGTTCGAGTCCTGCTTAGTAAATATAAACACAGCATGCCTTCCGTCTCGGAGATGTATAGAGGAATAGCTAGAGCGTGGAAAATGCTTCTCCAATCCTGGTCAATTGGTATTGGAAGATCAGTTCATTTTTTTGTCAATTCAATTCAAATATTTATTAAAATTTAAAAACAAAATTGAAATTTATATATATATTTCGTTATTGTACTTATTTGATACAAAGCAAATTGTTGATGAGGAAAAATTGAGACATTCCATATGAAAACAAATCCAAAGTTTATGTTTTTTTAAAAAAACAATTATGAAGTAATGAATTTAGTGTATGCTTGGTTTTTAATTTTGGAGAAATAACTTCCCAACTTTAAAAATTATATACATTTTTCTACAAATTATTAAAAAATAAATATGTAAAATAAGAACACAGAAAATAAAATTATTTTGTAAAATTCCTAAATATCAATTAAATTTCAAAAACAATTGATCATATTATTTTGGGTACATAAATAACAACAACGATATACATTTATTTATTTTTCTCAAGTAAAACTCACTATAATATTTGAGAGTACGGCAATTTATGTTTTTATGTATATTTAAAAAATACGTTTCATCTAAATAAATAATAAATTGATATTTTTCAATTGATTTATAATAATTTTTATATGCAATGAAAAAAAATATTAATATATTTTAAAAAAAAACAATAAATTTTAAAATCATTGGACGTGAAAAGCAATCAAACACTAACGCAAGAGCACAAGAGTTTGATTGAAAGAAAGAGTATAATAATAGAATATATCACGCATCATTCTTCCTAGTCTCTTAAGGTCAAAACACAAACTTTTTGGGTTTTGGAGAACCAAAGAATATAACGAGAGAGAGAGAGAGAGAGAGAGAGAGAGAGAGATATTATCGTCAAAAGACGAGACACCTCGAAATGTCATTGTGCAGACTACAGTAGCCACCCAATTAATAATATTATTATTATTATTATATTCTAATGGCAGCCAGCAAAACGCATCATCTTATCGAGTTTTAGAATCTTGAACTCAATTCAATTCAATGGGAATTTTTCTCTTTTTGAATCACTTTTATCGTATCTTCACTGGACAACCCTTCAGAGCAGAGCAGAACCGAACCCACACCACGAAAGAAATTAAAGTACTGCTACATCATTTCGTTTTCACTCGTAAAGCATGATGTTCTCTTCAACGCTCACAACAAAAAAAAAGCAGACGATAAATCACTAATAATAGTATTATACTCCACGCAGGCAGCCAGTCTTGCGATACGATAAAATAACTTCTCGGTGGAGATATGCTAAGGCTAGGGGTGTCGCGTCTGATAGGACGGGAGGAGGAGGTCCAGCTGGCAAGAAAGACGCGCTAGATCGGAGAGGGGGCTCCCCCTTCACGTGCCATTCACACCCCACTTCTTATGCGGGACGGGACGAGGCCACCTGTCGATCAATGCCATAATTTGACAGGTGTCAAAATCATCGATCGTCTAAAGAGGGCCACTTTTGTCTTCTTCCTAGAACCAGGTCAGGAACCCCCCTCTCTCTCTCTCTCTTGTCGCGTCACGACAAATTTGAACTAGCAGTACGAAGATGTTATCGTATGCAGACAAATCTTGGACTCCCCAGAATGTCCCTTTTTGTCGTCTAGGAGTGGTTGGTTCTT
Source organism: Populus deltoides (assembly GCA_015852605.2). Classification (NCBI taxonomy): domain Eukaryota; kingdom Viridiplantae; phylum Streptophyta; class Magnoliopsida; order Malpighiales; family Salicaceae; genus Populus; species Populus deltoides. The sequence continues at coordinate 10,806,646 of CM027578.2, read as the reverse complement.
GCGTTACGCTTCGAGGTTATGGATCTGAGGTGGCACACTTTCACGGTTTAAGGGATTGAGTTGTAGAGCACGTGGCAATAGAGTGGTGTTTGAGATATCAGTTAGCACGTTTAAAAAGCAACTTAAATTTTTCTTTGTTTTCAGTTACTACTTGGTTGTAAATTTTAATTTATACTGTTAGAAACTATTTTTTATTACCAAAAAATTATTTCGTGTAATGCAGTTTTAAATATTTTAATGGAGTAAGATTCTTTCAAAAAATTATTACTAATCAATTTTTTTAGGGATGAAATCAAGACATGTAAAAAAATAACAAGATCTGATTTCAAGTAAAAAGATACATCCTTTTTTTTTATATATAAGATATAATGAATTTTTCACAATGCATAAATAAAGACTAAATAGGAAAAAAAAACATTTTTTTACCTTTGTTATGGTATGATTAAAAAAAAAAGACTTGATTCGTAACTCTGGAGCACTTGAATTTTGAAATTGATATGTTCTGAATATTTTCTAAAACTATATAATTAAAATAAATTACAATAAAAAGGAATTAAAAAACTTTAATTAAACTGAATTATTTTTTTAGAATTTTGGTACGGCAGTCAAAATGATGATTAATCATTAATCCAAAGATTAACAAAAATTTATCACAATTGTTTCTTTCAAAAATTCATAGTAAAAAGGGTAAAAAAAATAGGTATTAAGTAATATACCTAAACTTGACTGAATACAAAGTCTGAATGATATGAATTTAGTTTGATTTAAGACTCAATTTTCTTAGAATTTAGTTACATATTATTCTATATTTTATATGCTTGTAAATCTGACAAGATGTCAAACCCAACACTCTAGAGGCGTCTGCAGGTTTGATATAACGCTAAACCTAACACTCTAGAACTTAGCTACTCAATGAGCCCGAGTGCACATGTATCTAATAAAATATCCAACCCAATAACTTTTGATTTGGAATCAATCAAGGTCTAAATATACCTAAAATTGAAAGTCTTTATAAGTCCTTCATAAGACTATATAATAGTCCTTAATATAAAATGACCAAAATTTAGAATAATCATTTCTCTATACTCCTAGACATGTAAAAGTCTTCCAATAACATGTCTTGTTCTAATCATCATTAATGTTGAGTAAAAACTATTCTAATAAATATTAATTTTGCATACAAAATAATATATAAAGTCTATTATGGATCCTATTATGGATCCTTCATGTTCTCATTAACATCATGTTGTGTAAAAAAAAAAATCTATGTTTTCAAAAGAAAATGACTATCCACCCCTTTAATAAAATATTTCAAGCACTATAAATATTTCCAAAATCATTTAAGTAAGGGATTTATGTTTTTTTTATTTTTTAAAGTATTTTTTATTTTTTAACATTTATCATATATAAATAAAAATAAACATTTATATTCTTGAATTTTCAGCTTGTTTTTTTTATTTATAGCAATTACTCGTATAAAATCATTTACTTCAAGAAAATTTTTTATATATAAACGCGGTGGGATTTAAATACAAAATGGGGTTTTGAATGTTTTATTAGAAATCTCATCTAAAAAAACAGAAAATCGACAAGGCTGCTTTGGGGGTGGTGGATAAATCCGACGTGGCAATTTCCATGAAACTCGCAGGGTGTCTTGGTAATTTCAACGAAAAAAACAGAGAAGCAGAGAGAAAGAGCCTTATCCATTATTCAACGCAACCTTTATAAAAGCAGACCAATACCATCATTCATCTTCTCATCTCCATTTCTGTTTTAAATCCGCCCCTTTTAAATTTAAGCCCAGCTAAGGAACTCCTCCTCTCTATTCTCTTCCAAATGGCCACAAGTAAGGGCTGCTTTGCAAGGCAAAACTACCGATTCCTTTCAACCGACTTGACCCACCACGTGCCGCTCGCTCACAACTCACCCTTCGAACTCGACGAGTCCGACATCTACTACCACACCACAGCCCGCTCTAACTCGCCCGAGTTCCGCAAGCCAGTCCTGAGTTCCCGCCTCGCGAAGAAGTCAACTCCCGCTGCGGCTGCCTGCAGGCGAACAGATCCCGGGGGCAGAGCATGCGGGACATCCTCGTCGCTGCCGGTTAATATACCAGACTGGTCTAAGATATTGAAGGACGAGTGCCGGAGGGGGGCAGACGTTGTTGATGGCGGCGACGACGACGACGACATGGACGGTGATGATTGTTTTGATGGCGGAGTGAGGGTCCCACCTCACGAGTTGCTGGCGAGGCAGATGGCGAGGACAAGGATTGCGTCCTTCTCGGTTCACGAGGGGATAGGGAGGACTTTGAAAGGGAGGGATCTAAGTAGGGTCAGAAATGCAATTTGGGAAAAAACCGGCTTCCAAGACTGAACAGAAACAAAAAGTTGGGGGTCTATCAGAGAAATTTGGGAAAATAACAGGGGGATTTTTACAGAGAGAGGTATTAATTACGTTAAGAGGGCGTACGCGGTAGATGAAACGACTCCATTTTGGTCTTTTCTTTTTGAAGGGGTTAATTTTGTTTTTGTTTTTGTTTTTTTTCTACTGCTCCGGTGTGGTAATTTTTAAGCCCTGTGATATGCTAACTTCTTCGACATTGTACACGACACTGGAATGAGGAAACTACGATGGTTTTTTTTATTATTTTTTTAATCAAGGCAGTTACTATATGTGATTAATTACAATTTGAACATTGATGCGTTTCTGTATTATTTTGAAGTATGGAAGTTGAAATTGTTGGGGAGGGAGATAGGGGCATTTCTGGAAACATGGATGAGAAGGAAGGAGAGAAACTGGGGGGGTGGGGTTTGGGTTTGATGTGGGTAGGGTTGGTAAGAAAGCAGAGGCTACCATCATGAATAAATGACCCATCTTGTCGCCTGCAGGATAGTTGCGTCTCGCAATAATTATATTTAGAGCGTGTTTGGCAGTGTAGTTGCATGTTAATTTAGAGCGTGTTTGGCAGTGTATTGAAATTTTTTTAGCGTTTTTGAAAGATGTTAAGTTTTTATTTTTAAAAATTATTTTTGATATTAGCACATCAAAACGATCCAAAAAATATAAATCGTATTTAATTTTAGTAAAAAAAAATTTTAGTAAAAAAAAGAAATTAAATTTGCACGAAATACAGTTACAAAAGTAGTACCAAATATTCTCTTAAACATGTCTGTTTTTTTATTTAAGCGCGATGACTTTTGATGAGTTTAACTGGTTAAGTTTATATAACCAATCGATTTTTCACTAATAAAAGCATATTTACTTCTTTTTTTATCTTGTGTACTACATTATAAATTTCAATATAAATTTAAAAAAATTATTTTTCATAAAATTATTCTGAGTTTGAGTAGATATGATTTTATTATAACTAGATAAAAATAAAATTATATGTAAAAGAAAGTCTAGTTGTACTAGATCATAATTGTACTAGATCATAATTATAGATCATAATTATGATTCAAAAAAATTATGTAAAAATTTTATTTTTTATCTAGTAACTAGCTATCAAATCGCTACTCTAATTATTAAATTTTTATATTTCAAAAATTTTACCCTGGGCTTCTGGTTACATAGTTTTAGTAATTTTATGATTTTTTTTATTGATCAATTTACCTATTAATCTTGAATTTAAATGGATATCATGGTTGAAAACTGTAATATCAAATAAAATTTTATTATAGTTCTAGTTCTAACCGTAACATCTAAAAGTGTATTATTTCACTATTTTTTTTAACTTGCATGTTATTTTACCATTTATTTGCATTTTACATGCTAATTATCCCATTTATCCCTTAACTTATTCAAGATGTCAAATCTGCCCTTTTCCATTTCCTTGTACAAAAATTATGTTTACATGTAATTTCAACGTCAAATTTACAGTTTTATTCATAACTGCTTCTACTAGATTATGAAGGTATTATTGTTGTCAATAGAAATTAAATTTCTTGAACTAGAGATTAATTGTTTTCAAAGCTTAACCGAGCTTCATACTAGGACATTTCTAGACCCCAGTTTGCCTATTAGCATTAATTTGAGGACTTAATTAATGCTTGGAAATACTGATTCATAAAAATAATAATAGAAAAGAGAAAATATTAGAGAAATAACCATCAATACCTTTAAATGATTTTTCTATTTGGTGTTCCGTTTCAAAAATATTTTAAAAAAATTTGAAATTTTTTTATTTTTTTATTTTACTTTAAATTAATATGTTTTTGATATTTTTAAATTATTTTAATGTGTTAATATTAAAAATTTATAAATTATAATATATTTTAAAATAAAAATATTTTTAAAAATAACTATAACTACAATTTTAAACACGCATTAACACACAAGAGAACATGGGTACCGGCCAATTAATCCTGTAAAGGGGATAAGATAATGGTAGGGTAGGCGGGGCCATTCTGCTTTATCCCAATAACAGTGCAATTAATTATCTTTGTGGAATAATTATAGTATAATGATTCTAATTAATGGTGGGGTTTTTTATTTAATCATTCTAGGGCAAATGGATAACAATCAAGACATTGGATCTGCTGCTTCTGAGAGATTAAAAATTGTAAATCTTGATAAACAAGAAACTGGATATCAAAATATGCGATCTTGGTGTTAGAAACCACACGTGAAATCCACCTGGTACAAGGGCGATTTAATTAAATTATTATCCATTAGCTTAGAGCTGGGCAATAATTGCCAGAAGTGGGTCTCCTTCGATTTCCCTCTTTTTTTTTTTTATTATAGAAAATAGATTATTTAATGTATGCTATGCTTGTTAATTATGTGTATGATTATTTTTAAAAATATTTTTTAATATAAAATATATTAAAATGATTTTTTTTAGATTTTTTTTATACAGTCATATAAGAATCATAGAAGAGAAATACTAAAAATATATAAATTAGATATCTTTTCAGGTGAGAAATAATTTGAAAAACACTTTAAAAAAAATAAAAGTTACTACAATATCAAATAAATATCAAATAAGCACTAAGTTAATGTTGTTATATATTTTTTAAATCTTATTAAAACAATTGAAAATCATCAAATCATAGTATTTTCAGTAAAAACATTCTTATTAAATGCAATACAAACTTATTATCAAATATAACTTTAGAAACACGGGTCAACTCGTATTTCAAAAAAAATTACTAAAAATTAATTTTTTTTTGTATTTTTAAATCTTTTTGATATGCTGATCTTAAAAATAATTTTTAAAAAATATAAAAAATATTATTTTAATAATTAAAAAATATATATATTATCATGATATCAAAATACGCGCCGGGTATCAAATGTCACTTTTAGGAGAAAAGACCTAAAAAGGGAGAACACCTCATTGGCTCAAACCCTTTTACGTAATAGCCAAACAACAAGGACTACTCTGTCACTAAGGAGAAAAGAAACTACTTTGATTTTTGCCTCTTCGTTTTTTGTGGCTAAATGAAGAAACGTTCCAAGCCACTAAAAACACACAAAATAAATAAATAAAAATAAATAAATAAATAAAACAGCTGTACCACCAGGCGTCTGGAAATGCCAAAGGATTTGACAACCATTTTTCATTTTAAGGCAAAGATTGGAGGATAGCCGTTAGATATATCTACATATGGTAGGGTACCCTAGTGGCAAGACTCTGTGAATTGTGGTTTTGGTCAAGTTCCGGCGTCGTTTTCATTGTCCTGTCTCTCACTTTATGGCGACATGGGAATATGAAAATGAAACTGTATTTTTCTCTTGTGGGAGGTGTTGACATGATGTGGTCACCATGACTTTCATGGCGCTTATGAGGCCAAGGGAAGAAAGGTAGGTGCGTGGAAGAACTTTTAACTTGGGATTGCGACGGGTGACTTGTGACTTCAGCCATCTTATTGAGATTGTGTACAGGTTTAAAAGTATTTAACTATGATGGTGGCACGCGCTTCATAACGGGTTTGGCAAAGTATAGAGAATATGAAATAATTGTAAATAATAAAAATATAAAAAGCATAAAAAAATATTTTAGGTATTTTAAATTTTGCAAATTAAGCTAGATTTAATATCTTTGAATCTTATAGTCGAGCCAGACCTAATAGTCATGGTCTGATAAAACTTTTAAAACTATCATTGAAGTATCATAAATAATTTTTTTATAATTATTTTTTATTTTTCACAAAAAAACATTTAAACTACAATTGAAATATGACTATCTTTAAAGTATCAAAAATAAGTTTTTTTTATATATTTTTTATAAAAAAAATATTTAAACTACTCATAAAGTATTATAAATTAAAATGCTAATTAAGTATTTTCATAATTTTCCTTTAATTTTTTATAAAAAAATATTTAAACTAACATTAAAATATCATAAACAAAGATGCTAATAAGTTTTTTTTATAATTTTTTTATTTGTTATAAAAAAACATTTAAACTACCCTTAAAGTATCCTAAACCAAAATGCTAATTAATTGTTTTTATAATTTTTATAAAAAAAATATTTAAACTACGCTTAAAACAATATAAACAAAAATGTTAATTAATTTTTCTTATACTTTGTTTTTATTTTTTCTATAAAAAACCATTTAAACTACCATTGAAGTATCCTAAATAGAAATGCTAAATAATGTTTTTCATAAATTTCTTCTATTCTTTATAAAATAAAAATACAACTACCCTTGAAGTATCATAAATAGAATTTCTAGTTAATTTTTTTTAATTTTTATTATTTTTTATAAAAAAAACATTTAAACTACCCTTTAAGTATCATAAACCGAAATGCTAATTAATATTTTTTATTTTTTCTATAAAAAAACATTAAAACAGCCCTTATAGTATCCTAAATAATTGTTTTTATAAAACATTCTATATAAAAAAAAAAAGTTAAATCAACCCTTGAAGTATCCTAAATAATGTTTTTGATAAAAGTTTTTTTTATTTTTTATAAAAAATATATTTAAATTACCCTTAAAGTATCCTAAATAATGTTTTTAATAAAAAATATTTTATATATTTTTATTAAAAAAACATTTAAACTACCTTTAAAGTATCCTAAACAGAAATGTTAATTAATTTTTTTTATTTTTTTGTATAAAAAAACATTTAAACTACTATTGAAGTATCTTAAATAAATTTTTTATAATTGTTTTCTATTTCTTATATATATAAAAAATTTAAACTGAAGTATCATAGACAGAAATGTTAATTAATTTTTTTTAATTTTTTTATTTGTATAAAAAAATATTTAAATTACCCTTGAAGTATCATAGATAATTTTTTTATAAAGTTTTTCTATTTTTTATATAAAAAATTAAATTACCCTTGAAGTATTTATCTTTTTTAAAAAAAAAAAACCTGACGGCATACCAAACTCAAAACACTTGGCTCTAGGTACCATACGGACCTAATAACCTTGGGTTTGGTCGTCATGCCAAACCCAACAACTTTTAAAATAAGAAACAGAAAAGATAATGTTCTCAATAACCTTAGGTCTGGTGGCCAAGCTGGACCTAGCAGCTTTTAACGTACGCCTCTATAAACCCCTTAATATTTACAGTGTTGTTTATAGTATAAATACTTTATATTTACAATATGATTCATAATGCATTAAGTTTATGTACACAATGTTTTTACTATATGTTTTAAAATATATAATAATATTTATTTGGATAAATAGGGTGATTAGTTTATAAAATGTAAATAAATGGTGAAATATAAAAAAAATAATTTTTTTTTGTAAGATATTATTCTTTTAAGATATTAGTCATTTTTTTTTTATCTGTCTCTATCCAAGAAAAAAAAAGTCTCCCTCACAGTTTTGAGCATCAAAGAACACTAGCCTCCTATTTTCCGTTCTCCTTCTCCATAATCACCAGAGACCATACCCGTGAACCCCAGTTTACAAACCCATAGCCTCCCATTTCAACACCAAACCCTTCCCTTCAACTCACGGCCAGTAACTCCTCATCACCAACAACACAAAAAGCTCCCATCCTCCAGCTGACAACCACCAACTCCTCCTCTCTTCACCGTGGTCAACAGCAGCAACCACCATGTACGACAATGGCAGTTCCAACTCCACCTTCACCAAAACTCGATCCGGCCATTATATTAGCAGAAATCGTTGTCCATCTGAGAAAAAGCTAGTACTTTTTTGTAACTCATGTCTTTATTATCAGTAGAGTTTAAAGGGGTGCGTGTCACTTTTATGGGTTATGTATGTGTTTTGAAAAGTCTGAAACCTGAGCTTTGATGTGATATTTCTGCTGTTACATCCATCTACCACTCTGGAAGAATTCATAGCGACATATTGCCATTTGAACAGTGACATGCTAAGAAATGCGGTCATTATTTTGTCGACGCGACAAAATAACAAAAATGAAAGTATGTTATTTCATAAATTTTTTTTTTAAAAAATGTTGTTTTATTTAAAAATTTAAATTATTTTATTAATTAAAAAAATCCTACTTATTTAATAAGTTTGGTTTTTTTTATTTATATAAAAAAATCGATATAAAGACCAAACTGAAAAGTCATATTTAAATTTACAGAAAATAATAAAAATATTTTCACATGTGATGAACCAAGTTTTTATAAGTTTATCTTTACTAAAAAATAATGGATCAAGAAAGATTTACGAATATAAATTTTTAGGAAAACAAGCATGCCAGTGAAGACGAGCAAGGTTTGGCAGTGTACTAATAGAAATTCGCTTTATACCAACGGACTTACCGATGAAATAATTCTGTAGTTAAATTGCGGTGATAATTACCGATGAATACTGTTCTGTTCGTAATTTAGTCGGTATATACCGACAGAATACTACGGTCGGTATATGCCAACAGAATTAAAGACAAAATATCCAGAATTAAAAAGAAAGCCGGTTTGCTGACGTGGAACTTTTTGCGGGTGATTTTACCGATGAAATCACTGAGGGATTCAAATCGGGATCTCTGTACAGTGACGTGATCAATTCACCGTCAGAATTGCCGATGGAATCACAGACATAATGAGCCTGTCGGTGATTCCATCGGTAAAAAGTGAATATATCACCACTCTGCCGATCCTCTCTCCCCCTATTTCTCCTTTTTCTTCCTCATCCCAACTCTCCCCTCCCAAACTGCAAACAACCACCCCCCCAAAAAAATCCCCCTCTTCTCAACACAAGTCATATTTTTTTAAGTTTTGTGGTCACAATATTCGTATTCTGATTTATTGTGGATTTTATCATTTTCTGTAAGTAAATCCATCTCTTTTAATTTTAACATTTAAATGTTAATTTTATGGTTTTTTTAGTATATGTATTTTGTTAGTATATGTACATGTTTATTGTTAATTCTCAAACAAACTTGTAGTATGAATGTATAATTTTATGCTTACTATGGTTTGTTTTAGATTTTGTAAAATTGTATTTGTTTGTAAATTGTTGAAACTTTGTTGAATTACCGAATTACATGTGTTGTGGTGAAATAATTAATAGCTTGTTTAACAGGTCCGTTTTAATTTTTATCAATGCTATTGCGGAGTTGTAATTTCCGTAAATTTATATGTATAAATTTGTATGGATGTTGATAATTGATAATGAATATTTATGAGAAATTGTAATTAGCTTGTTGGATAATGTCAAGGTAAACCAATATTTTTGCAAATTTATTTACCTAACATAGTTAATTAATACATGTTGTCATCGTAATTTTATAGAGGTTCGATAAAAGTCATGGATGATCGTTCATGGATGTATCGAGATTTACCCCAAAGATTGCGGAAGATGGATTATTGTAACTGAGTTCAGGGTTTTATTAATTTCGCAACATTTATTCCCAAGAATTTTATTGGAGGCGGTATTAGGTGTCCATGCAGGAAGTGTGAAATTGAAAAGTATCTACATCCAGATGTTGTAATGATGCATCTTCTACACAAAGGGTTCATGGAGAATTACCTGTGTTGGTATGCACATGGAGAAGTATTTGTTCGTAATAAGAGCATGAAAGAAATGGTGGTTGGATCAACTTCTAGTGCTAGCAACGTGCATGGAGTTGCAAATGACAACAATAATCCTTACAGGAATATGGTTATGGATACAATGAGAATGAATTAAGGTAATGCCAGTTAATATCCAATCATAGAAGAAGAACCTAACGCAGACGCAATTAGGTTTTTTGATCTGTTGAAAGATTCTGACAAACCATTATGGGATGGTTGCACGAACCACAGTAAATTATCGGTCATAACACAGGTGTTCACCATCAAGTCAGATCACGGGTTGAGTGAGGCCAATAATGAAAAAATTATCGAATAGGCGAGAAGCATTTTACCTGAAGGGAACATGCTGAAAGAGAACTTCTATGCTGCAAAGTCCATGATGAAACCCCTCAGTTTAGGATACCAGAAAATTGACATGTGCCCTAACTTCTGCATATTATATTACCTTAAAAATGCCGAGCTGACCGAGTGCATGACATGTGGGCATTCTCGTTACAAACCCAGAACTGACAGGGGAAAGACTCTCGTGGCATATAAAAAACTTAGATACTTTCCAATCACTCCTAGATTGCAGAGGTTATTCATGTCACCAAGGACTGCTGAGCACATGACATGGCACCAATCACATGACGCGGTTGATGGAGTGATGGTGCTTCCTTCTGACGGTGAAGCATGGAAACACTTTAACAGTGTACATCCTTACTTTTCAGCTGAATCAAGAAACGTGCGTCTTGGGTTGTGTTTAGATGGATTCAACCCATTTGGGTCATTTGCTGTACCTTATTCTTGTTGGTCGATTATACTCACGGTTTATAACTTGCCACTAGGGATATGTATGAGGTCGGAGTTCATGTTTTCATCTACTTTCACACCCGATCCGAGCAGTCTGAGCCGGAATATAGATGTTTATCTTCGACCGTTTATTGATGAGTTGACGCAGTTGTGGTCATTCGGAGCTTTGACTTATGATATATCAAGGAACCAAAATTTTGTAATGAGGGCGGCTTTGATATGGACTATCAATAATTTTCCAGCTTATAGAATGGTTTCTGGTTGGAGCACGTATGGAAAACTAGCATGTTCATAGTGCATGGAAAAGAACAAGGCATTCACGCTAACAAACAGAGGTAAAGCTTCTTTTTTTACTGTCCCCGTTGTTTTTTGCCACCGAGTCACAGGTACAGAAAGAACATTAAGGATTTTTTTGTTGGTAGAGTTGAAATGGATGTGGCACCCCTGCATCTTTTTAGTGAAGAATTGCCTGATGTTGTATCAGAGTATGGTGGCATTGTGTTTGGTCTCCAATCAGGTAAGCAGAAGTTTTCTGATTTTGGTTTGACCCACAATTGGGTAAAGCGAAGTATTTTTTAGGAGCTTTCTAATTGGAAGCCAATCTCCTCTGTCATAACCTTGACGTCATGCACATATAAAAGAACGTGTTTGAGAACATTTTTAACACCGTTATGGATGTGAAGGGGAAGACAAAGGACAACATCAAGGCTAGATTGGATATAGCTTTAGTATGTAACTGTAAAAATATAGAGTTGGTTTGTGATGGGTCATGGGTCGCAAAACCATGAGCGAGCTTCGTGTTAGAGAAAAACACACAACTACTAGTCTACAAATGGCTTAAGAGTCTACGTTTTCCTGATGAACATGCCTCGAACATATCAAGGTTGGTTAATACAGAGGATGCAGATTGTATGGAATGAAGAGTCATGACTGTCACATGTTTATGCAAACACTCATTCTATTAACTTATCGTGATTTGTTGCCAAAAGGGATATGGGATGCACTTACGAAGATCAGTCATTTCTTTAGAGATATATGCTCTAGTAAGTTGAATGTTGATCACATTGAGAGGCTTGAAACAAAAATCGTCGAGATACTATGCAAACTTGAGATGATATTCCCTCCATTATTTTTGGAGCATCTCCCTATATATTTACTGTTTGAGGATAAAGTTGGAGGACCGATCCAGTATAGATGGATGTACCCATTCGAATGGTTAGATATTATAGTTGCAATGTAATTCATATATAAAAGTATTTTCTTTGTTTTTCTTAATTGATAATATTTGATTAATTCAATGCATGTACTTGTTCAATCTCAAGAAAAAGGTTAAGAACAAGGCTCATGTTGAGGCTTCGATATGTGTGTTGAGGCTTCGATATGTGAGGCCTATATTGTCGAGGAGATCTCAACATTTATCTCATACTATTTCAAACCTCATTTGAGAACGAGAATCAATCGAGTTCCATGGCATGATGATGGCGATTAAGTGCTTTCCAGTGGGAACTTGTCAATATTCTCTAATCCTGGATGACCCACACCAAAAAATGTCGTAAGAGGAAGATATTTGCCGGAAATAAAGTTTAGACAAACACACAATTATGTTCTATTTAAATATGATAAGCTGAGACCTTTTATTCAGTAAGTATATGTACTACTAATTAAACTTTGTTAATAATGTACTATTTATATATTGTAATATCATAAACGCATATAATTTGGAATAACCTTGCAGGCAACATCGACAATAGTTACTATCCAATAACTCGCAGCTGACCGAATCCTAAATTTTTTAATTACAAGATGAACAATTTGCCATGTGGTTCAAAACACATGTAAGTACTTTCACTAACTCATTATCTCTTGCAAAGTTACTGTATGTCATTACAAAATTCTCATTAACTGTTTATTGCTATATATTACATACAAGGTTTATCAAATGGGAAGGAGTGCTGCTAAGTCATTGTCTTTACTAAGCCTGGGCCCTAAAAGAAAAGTTAAGTGCTACAACGAGTATTTTGTCAATGGGATATGTGTTCCATATTGAAGAATATAGGTATAGAAAAAAGACATACAACAGCGGTGTTTGTGTTAAAGGATCGATTAGTATTGAGTTAAAAGTTGACTACTATGGTATATTAGAAGAGGTCGTCGAACTGCAATATCATAACGAGCATAGTAGAGTGTTTTTATTCAAATGCTATTGGTATGACACCACAGACAGAGGAATCAGAGTTGATCCTCACTATGGTCTGGTCAAAATCAACTCAAAAGCTAGACTCCGCAACGTAAACGATGTCTTTGTTTTCACAAAACAAAGTCAACAAGTTTATTACACATACACCCCTTTCTTTAGAAAAGATCGATCAAGAGTTAATTGGTTATTCGTTTTAAAAATGAAACCCAGAGGTCGTGTCGAGGTTGTTTAGGATGAGAACGAAGACACAAGTGTGCGATATGAAGTCTTTCAAGTTAATGAGTTGGTTGAACCATATCGAGTTGCTCCTTCGATTGACTTGGAAAAACATTCAAATTTTCGTGTTTTCGATGATAGTCTTGTTGATGTTGACCCGATGATAGTCTTGTTGATGTTGACGCAGAGGAGTTGAATGTTGTTTTGAGCTCTAGCGGACAAGCAAATGTCGATGAAGATGATGATGATGATGATATCCAAATTAAAGATTGCGATGGAGCTAATGACTATTCAATTGACGAAGAAGAAGAAGAAAATTCTGACTAACTATCGAAATAAAGGAAAGTGTAAAGCATTTTTTATAATGTAATATATATTATGGATGATATATTGGAACACGAAATATTTATTTTATAAGTGTTAACTATTGTTATTGTTTTGTGCGACGACTAGTTTGTAATTTAAGTGTTTGCAGGAAGGTAAATAGACAATACAAACATAATCTTTCATGCATAGTGCACAATAACCGACGTCAATACCGACGGATTATAGTTAGTCGGCATTCCACAGACACCTTCACTGGAAAATGCCACAATCACCGACGACTTTACGGACGGATTACAGTCTGTCGGCATTACACAAAAAGCTTCACCGGAAATGCCGCACACAATCACCGATGACTTTGCAGACGGATTCCATCCGTCGGTATTTAATAGAGACCTTCCCTGGAAATGCCATACACAATCACCGATGACTTTGCAGATGGATTACAATCCATCGATATTTATCGGCAATTCACAATTACCAACAATTTCACTGACGGACGGTGCAAATTCCAAAGGGCGGGTATTAAATGCATCTTAATTGCTCAACATTTCACAGCTCTCTTCTTCTTTTTTTTTCCTCTCAATTGCTTCAGATCTCTTGTTTTTGCTTGTGATCTCTAGTTCAATCTTCAACAAATTAAAAGGTATGTGTTTCTATTTAATATGCTTTTTTTATTTTTTCTTTGTCTTAGTTATTATTATTTTTGTTGTGTTTTTTGTTTTGGTGTATTTTTATAATGTAGATAAAGTTTTGAAATAAAGACAAAATTAAGGTAAGCATTTTTCATTCCTAAAGTCTATAGTTTTTTTTTTTAATTTGTTCAATATATTTTATTGTTTGTATTGCCATAATAATTGAAAACTTTGTTGAAATTTAATTGTTATTGTTAAATTTACCTTCTAATTAGTAATTGAATATATATGAATAAATTTATGTCTTTGAGCTGTGGTGCTGGGAATATGTTTTAGATTGGTGGAAATAATTCCAATTGTTTCATTGGCAATGGGATATAAATTGGCTTCACATTGTAACAATGTTATTTTCCAAAAGAAGATTTCGACTTGTCTATATATGTGTTTGCTATGTGAACTTCCCAAAAATAACTGTGTGTTGGCCCATTTGAGTTTCTTTTGAAGTGTTCGAATCTTCGAAAACAAAGGCATAGTGTCTACTCAGGTGTTTGTAACTTGACATTAAACTTACTTTGTTCATTAATTATTCACATGTATTGTAATTTATATTGCATTCATAATTGTTGATTTTAATATAATGTAGTACTTAATGCCAATTATGAAAAATGAATGTGAAATTAGATGATTGGAAAGGTAGATTGAGTCTGCTCTTAAATTGTGATTGTGATGTTGTCAATATTTGAGTCTGCTCAAAAAATTGGATGATTGGAAGGGTAGATTGAGCCTGCTTTTAAATTATATGATTTTATGATATCACAATATATAAATAGTACACTCTTGACAAAGTTTAAGAAGTACATCTACTTACTTAATAAAAGGTCTCAGTTCATGATAGTTAAATATGATATAATTATGTGCTTGTCTGAACTTCATTTCAGACAAATATCTTCCCTTTACGACATTTTTAGGTGTGGGTCGTCCAGGATTGGAGAATATTGACAAGTTCCCACCTAAAGGCACTTCACCATCATCATCATGCCGTGGAACACGATTGATTCTCGTTCTCAAATGAGGTTCAAAATAGTACGAGATTAATGTTGAGATCTCCTCAACAATATAGGTCTCACATATTGAAGCCTCAACATGCGCCTTGTTCTTAACTTTTTTTTTTTAAGATTGAACAAGTATCTGTATATATAGAATTAAACAAAAATTATCAATTAAAAAAACAATGAAAAAACTTTTAATTATGAATTACATTACAACTGTAATATCTAACCTCTCAAATGGATACATCCATCTATATTGGACCGTTCCTCCTACTTTTAACTCATACGGTAAATGTACGGGTAGATGCTCTATTGAGTCAAAAAATGAAGGAGGGAATATCATCTCAAGTTTGCATATTGTCTCGACGATATTCATTTCAAGTCTTTCAATGTAATCAACAATCAACTTGCTGGTGCATATATGTGAGAGAGGTTGATTAGCATTTAAAAGTGTATTTTTATCAAGGTTTTATATCATCATATTGCACTTAAAGTATTATTAAATTCTCTAACTTGAGCATGTTTTATAATAACAAGAATGATAATATAAGATATCTTTAATTTATGGTAAATGCTCATTTTGAATGCATGCATATCTCACAACTTAAAGGATTGATTGATGTGTTTAACTATTGAAAGTGAAAAGACAAAGAGAGGGCTAAGCTTAAAGAAGAGATGCTGGTTTAATTCAAACTGAGCATTTTTATCAAGGTTTTATATCATCATATTGCACTTAAAGTATCATTAAATTTCCTAACTTGAGCATGTTTTATAATAACAAGAATGATAATATAAGATATCTTTAATTTATTGTAAATGCTCATTTTGAATGCATGCATATCTCACAATTTAAATGATTGATTGATGTGTTTAACTATTGAAAGTGAAAAGACAAAGAGATGGCTAAACTTAAAGAAGAGATGTTGGTTCAATTCAAACTGGAATATCATTCAGTTATTAGATCATAACTGGAGCTGTAGGACATGGATTTAGGTTTGGTTTATATTGATGGAAAGCTAAGACATAGGCCTAAAACTTTCATGAAGAGTCCAAGATTCAAAACAACCGTTTTCAAGTTCAAATTGTTGCAACAAAAGAGAAGTCAAAATCTGTCCTGCAGCCCAAATATTGTTTAGTGTTCAGCCCATATCTCGAGTTCTAGAAGTTCACATAAGCTCATTATTGTTTTATTGGAAAGCTGAGATAAATTCCAGAACTTTCATGAAGACTATTTGTTCAAATTCTGATATTAGCAATGACATTTTGCTCAGACAAGAAGATAATGGTTGTCACCAAGTTAAGAGGTGGCCACCCACTCAATAATTAGTCATCTAATCAATAGTTTTAAATTTTAGCCTATAAAAGGAGGCATTTGACATACATTTAGACATCTTAGTTTTCAGATCAAGATCATATTCTTGCTTTCTTTCTTTGTATTTTTGTAATGTTTAAGTCTTGCTTTCATTAATCTCTTGTTTATGCTTTTCATCATAACTATGTTCTTATCTAGTTTATTTATGTTTCTCTTCTTCACAATGTTTAGCTAAATTTGTTATGTTAAGGTGAGAAGGTTTCACTAATGGTGTTAAAATATGTATAATATAAACTCAACATGGACTTCAATGTTATATCCAAGAAAGTTTGTTATTAACATGTCTTATCTTTTTACTTATTAATTCTTAATACCTTGCTTGTTAAATGATTAATCTATATTTGTTTTGTACAACCCTTGGCACTTTCATAGCTACTGTATGGTATAACCGACACTTGTTCTATGAAAGGAATTTGATTTGTTATTAACACAAGTTAGCATCATGAATTCCTGACAATATTTAAAAGTATGGTGTTACTAAAATAAGATAATTAATATAATCATGTTAAAAATTTATAATGAACTATTAAGGATAAATCATCCGATTGGAACCTTCTTCATGTGTGGTTTCAAGTTGATTAATAAAAAGAGTTTATACTATTATTATTTTTAATACTATTAGTGGATCCTTTAACCTTGACAATTGCTTTTATCTTTGATTAATGCTCATATCAATATCATATCTTAAAATTTCTCTTCAACTCCTTTTTATTTGTTGTTTATAATTTTATATAGTTCACCTCTCTGTGGTTCGACCCCGGTTTTGCTGGGTTATTTATTATTTCGACACTCCTGCACTTGGGATAAGACATTAATCTTTTGATCGTGTTAGAGGTTCGTGCATTCTCTGGTTCTTGAACGAACTAAATCTTACTTCTTGAAAAATAATTGGCTTTATGGCATCATTCGAATTTATTCCAATAGTGCTAGTGTCTTAGGACATGTTTCCATTATAGCACACTCCTATCAGACCTCTTCTAGCTTTCCATGATCAAATATCAATCTTGATTGTGGGTTATGTGATCATGTGATCATGGTATCATAGCTAGGCTCTAAGAACAAGTCATATCTTTCTGAAATTTTTGTTTTCCTAGTGTTTGTTAAGTTTTCAATGTTTTCGTTAATGTTCTTCTTCATTGTAGCTGCAACATCCTATTATGAAAAAATTAATATTTCTTTTTATTATTGTCCCTAAACATATCAGTAGAATAAAAGTAAAAAAAAAAAAGAATTATTCAAAGCTTATTGTAATTTTATCGTAAAAACATAGCTTATAGAGAACCTAAAGCAAGCCACCTTAGAATTAATTGAAATTTTATACAATACTTAATGGGGGTGAAGTCACACTACATATTAAATTTCAGCTTATTTTGAATTTTTTCTTGAGGTTTCGATTCGAGGTTCAATTTTATCGCAAACTCATCACACACGGGTATCGATACCTAGATATAAGAGAACAACCTATAAACTAAGATATGGAGTTTTTTTTGGGTATCAAGATACTACATATTAAATTCCAGGTCATTCCGATATCTTTAGGTCTTAGTTTCAATTCCAGTGTTTTAAAATTGCGTAACAGATCAGATTTGTATTAAGTTCCATAACTTGTTTTTTATACTATTTGATTTGACCAAATCAGTTTGTTTCTATTATATTCTTGTTACTTAGGAGTCAAATAAGTGTCTTCATTAATTTTCTCTTCTGCTTCATTTCGTGTCTTCATTTCGTCCACAATTCGTATGAATTTGCATTGCTACTCGCAAAATCATAATCATAGTTTCATTTTGTATTTTTTTTTGTATATTTATTTATTTTTTAGTCTATATTCATAATTGGATTGTGTTGTGAAAGCCTCTAACTTGGATTGATTGGATTTTCAGTTTTGAAAGAAAGCAGGTTGTGAGGTAAAAGAGGTAATTAGTTTATTAAAGTGAGAAGCCTTGATTTTGTGTGAAACTTGAGAGGCATAAGGATATAATTTATGCTACTAATCAATTTTTGTAAATTCATAATATGTCTGACAATCACGAGTTCGTGACACTAAACGCTGATGATGCTTTCCAAATATAAGCTATTGGCCGGCAACCTGAACTTTTAGCTAGGGTGACCAAGGAGTTGAAAGATGATGAAGCAATATATTAATGGGCCTAATCGCTGAGGAAGTAATGTCTGAAGGGTTATATGGAATGTTAGAATTGATTTTGATGATTTGTTGATGATAACACAAATATAGGTGATGATGACTATGGGTTTGCATCTGTGGGCCAAGGAAACAAGTTTGGATTGAATAAAGTAAAAAGGAATATAAGCTTCAGCCATGGTGAAGTTTCTAACCAGAGAGAGAATTCCCAAGATTTTAAGCATCATGACGATTCAGACAGGGAGTTAGGTACCATTAAATTGAAATTACATGTTTTCCAAGGAAAGAATGATCCGAAAGCATATCTAGAGTGGGAAAAAAAGTTGATTAGATATTTGACTGTCATCACTACATATAACATAAAAAGGTTAAACTTATTGTCATTGAGTTTACAAATTATACACTATTATGGTAGGATTGACTTGTTTTGAGTAGGATGAGGAATGATGAAAGACATGTAGAGTAATGGGGTAACATGAAGGCCATTATGAGAAAACAATTTATTCCTGACTTTTGTTATAGAGAGCTTTTTCAAAAATTATAGAGTTTATATCAGGGTTAGAAAAGTGTGAAAGATTACCACAATGAGATGAAGATTGCAATGATAAGGGCTAATGTGGTTGAAGATAAGAAAGGTACTATAACTAGGTTTTTTAATGGACTGAATAGAGAGATAGCTAATATTTTTTAGTTACAATACTATGTGGAGGTAGAGGACATGGTTTATATGGCTACGAAAGTGGAGAGACAACTCAAAAGGAAAGGACATGTTTGATCAATATTCAATTTAGGGTTTTTATCATTATGGAAGCTGAATTTGAAGAGAGAGGGGGCTGCCCAACCAAAACCTTTTATCCATACCAAAGTCGAACCACATAAAGCTAAAGTTGAAGTCTCTATGGGTTTTAAAGGTAAATATGACACTTAACCTAAACATACTCGTGATGTTAAATGTTTCAGGTGTCAAGGAAAAACATCTTTTATATGCAGTGCTATATAGAAAACAAGGAGTGTAGTTTAATTATAAATAGTGGAAATTGTGTTAATGTGGCTAGCACTATCGTTGTTAGTAAATTGGATTTGTGTATTGTTAAGCATACTATACCTTATAGATTGCAATGGTTAAATAATAGTGATGAAGTAAAAGTAACTAAATATGTTGTGGTTTTGTTTTCGATTGGAAAGTATGTTGATGAAGTTCTGTGTGATGTTGTACCAATACAAACGAGTCACATCTTATTGGGGAGACCATGATATTATAATAGGAAGGCAATTCATGATGGGGTTAAAAATAAATATACTATTGTAAAAAATGATAAAATTATCACTCTTGTATCTCTTACACCCAAATAGGTGTATGATGATCAAATAAAGCTAAAAGGTGAGCATGAGGCTATAAAAAGAGAAAATCAAGGTGAGGAACATAGAGAGAAAGGACCATCAAATTCGGTCAAACCCCAAAACACTATTGCAACCTATTCAGCCACCCATCCAAACATAAACACACATTCAGCCAACACTCCAAACAAATTAGACATTCAATCACTACCTAAAAACACCCAAATATGGCCGAAAGTGGAGGTAATAAGACAAGAAGAGTGAAGAAAGTAAGTAAGTGTGATATTAATTGTATGGAAAAACAAAAGCAAAAAACCTAATTTCTATGTTAGGGAGGGTGAGGTTAGATCTGTAGTTTTTACTAACAAGCTAATGGTTTTACTTGTGTATAAGGAGGCTTACCATAATACTAACGATTTTGATCATGTTGTGCCTAGTGTTATTGTTTCTTTATTGCAGGAGTTTAAATATGTGTTTCCTAAAGATATCCTTAACGGATTACCACTCTTGAGGCGAATAGAACACCATATTGATCTTGTACCCGAGGCTATGATTCCTAATTGACAGACCTATAGAAGAATGTGCTTCGAAAGAAAGTTGATGAACTGATGAAGAAGTGGTGTATCGTGAGAGTATGAGCCTATATGTTGTGCTAGCTGCTTGACCGCTTTTTATGATCGGCTTGTTTTAACTCGCAAGTGCACGAGTGTGCGATGTAGCAATTAACTCGGTAAGATCGAGGTCATATCCACAGAGAGCTAGATCTGAAAATTAAGCTAGGTAACAAAAGAAACTCAAGAGAAACTAAATTAACAATAACTTGGTTGAAAATAATTGATGGATTTGTTTTCAAAGATGAAAAGGTGTAAATAGATTTTAAATGATAAGAAAAAGTAAGTCTTGGTCCAAATCAATTTTAATGGTGATGTATTGGTGATTCCTTCAACATATATAAGATTACTCAACCTAATATCAACGATGGTGATATTAGATCGGAAGATATTACAATGAAGTTTAAAAAGATGAAGATTGATTATTGCTTAAGAATGAACAAGTACTTTCATATTAAGTAAGACATTGAATCAAGCAATCTCTATACTAAAACTAAGGTTTGTGCATAAAAATTCAAGATTATAACATTACCTAAATGATTTCTAAAATTTATTTGCAATAATCAAACATTCATGAAGAAAATAAGAGGATAAACATTAAGATTTATTTATATCTTAAAGAACTCACCTCAATCACCATCATCCTTGATTTGGATCCAAGAAGGAGATTAGCCAACCATGATTATATATAAGAACACTTCAATAAACATAAAATAACTTGAATCACACTGAAATAATAAGTTTTACAAGCTAAAGAACCGAAATCTATAAAGAAGAACACAACACAATTTCAGTAAATATTCGGACTCAAATCTGACTCTAACTTTGGACAGCAATTCGACCCTCTTAGAAGCCTCCTCTGAAGATGGCTATTAGATACATATTTATAGGCCATTCTGTTAGCTTTCCAGATCATTAAAGAACAGCTCATTTGGACATTTGAGTCAAAAGTTATGGGCAAAACACCGAAAGGTGTTCTGGAAAATCAAATCAAGCCAGCTTGGAGAACACTTTGGTGCACGTTTTTCTTCCTCCTTTGTGAGCTGTCTCTTTCTTATTTTTGACCCAAAATAATGTGACAATGTCCCCTCCAGCTTTCCATCCATGTGCTTGCCCTCTTGGATCAATGAATTATCCAAAATAAATCAAATGTTATTTGTTGTGTGGACATGTAAGATCATGGATTGTGCTTGGGCTGATTTGGAGGCTGATTTGAGGTTGATTTGGGGCTGAATTTAAGCATCAAATAAGGATACAAATGTACCTATTATTTGGGCTAAGATTGACATTAAAACCTTAAGTGTTTGATGGTTGAAGTTTGCACACAACATAAGGCAAGTTTGGGCTTGAAATAGATCATATGATATTCTTTTCTAGAATTGGAATATAATTGATTTTTAGGGCAAATTTGGAGCACTTATTTGAACCAAGATTTTCTTCAATCTTCAACTAAATTTCTCTTCAATTCTTTGTTCCGAATTCCAACGTTGAATTTTCTGAAATAATTCATTTAAGCTCCAAAAACCTATCGAAACATTAAAAGAAACTTCATTACTAAAAAGCACATCAATTATTATAAAAAACCCAAATAAAAACAATAAATATATATGTAAAATAAGAGACTTAATGATACTTTTGATGCACAATCACTAGCGTTACTTGTGCTTGAGAATGATGAAACATGGAGGATGTGTGTTAATTTCTAAGCCATCAACAATATAACAATAAAGTATTTACATCTCATTCCTAGGATTGATGACGTGCTAGGTGAGTTACGTGGATCATGTATTTTCTCTGAAATTTATTTGAAAAGTGGGTACCATAGGATTATGATGAAATAAGGTGATGAGTGTAAAACTGCATTTAAGACTAAGTATGGTTTGTATGAATGGTTAGTTATGTTGTTTGGACTTACAAATGCACCTAGTATGTTTATGTGTTTAAATTATGTATTGCGTGCATTTAAAGGTAAGTTTGTGGTTATATATTTTGATGACATTATTCTGATATATAACAAGAACTTAAATAAGCATCTTGATCATTTACATAATGCATTTAGTATGTTACATATTGAGAAATTGTATGTTAATATTAAGAAGTGTACTTCTTACATGGATAAAATTATGTTTCTTGGTTATTTTGTAACTGCATAAGATATCGAGATAGATGAGGAGAAAGTTAAGGCCATTCAGGATTGGCCTACACCAAAATCGGTAAGTGAGGTAAGGAGTTTTCTTGAGTTAGCTAGTTTTTGTAGGTGTTTTGTGAAATATTTCAATACATTAGTTACCCCCTTGAATGAAATTGTTAAAAAGTCAATTGGATTTAAATAGAGGGAGGAACAAGAATCGACTTTTGCTTTTTTAAAAGAAAAATTATGTTCTGCACCTATTTTAGTTTTACTAGACTTTAGGAAAGCAATTGAAATTGAATGTGATGCATCTAAAATAAGAATATAAGTTGTGTTAATGCAGGATCAAAGACTCATTGCTTATTTTAGTGAAAAGTTAAGTGAAGTGACTTTTAATTATCCTATTTATGACAAAGAACTGATTGCTTTGGTAAGAACACTTGAGACATGACAGCATTACTTATGGCTAAAAGAGTTCATAATCCATTCAGATCATGAGTCCTTTAAATATCTAAAATGACAAGGTAAGTTGAATATGAGACATTCAAAATTGGTTGAATTAATTGAGACTTTTTCTTATGTAAGCAAGTATAAGCAAGGCAAAGACAATATAGTTAATGCACTTTTATGCAGGCATGTTCTTCTAAAAACTGTGAGTACTAGATTGCTAAGCTTTGAATATGGGAAGGCATTGTAAGCTCTAATGATTCTGACTTTGTCAAAATATATAATGTATGTCGTCATTCAGCTTTTGATAAGTTTTATTTGATGGATGGTTACTTGTTCAAAAAGAATCGATTGTGTTCCTACTAGTTCTTTGTATAAATTGCCTGTTCGTGAAGGACATAATGGTGGTTTTATGGGTCATTGTAGGGTTGCAAAAACTATGGATGTATTGCATGAACATTTCTATTGGTTTAAGATGAAAAAAGATGTGTAAAAAATCTGTGAATAATGTATTGCATGTAAAAAGACAAAATCTAGAGTACAACCACATGGATTGCCCTCGAGCTGCGCCACCTCCAGCGCAAGCAGAAGCCTCATGCTTGATGGCTTAGGTTGTCGCTGCCTCGCGCTAGAAGGCAATAACGTCAGACACATTGGCGTTGTTGTGGTAGGGGTAGTTATCATGGCTACTGCCTCTACTGCCAGTGGCGACCTGGCCGGGGGCATCAGGCACACAGCAGTGGTGGCGTATAGCCAGCAAAACCTTTTTTTTAATTAGTGGTGAATATCAGTCAGATTTGGGGAATAGTAACCAAAAAGTATATTAAAAAAATAATGAGAGAAAAAAAACTTTTGGGAAAAATAAATTTGCACACAAATTTAATTCACAATAATACTAATAACAATTAAAACATGTGATCAACAACCCTAATTGTCTAATAAAGGATCTGATACCACTGTTGGATTTTTGAATATCATACACGCAAAGAAAATAATAAAAAAAAATTATATGAGAGTCCCTATGATCTCGTTAGATAGATCTAGAGTTATTTAGGGATTTATTACTTGAAGATTTAATCTTATTCGGTTTTGAATAATTCTTAAAAGGCTAGGTTGTCACAAACCATAGGTCATCCAATTGTTCGGTCTCTAACGGTAATCCACACGAACCACCAGGAGAAATATTCTAAATTCCTAGCTATTTATTCTATGATTTACACAAATTTTTTATCTAACAGACAACCACAAAAAAATAAGAGGTATTACTTACTATTTATAGAGAAATATGAAAAACCTTATAAGTTGGCAAATTATCAATTTGTCCCTTGAATAATATTCATATATTGTTTAAGGATAATTTTAGAAATTTAATAAATCAAATCCCCACTTGATTATTGTAGAATATTTTAGGACTTATTAGAAATTGGTTTATTTAACTCAAGCAAGTCATTCTTCTTTTGCAATATAGGACAATTGTTACTCAAATATCTTATTTTAGCATACTCTTTTTTAAGGGTGAATTAATCGACTACACCAATCTTTTATGTATTTTCACCATGGTTGTTTCGGCTCTCCAAAGACAATGAGGCCTCCACGAATACTCTACTACATCGATAGAGAAAAATGTTCCACTCAGCTCCACAACAATTGAATCATGCCTAGCCCCTAGCTATGTCCACCTCTATTGATTATTTCTATGGTACCAATTCTTAGCGCCTTCAATAGAAATCTCCTTTTGCTATCAGATCTTTGCCACCCATAAAGCTCCATTTTGGAATTCAAGGCATTGTTAGTTACAAATGCAGTTCGAAGGCTAGTTTTAAGCTAGTGAAACGTTGTCGTTTGCCACTTTGAGTAGAGATGAGTCAAGATCTGGGCTTTAGTGGATGGGCTTTTAGGATGACCCAATTTTTGTGCTGATGTTGTAACTACCATCTCCCTAATGCCATGGATGCTAATTTGTTTAAAGAAGCCATATTAGTGTGTTTGTTTAAAAGATGTGTTTCGCGATGTATCTCATGAAATACATGCTTTTCATGATGTATGTTAACAAACACAATTTTAATTAAGTTGGATTAAGTGTGTTTTGGTAATGTAGTGTATATAATTGTTTTTTGTAGAAGTATTTTTTAATTTAAAATATATTAAAATAATATTTTTTATATTCATTTTTACATTAAATTTTTAAAATTATTGAAAAACATCTAAAAAGGTTAATTTGATACATTTTTAGATGAAAAACATTTTGAAAAAGAAGTTGAACTGTAAAAACAAATGCACCTTAAATCTAGGGTAGTGGAGGGCTATAATAGAATTTGATTCTTGAATGTTGGAATGGTAAGGATACTTGTAAATGGAGTTTTTTTTTTATTATAATTATGTTATGTTATGTTATATATATATATATATATATATATATATATATATATATATATATATGTTTGGAGTGAGTTTTGAATGAGGTTTTAAAATTATTCATAGTATATCTATTATCTATTAAAAAAACAAACTATCTAACAAATTAATTCAGTATCTATTAAATTTAAATTAAATTATTATCTCTTACAATATATATATGATTGTGTTGTGCTCATAAATGTAACTCTCGATTCCATTTATTTTTCTTTTCGTATTATAAATATAAGATGAGATATAGGAGTCATATGTTCTTATATTTAGCTCCAACCTTCTTCTTTTTTTCTTTGTTAAAGCGGTAAACTTCTTCTCTTTTTTTCACTGAAAACTTATAATAATAATCATTATGTTAAAAATAAAGAAAAAAAATAAGAATATGGAAATTCAGAATAAATCTTAAAAAAGAAATTCATACCTTTCTTATTAGGAATTTTTTCAATCGTCAAAATACAAGACATGTAGTCTATTTATAACAACAGGAAATGAGAATATTAAATGACATTGGAAAACACAGGTCTCATGGAAATCTAAGAGACTAAACCCAAGAGTCATGGAAGTTCAAGAGGTTTTAATGTACATTCAATATATATATATATATATATATATATCTTATAAAAATCCCTCTTAAATGACTATGTACTGAAAATGTGTCTCATTATAACCTTACAAAGAAAAACTCAATGGGAAAAAACCTAAGCAAAGAAAAAATAAAGTACAACATTATTGTGTGATTTATGAATACTTCATAATTCAATAGAGGATTTTATATAGATACTTTAAGATTCATATTTGAATACTTTGGGGTTTTAAAAAAGGTCAAATTGCCTCATTAAAATCTTGTAAAGTAAAACCAAATGGAAAGAATTTAAGTGAAAGAAAATGAGTATAATTTGCATTGACTTCACCTCAGAATTACATGTTTTATGATAAGTCTTTAAGATGACGCATTTTAATATTATGGATAAATTTCTTGAAAGTTAAGACTAATAAAAACTTTGTAAATAAGTCTGCTAAATTATCACTTAACCTGATTTGCTTGATATCAATTTTTCTCCTTCTGTTGAAACTCGTGAATATAAAAAACTTTAGTGAGATATCTTTTATTTTTTCTCCTTTAATGTAGACTCTTTTAAGTTGAGTGATGCATGCATCATTATCTTCAAATAATATTATGTGACTATCTTCAATTGTTGACAATCCATATTTTTCTTTTAAGTGGTGGATAATTGACCTTGGCTTTATACATTCTTGACTTGCTTCATGGATTACAATAATTTCTAAATGATTTGATGAAGTAGCCATTAATGTTTGTTTGAGGATCAGAG
Source organism: Populus deltoides (assembly GCA_015852605.2). NCBI lineage: Eukaryota > Viridiplantae > Streptophyta > Magnoliopsida > Malpighiales > Salicaceae > Populus > Populus deltoides. The sequence goes on along the minus strand of CM027578.2, from coordinate 10,779,694 downwards.
AGATAACATGTATTTGCATATTCAATCAATTGTGGATTTAATCCACTATAGAATAACCCCTTTTGGTTGTTTCGCGGAAATAGCAAAAAATATGTTTGACCCCATTTCAATATTTTTTTGTGGGAGTAAAATGATATCTTGCCAATAAATTGACTGCAAACGCTATATCTAGTCTTGAACAATTTGCAAGATATATAAGTGCTCCAATAGCACTAAGATATGGTACTTCTAAATCAAGAATTTATTCATCCTCTTCTAGCGGTCGAAAAAAGTTTTTATTCATATCAAATGATCGAACAATTATAAGAGTGCTCAAAGGATGAGCATTATCCATTAAAAGTGTTTCAGTACCTTTTTTTATATATATGTCAATTGATGGATAAATACTCCGTTTAAAAGATATTTGATCTGTGAACCAAGATAAAGTTTTGTGTTTCCGGGATCTTTCATCTCAAATTCATCTTTCAAATATATTGCAGTTTTTGTGAGCTCTTCAAGAGTACCAAAAAGATTTAAATCATTATAACAAATCTGGATATTATTTTCTTAATAAAAATGCAAGGACAAATCTCACTATTCTTAAACTTTTTTAAAAGGTTTTCATTAAGATGATTATACCACATCTAACCAAACTGCTTCAACTCATATAAAAAATTTTATAGTTTAATGGAATAAACACTTTTAGTTTATCATAAAAGGTTTCAAGCATTTTAAATCCTTTAGGGATTTTAATATGGATATGTTTATCTAATGAACCATATAAATATATTGTAACAACATCCACTAAATGCATATCTAGAGTTTCTAAGAATACCAAACCAATAAAAAAATCTGAAAGTGATTGCATTCATAACCGGAGAATAAGTTTTCACATAATCAATGTCAAGTCTCTAGAAGAAACCTTATGTAACAAGTCATGCCTTGTATTGCATGATTTCATTGTTCTCCTTTCATTTTCTAACAAAAATTCTCTTATATCCAACAAGTACTACACATTTAGGTGTATGAACTACGTGTCCAAATACTTCATATTTTGCAGATAAGTTTAATTCTATTTGGATTAATTTTTTCTAAACTGGCCAATCATTTATATATCGATATTTTTTGATAGTTTGTGGTTAAATTTCATCATCATTTCTAGTGATGTCAAAAACAACCTTAAATGCAAATACATTATTTATGACAATTTTATTTCAATCCAAAATCTCTTCTGTATGAATATAGTTTATGGAAATCTTATTATATTTAAGTACTTGGATCTCTTTAGGAGATACCACTTTAGAAGGTCCCTTTTCAGGAGAATCAATGATAGGGGATGATTTGGACACAATATTTGTTGCATGTTTTGTGGATGAAGACTTTTCAAGAGTACTATCATTTTTTTTTATCATTTTTATTTTCTAGGATTTTTTTCTTTAGCACCAACAGGTCTTCTGTGCTTCAAATGTGGTATAGATTCATTTGCTGTTATGGTGGCTTTATTTCCTTTAGGGATTTCAATTCTGAATGGAGTATTTACAGCTGGAATGTGGGATTTAACCACCTTTTCACTGTTGGTGAAAACATCTAGTAATTGATTTGCAATATCTTGTAAATTAATTATCTTTTGAACTTTGAGTTCACATTGATTTGTTCTTGGATCAAAATGGGATAACTTTGAGTTATCTAAGTAATTTCTTGTTGTGCTTCAGGCACTATTTTTTTCTTTCATTGATGATGGAAAAATGTTCTCGTCAAAATAGTAATCTTTAAAAAGTGCTTTAAAAACATCACTAGTCAAAGGTTCTGAGAATCTAATAATAGATGGACAAATAAAACCAACATTAATTCCTAGTCTACATTATGGATCCATTTTAGTTTTTTATAGGGGTGCTACAGGCACATGTACTAATGACAAAAAAAATTCATAGATTGAATATATTTGGTGGTATACCAAAAATAAGTTGCAAATGAGAATATTTATGATAAACACTTGGTCTAATTTTAACCAATGATGCAATATGTAATATAACATGTTCCCAAATAGATGTAGATTATTCTGATTTCATAAGTAAACATCAAACAATTAATTGAAGTCACTTTATAAATAATTCTACTAGACCATTTTGAGTATGTATATGAGCAACAAGATGTTCAATATCAATTACAATAAAAGTGAAAAAATATCAAATGGCTGAGAAGTAAACTCACCAACATTGTTTAATCAAATTTTGTTGATTGGATATTCAGGAAAGTAAATCCATAGTATGATAATTTATGCTATCAATCTAGAAAATGCAACACTTTAATTAGAAAGTAAATAAATATATGACTGTTTACTTTATGTATCAATCAATACTACAAAATATCTAAATGATCTGTGGTGGATGAAAAGGTTCGCATATATCACCTTGAATTCTTTCGAGAAAATATGACGATTCTATAAGAACATTTTATGGAGATGGTTTGATAATTAATTTACCTTGAGAACATGTAACACATGGATTTTCACTTGGTAAGAAAATCTTCAGGTTCTTTAAAAAATACCCATGTGAATTTTTAATAATTTACAACATCATTATTGATCCTGGATGTCCAAGGTAATCATGCCAAAGCATAAATATTTTTTGTGTCTTCCAAAAGATAGAGCGATAAGAGCAGTGAGAATAGTTCTGGTGTGTCATAATATTTGTTTCAATAGATTTCATGATCATATAATAAATTTCAGAAGAGAAAGCAAGTAATTTTTCAAGTATAAGCTTCTAGCCTAAAATGCATGAAATAATATAAAAATATTGTTTTTTGTCTTCATCAATTTTTTCAATATAATAATTATTAGCACATATAACTTTAAAAATGAGTAAATATATTATAGACTCAAGTGAATATAATGCATCTTTGATGCCTTGTTTTGTGTTATTTGGTAACAAAATATTAGCTCTTCTGATGGCTTTAATCATGTCTACTAAACCTGATATTGTAGTGACATTAGATTTGGTTAATGTCAAATATTCAAATTATTTCTTTTCCTTGAGAATTGTGTGTGTTTTTGCACTATTTGCGAGACATAAATCTTTATCATTAAAAGTCATGTCTCTATTCAAAATATAATTGAAGTTTATTATTTAACTAAAATACAATAAAATAAATATTCTAATACAAATAAAAAATATATTAATCATCCTAAAGGATTCCACCACTTAGCATGTTTTCTATTTTATCTAGGTTTTTAAAGAAATTAGAAACATCAAGCTAAACATTATGATCTTCAGAATTATTTTTATGAATAAAATTAGTCTTAACTGCATTTTATTTCAGAGAGGTTTGATATAAATTCATAAGATATTTTGGCGTGTGACTAATAACCATACATACCACACCCATGACACTTATCTTCAAGTTTATGCCAATTCTTGCCTTTTTATTGTTTGGGATCATTGTGTCTCCTCTCCTGGTGGTATGAAGAGTTGCTTTTTGAAGGATTATATCTTCTTCTTTTCCATTTATTTTTTTTCCATATATATACCCTTGGTTCTTTCTTGTCTTTTAGACAAAGGTTCCATTCATTTCAAGGAGTGATTTAGAACTTGTAGGATGAGATTGGTGATTTTTTATCAAAAGCTCTTGATTATTTTTAGCCTCGAGGAGACATTAAATTAGTTCTGAGTACCTCTTGAAATTATATTCATTATATTGTTGTTGTAGGACAATATTTAAGACATGAAAGTAGAGAATGTTTTCTCTAACATTTAGTCTTCTGTGATATTTTCACCACACAATTTTAGTTGTGAGGTAATTTTTAAAAGAGTATAATTATATTCACCAATCAATTTAAAATCTTGCAACCTCATGTGCAACCAATCATAATGAACTTGATGAAGTATGTTAAACTTTTATTGATCATTAAATTTTGCTATTGAACAAAAGGATATTTTATTATGAGATATTCAACTTTCAATCCTTCATAGAGATGATGATGGTGAATGAAAATGATTTCTTTTATGTGATTCTACAAGGATGTATTATTTCTTCTTTGATGGTCTCTCCAAGATTCATAGCTTTCAGATGAATCTCAGCATAAAAAATCCATGACAAATAATTATTCCAAAAAATATTAAGAGTGGTAAATTCAAGTTTTGTTAGATTCAATATTATCTATATAAAAAAAAAGTTATTAAATGAAATCATGAATATAAAAGGGGGGAAATCAGTCTTTTAAGACTACTATTTATCTAGTTTTTTAGAAATACTAACTCTTTAGAAACCGTATTTAATTTATTTAATTCTTCATAAACCTCCATTACTAATTGTTTAGGAACAAAGATTAGTATTGTAGCTGTTATAATTTAATTTTAGGTTCTATAAAATTATCATTTAAAAAAAAATGAAAGAGGACAAGCAACTTAATTGAAAGAGGAATAACATCTCCAGCACATGTACAGACCCCAAGGATTAATTTTATTTGAGGGATGGATGCCTTCCTGTTTTTAAAAGAAAAACGTGGGGTAGTTAAAGTTTTGTTGCTTCTTAAGGATAGGACTAGTTTTTTCGGTGATGTGGTAGTGGTTGTGGTTAAAAGTATTTTTTATTTAAAATTATATTAAAATAACATATTTTTTTATTTTTAAAAAATTATTTTTGAAATCAGTATATCAAAACGATCGAAAAACATAAAAAAATAATTTTTAGTAAAAAAAGAAATTTTAAATTTTGAGGGAATGCGGTTTCAACCATGTTCCCAAAAAAATTATTTTTTTTACTTAAAATTAATATTTATTAATATTTTAAAATTATTTTAATGCGTTGATATCAAAAATAATTTTTTTAAATAAAAAAATATTATCTTAATATATTTTTAAATAAAAATTATTTTCCGCAACTTTTATTATAATCTCGCAACTTTTATTATAATCTCGCTCGAATGCTGGGATTTTCTTAATTACACTCATTCCATTTTGATCTCTTAAAGATAAATCCTGCTTAGGCTTTCTGTTTATGGCTGTTCCCTTAGCCCGTTGGTCCGTTTTCTTCCACCAAGGCCTGTCTTTTTTTATAGATAAAAGGGCCCATATGGTTTCCCTTGTATAAGGCTTGCACTGGTTTTGGGCTAGGTTGTTAAGCCTAGTCCACGTGGCTGGCCCTTTAAACCTTGTTTATTATCTATGGTGTCTTTGATAAATATATCCTTATGAATTTTTGACAGTTTTGTTTGTTGTTTTTTTTTTTTTACCGAATAAACCCCAAATCACTTTAAACAATTATGAAAAATTCAAGGATTTTTTTCAAAATTATTTGTGAGTCTCGTGTATTTTTCAACTATTTTATTTTATATTTAAATTATAGATTTACACTATAAGATACTAATTTAGTATTAAATATACATGTTTTTTTAAATATCAGAGAAATAAATAAAAAGTTCTTATTTAAAAAAATAATTTTTTTTATTTATATGCATACGGCTAAATTTTAAAAACTTTCGTGCATATTTTATATAAAAAATAAAAAAAATTGCATTTTTTTTCATACTTTGAAAAATATAAAAATCGGTTAATGGGTATCATAACAAGTTTGTAATTATCCACTAAAATTTGATAAAAATTTCAAAAACACCGCAAAAATCAATTTGTTTAATTAATATTTGGAATATGGATTTTACAATGTAATGCATATTCTCGGTATTAAACTAAGTGAATTGACAAAAATAAAATGTTAGGAATTAATTGTAGACTTTAATATTTGAAAATATAAAAATACATTGTAAAGTACATTTTAAGACATTAAAGATACAAAATAGATATAAATACACTGTTAAATTTTGAACTTTAAAATTGTTAGGTTTTAGCCTAATAAGATATGAATTTTTTTTATGTGAAGAACTTTTCTTGAACTTTAGATGGACTAACGAATAAAAAAACGACTTAGAAAAACAATCAATAATATAACTTACTATAAGTAAAATGTATTGAAGTGATGTGTTGTTGCATACATAAATAGTTTTTTTATCTAGAATTTTATATACCAGTAAATTTTTTAGTAATTATAATATTAAATAATGATTTCTTAACTATTTAAATTATAATTTCATGGTTAATCCTAACACATTTAAAATTCTCTCATCGCAGGAGGAAGATTTTCCATTCAACGCTATGTATATCACGATAATAGCAGTGGTAAGGAAATAGTAGAAAAGGAAGACAAGTTTTGTGCGCATATATACTTTTTCTTTGAAATTATAAAAAAATAATATTTTTCATGTCAAGCGTCATAATGTGTTAAAAATAAAAAAAAAAAAAACAAATAAGAATTATGAATAAAATATTCATAATAAATTTTAAAAGAGAAATTTTCTTAATAGGAATTTTTTTTTAATTGTTAAAATACAAAAAAGTAATTTATTTATATATATATATATATATATAAATAAGAACATTAAAGAATACTATATTGTCTTAAAAAACAAAATGCTAAACTTAAGAATTATGAAAGTGCAAAATACTCATTCAATATATATAATTTTACATTTCATAACCCATTAAACCTTTTTATTTAATTTCTTAGATTCCATCATTACCGTTTTTTCTCTCTCCTTTTTTTTTAAATCACATCGTCATAATAAGCTTAAGAGGACGGAGTAGACCCGACACATGTAAAGTCGGATCCAAGTAATCCACCTACTGGTCAGAGCCTCGTCTCTCGTGTCTCTCTCCCTCTTTTGCAACGACGCACCTAATTGCAGAGACCTCGAATCCAATAAAAAACCGACTGGTAGAGAGACCTAACAGCCAACGCACGCGAAAAGATATAACAGAGACCCAAAAAGATAAAAATAAAAAAAAACCCTCTCTCTTCCTCTTCCTCTCTCGTAATTACGAAATTCCAAATATGTCCTCATCCGATTCCAACTCCTCCTCCGTTGACGATCACAACCCTAACCCCAAGCCTTTGGATTACCAATTCGAAACCCTAAACCTTGAACAAGGATCCGGTAGTACCATCATCCAAAACGACGTCGACGAAGAAGGACGACAACAAGATCAAGGCTCCTCTTTAAATGGATCGCTGAATGTGAACAGTAACAATCACGAACAAGATGACGGAATTGGCCTCGTCAGGGGTGTCGTGTTGAGGCGGACGAACTCGGAGGTAGAGGTGGACGTGAACGGGCCTTCCAGCCCGAGCAGTAGTGGATACGCCGGCGAGAGAGGGAGCAGTGGCGTCAGTGAGGATGATGAGATAGAGGAGGTTGCAAATGATAGTGCTCTCCATGAGGTTTTTGATTCACAAGCTGCCTGGTTGCCTGGCAAACGTCATGTCGATGAGGTACTCTTTGGTTTTTCACCTTTATTTTTCTTCGTATTAAAAGCATGGATTAATTGTGAATTTTTTAGGTTAATGATTGTTAATAGATTGAAATTGGTGGAATTTACTATATCTATGCTGAAATTTGATTTGTAAAACTTTGAACGAAGAGAAATTAGCTTTGTAAATTTCCTGTTTTTGATATTGAGTAGCAAGGTTTCTATGCAAAATTGATTAATGCACTGGCATTGTGGTTAGAGGAAGCTCATAATTAAGACTCTGGGTCTTTGTTTCTTGACCTCCTTGCATGGCCTGTGTGGATGAAAATCTTTAATCTCTATTATGGATGGGCTTTTTTATACCTCTAGATAGATTTATCTGGGAATGGTGCTGGTGTGATATTTTCTTTGTTTCTTTTCTTAGTTTTTACCTTTCTAGTTGTGGGAGAGAGCATTATAGGTGGTTTATAAGTTTGGATTTTGACATGTAGACCAAAAATCAGTTTTGCTGCCGGATTCTTTAGAAGTCATTATTGTAAAGAATAGTTCTCCTTAAAAGGATATGCTTTTGTTAGTTTTCCTTAAGATTTTCTTAGGTATCAGAAGATTTTATTAATGAAAATAAAAGGGCAGAGTAGTTATGCTTAGATGTTTGCCAAACTTGACTGGGTTTGTCAAGCAATAATTTTCTTTAAAACGCATGCTTTTGGAACCATGTAACTTAAATTTGAGGATTCTCTTGTGTTTTAAAATAGTGGGAGAAGGTTCTCATTAAACAAGCAACAGAACATGAACCAATGACCCACTGAATTTCACATACTCATTGAGGGATGCCAAACAGATTGTCTAAAGCTCAATGTGCAAAAGATGTGACAGCCAGTTCCCTTACATAGGCTTGCTGACTTGATTAATAGCATGTTTCATCTAGAGAATTTTAAAGCAAGCAAACCAACAAGCACCGATTTTTGTGCTGGAAAGTTTATTAGAAAATTTTGGAATAGGTAAAAAAATTCCCGTTGTCCTGCAATTTTAAGAACATTTTCATGTTTGTGTGGTGTTATTTGCACAGTTAACATGAAAAGGAAAAGGGCAAAACAAGCCGTAATTATTAGCCAGTCCCTCAATAATTTTGATCTAATGCCTTCTATTGTGATCACTGAGGGGAGACAGTTCTCAGTTTTGGAATGGACAAATGATTGGAAACTAAGCTTCAGGACAATCCTGACTGCACCCACAGAGCTTCAGGACAGGGCTTTGACACCTTCTCTTCCCTGTACCCAGTTGCAATTGCATTTGCATTTGCCTATCTTTTAATCTTCAAATTGAAGTTCCAATATTGTTTTAGCCATATCAGAGTCTTGCTAAAAGTTCGTCTTGTACATTGTGCTAATGTGGTCATTTATTTGTCAAATTGAGGAGAAATTATTTTAGTATCACAACACACATAAATGGTCAAAAGATTGGTCAAAAGAAAGAAAGCAAAAGCACTTAATCACAAGAAAAGCAGAAGATAGAAAGAAAGAAAGAAAGTAGACAACAGGAGCCTTTAAGGACACTTGTATGTATTTTGCATTGTTTAAGTCCTGGTTGTCGGTTACTAGTGAATGATATTTGCATCTTTCAATGGTTAAGCATATATCTGAAATTTCATTTCAATTGTGTATGTTTATCACTTTTACCTACTGTTTGTACATGACAAAAAGAAGACTCCTGCAATATTACACCCTGTTTGATTAATAAATGAAGTGCAGGATGATGCTTCCATATCATGGAGGAAAAGGAAGAAGCATTTTTTTATATTGAGTCACTCTGGAAAACCAATATATTCCAGGTTTGGTGCAACTATTTCTTATTCTTACTGATGCAAACCATAGTGTAATCTATCACCTTTTGTTTCAGTGTTTTAGCTTTCTGCTCAAATTCTTTTATTAACTTCCAGATATGGAGATGAACACAAGCTAGCAGGATTTTCAGCGACACTGCAGGCCATAATTTCATTTGTGGAGAATGGGTACTGGATGAACCCGTGAAATCTCATTTTCTTCAATGACCATCCTTTGAATTCCTATTACTCTAAAGTGCATTCTTTTGAGGACTTACAATAGATTCATTCATTATTTGCTTTTCAGGGGGGATCGTGTCAAATTGGTTAGGGCAGGAAAGCACCAGGTTTGTTCATATTTTATCACATGGCCTTCAAAAAATTGATCCTCTTCTTCTTTGTCTAATCAATCCTTTGTTCTCTGGGACCTAGATCGAAAATAGAACCTTTTTTTGTCCTCCTGCTAATTTAATTTGCCCAAGCTCTTTTTTTTTTTCAATCATTAAAACATAAAAGAATATCCTCTTATTTTTTGGAGATGATTTTAAATAGCTCCAAGTTAATATGCTACTCCTAAGTTTTCATAGCAATTTCCTCAATCGTGCATGTGTTTTGTGGAAGCGTCTTCTCGAAGCTCTCTGGTCGGTGAAAGACCGAAGAGCATCTACCTCAAACAAACCAAGTCTGTTACTTCTATCTTGTTGAAGTGGGATTTCTTAGTAGGAGCATGAGATAAATCTACTTAACATCTACCAATTTGTGAACTCCGAATGTTTTCTTTTGGGTTCAGGTGGTTTTTCTTGTAAAAGGACCAATTTACTTGGTGTGCATCAGCTGCACGGAACAGCCATATGAATCATTGAGGGGGGAATTGGAGCTTATTTATGGTCAGGTAGCATTAATTCCACTACTCCATTTTTCTATGTGCTGACTTTCTAATTATGTGTACATTTTTTGAAATGGATCAAAAACTCCTCTCCTGATGTTCATATTTTCTTATGTTTTTTTGTGTAAATGATGCAGATGATACTCATTTTAACAAAGTCGGTTAATAGATGTTTTGAGAAAAATCCGAAGTTTGATATGACTCCATTGCTTGGAGGAACGGATGTTGTCTTCTCATCTCTCATCCATTCATTTAGTTGGTTTGTTCTCTGCTCCCTTTTCTCATGGCTCCTTTTGCAGGTGTTGAAAAATAGAAATATGTCTCTGCTTCTGATGGTTGGAGTTCTTTTTTTGCTGCTTGCTTTGTTGATTTTGTGGGAGTCTTTAAATTGCTGAAGCAAAACAGTGGATCTCATGGATGCAGATTTATTAATTAAGACCTCTCTGCTTTAATCCCCATACCCAAAAGAAAAGACACATTGTTGTAGATTGTATATGAACAATGTGACAGAACTGGATATCATTCTCTTATACTTTGTAATACAAGAAATGTGATTAAGGCTAAATATTGTTCTTATAAAAAACTTTCTTATAATACCTACCAAAATAACCATCATAATAAAAAGTTTTAAGAACTTGTACTCAGAAGTTACGATTTGTACTTGTTCTGTTCTTTTTATAGACAACGCTGACAAATTCTAACATGTATTAATTATTAAGGAACGAGCAAAGATATTTGGTGGCCAACTGTCTGGATTGGCAAGCAACTATCCAAAAAACTAAAACCCGCCTATTCAGGCCAGTTTGGGTGGATGTTCATATGATTCTGTTGCCATCTCTGGTAACCAGCAAAGCAGTGGTATTAGTTGAACTATCCTATCTATTTTAGGTAGACAATATTGCTAGGTTCTTGAACTATGGAGGTTCTGTTCCCCATTATTTTTCCTTGTCATTGACAGTCGGTGAGTTGACATGCTTATTTTCATTTTCTCCCGCTTTACAAGAATGTAATTGTCTGCCATTTTCCTGTTTGTTTTTATTGAATTATTTAACTGATGTTTTCATTTCCTCTTGTCCTGAAATAAGATGCAAAGTGCATGTCTTTGTACCCCTATTTTAAATTGGATGGTGCTGGAATTCTTGCTTCTTTCTTGTCAGGAATCCAGCAACATTTCTCCATGCATACACTTGTCTTCCCCTTGCTTATGGAACGAGGCAAGCTGCAGGTGCTATACTGCATGATGTTGCTGATTCTGGTGTTCTCTTTGCAATATTAATGTGCAAACACAAAGTAAATACCTGCTCTTCCCCCCATTCTTCTTGTTTTCCCCCTTTTTTGGCTTTAAGAAACATCTATCTCTTAAAAACTGCATTTATTTTCTAGTTTGAATTTCCTTTAGTTGCTGTAGCACTTTATTACTTGAGGCTTAATTTCAGGTTGTTAGTCTTGTTGGTGCTCAAAAAGCTTCTCTTCATCCTGATGACATGCTGCTACTTTCCAACTTCATAATGTCTTCAGAATCATTTAGGCAAGTAAAATGGACTTTCCTTAGACTTCTGTTATCCCATTCGTTTCTCTCTCTGTTGAGAAATCTTTTAGTCTCTTGTTAAGAACCTGCTATGGGCATTTTGATGGTGCGAAATGACTTTGGAATTTTCGATAGGCTAGTACCTCTGTTTGTAACAATTGAATCTCATCTCTTTATGGGTTTTTCAATTGCTCTGAAATCAGCAATGCCACATTTGAGCCCAAAGAGGTCAGTGAGCTTCCAAGAGATGGCATTTCGAAGTCCTTTCTCACTAGTACTTGTTATTTCTATCCTAACCTATGGATGGCACTTCCAAGTTCTTCCTATAGAAAATGCATGGGTCACAATAATTAAAAACAGAAAAAGTTATCTCTCATTAGTGCTTGTTATTTCTATCTTAACTTGGTTATTTCCAAGTTATTTCTTGAGACTCTGGCTGACATGTTCTTTTAACTTTATGCAGGACATCTGAATCTTTCTCGCCAATTTGCCTGCCAAGATATAACCCAATGGCATTTTTGTATGCTTATGTCCGTTATCTTGATGTGAGAGAAATTTTGTTTAACAGCATTTCTTCTTGAGCACATTCAATTTCATGCTCCTGTTTTTCTGGACAGTGATTGTAGGAGACAATCGATATATACAATTTTTTGATCCACATTAAATGATGTGTTTGTACTTCTAATTGTCGTCAGAGTTGATAGAAATTGGCATGACCTTAATCTTGTTGCAGGTTGACACATACTTGATGTTGCTTACCACTAGTTCAGATGCCTTTTATCATCTTAAGGATTGCAGGTAAGCAATTTACTCTATGATTTGTGTATTTTGGATTGAGATAAGTGGAGGGAAATTGAGCTTATTTAGGTATTTGATTCATGAGAATTGTTGAGAGGAGAAAAATGACAAGTTGTTTCTCTCTGAAAGAGACTTTCAGAATAAGTGAAGAGATGTTTTGGTGTACTAACTACTTTTTTCCCACATGATCAAAATCTATGTGATATATAATAATAGCTTAAAATGTAACTTTCTTTTGGACAAAAAAGTCAAACTTATGCATTATTCAATAAATTCCCAAATCATCAACTTAAGTGATAACCAGAGCTACATCTTATTGTCTCCTAATGACTGAACCTTTATTGTATATTTTCACCATAAATTACGTGTGCAGGATTTTCTTATACTAAACCCAAATTAATTAAATTAATCAAATTAATCATGGCTTAGATTTTATTGTTAATACAAGTTGAAATGCCCATTGCAAGTGAGCAGTTACAGTGTTAAAAATAAGGAAACAAATTATCCCGCTAATGTCAAGTAAAGTCATTACTATTTCATCACTTTTACTTTGCTTATTGTTGAAATTACATTGAGATCAGTAAAATTTCACTTCTCGTAACTTTAATATTTGTAACACTGTTAGGAAATTATTTTACGGGGTATGAAGGTTTTTTAGAGTTCGAAATTACCTCGCAGTTTCTACCTGATTTTCAGCATGCAGTAAGAGTGGTAGGAGTTGGTTTTGTTACCCAATATGCTTTTAATGAAATTAAATCTTAGTTATCATGGAGTGCGTGGTTCTTTTAGTTTTGTGTTCTCATTCTATTTTGTATTAAAAAATTTGAAAATTTTTATAGGATTCGTATCGAAATGGTTCTTTTGAAGTCAAATGTTCTTAGCGAAGTTCAGAGGTCCATGCTGGATGGTGGGATGCATGTTGAGGATTTGCCTGCTGATCCATTGTCTCGTCCTAGATCTGCTTCTCCTCATTTTGGGGAGCATCAGGAACCGACCGATTCTCCTAGGAGATTTAGGGAACCATTTGCTGGGATTGGTGGTCCTGCTGGACTTTGGCATTTCATATATCGTAGTATCTATCTGGAGCAATATATATCTTCTGAGTTTTCAGCACCAATTAATAGTCCACAACAGCAGAAAAGGTAAAGCTGCAGAATCTTCGGGTCTTTTTGTTGAAAGAAATTTCAAATGCCCTTCATGGTTGACCATGCTCTGGCCATCTGCTATCAGTTCAAAACTAAAATCCTCATTTGCAGATTGTACAGGGCTTACCAGAAACTTTACACTTCGATGCATGATAAAGGCAACGGGGCCCACAAAACACAGTTTAGAAGAGATGAGAATTATGGTAAACTATGTTTTATTTATGTTATGTTTTTTTTTTAAAAAAAAATTATCAGATCCACAAAGTACAAAATATATCAATGCGTGCATTTATATGCTCCATAGTTTATGAAATTATGGAAGATCCATTAGTATGCATTTATCTATAGTAAGCACAAATGAAGAAAGTGTTTTCTTGTCTTGGTAGACGTGCTTTTAAATATCCATTTTGCATATATATAATATTCCTTCAAGGTGATGGTGGCAAGAGATTTATGGATCAAGCAATTTATTTCTGTGCATATAACTTAGAATTTGAATAACCATGCTAAATATCTTGCAAAGGTCATTTTTATTGTTCTGATTGATGATTGATATTTTGTTCAACAAACCTCATTTTTTGCTGTCTGAAATTCTACCCTAATCATGTTCCTTGATGTTTGTTTCAATGGCTCAATTTTTAGCGCTAGTTCAAATTACTTTCATGGTGAAATTGTATCTGCTTTGTGTGACAGTTCTCCTCTGTTGGGTCACCCCAGATTTTGAGCTTTATGCGACATTTGATCCACTTGCAGACAAGGTTTGACATTTTCTCATGCATGTTTAAGTTCTTCCTTTGTATTCTAAAAACTGTAGACAACTATAAATTATAATCTACTATCGAACAAGATATTTCTTCGGCACACCATATAAGCTTCCAGGATCATTAATTGTGAAGGGCTGAAGGCCAAGCTCATTATTGTTTTGGTGTCATCTTTGGATGTCCTCATAATTTGGAGGGTGACTTGTTCTCCAAATTCCAAATTGATCTCGTGTATTCTTATTTTTTTCATTATTATATTCTTGTTTCGTTTAGAATACTTTTATCTTAATTATGTTGCCGTGATCAGACTAGATCGTTCTGCTTGCTGCTCCTCTTAAAATAACTCAGCAAATGGATTGCATGGTCCTTCTTGGTATATTTTTGGCACAATCTAGATGCAATGCTGACTTCTTAACTGTATTGAATTTGCAGGGTTTGGCAATAAAGACTTGCAACAGGGTCTGTCAATGGGTGAAAGATGTTGAAAATGAGATATTTTTGCTGGGAGCAAGCCCCTTTTCATGGTGACCCCAAAAATATCTTGTAACACAGCATGTATACTAGGGTTTGTTTATTCAATAAAATCCCACATTTAATTTCTGTGAATCTCACGTTTAATTTAAGCGTGCCAATAGTTTACCCCAAATCTGTTTCATTTACTTTCCGAAGGCTTGCATACAGTTGCATCCTCATGTTGTCACCAGAAATTGTAGTAGTCCTAGCAATATCAGATCGTTGGTGGGCAACTCAACGAATATTAGATTTGGTATACACTCCTGTGGAATTGTGTATAAGTTGGGAAGCCAAAACTTCCTCTTTTTTCTTCTCTTTCAAGCCCAGGCTTCCAGAGTATTCTTGTTTGTTTGTTTCAACGTAGAAGTGAAGAACTCGAGGAAAGGCGATTAGCTGTGAACGCTTGGACCTGATTATACGACTCCCGCCTGTAAATCTGCCGCTGGGTGCTATCAGAACATCTACAGATTGCAGGTCAAAGCTAACCCTCAATTAAATATGAAATAAAATTTGAGATTTTTTCCCCTGTTTATCCATTTATCAGGACAACAATATAATTGTCAATATAACGAGTCTTTATGTTGATTACTGACGATTTGATCTAGGGTGCAGAATTTCACTAGGCAAGGATCTTTGCTGAAGTGAAGGTTCAAGACTGTTCGGAAATGTCTGATTGATGATACTTCGAAAAACATAAGCTAGCTAGGCAGTTTTATTCAAAAGAAATCAAGATGGTTTTGAATCATTACTTAACTGGGTGTTTGAGAATGCAGTTCATGTTTTTTTTAAAAATAAATTTTAAAAAAATTTGTTTAAATTTTTTTTTAATGTTTTCATATTGTTTTGGTGTATTGATGTTAAAAATAATTTTTTAAAAATAAAAAATATTATTTTGATGCATTTCTAAACTAAAAACACTTTGAACCGCAACCGTTATCATATTTCCAAGCACCTTTCTCTTAATATAACTAAATTTTACAAACTAAATTTTACATTAGGGTGCCAGCTTACTCTCTTTTTTTTTTCTTTTTAATTTTTTTAATATTTTCTTGATTTTAAATATTTTTATAAGTTATTTCGATTTGTTTTTAATAAGGTTATCGTTATTTTAAATAAATATCCTAAAATTTAAAAAGTGTTTGATTTTATATGTATTTATTTTTGTTATTATATAATTAAGTAAAAAAAATATTTTAATTCAGAGGAGTTACTAACCCCAATTATGGGAACTCCAAAGCTCAGATGGATTAAATATACCTCTATTTTAATGTTAAAAAAATATTATTTTAAGTTATTTTTTAAGCTAAATAATGCCTCTATTTCACAAGTTGTTTGAGTTGCGTTAAACCGTTAAGTTAACTGATCATCTCATAATAACTAACACTAAAGCAATTTAATTTTAAATTTGTTGTAGATAGAAAGTACAGTGGGGAAAATTTAAAATTTACTTATGGAACCGGTTAAATAAGCCCATTTTTCATTATCTAAGACCGAAGTCGTATATCCTGCTTCTTTTCAAAGATTGCTCCAACGTTCATTTTTTCAAATCTATCCAGAGATCCTCCGCTCCAAAACAAATTCAAAGCTGAGCCTTACAGAAATGGAACATCAAGATCTTAGCCTCACCTGCCTTATTTCTTCTTCTTTCCATCATCTACTTGACAAAATGTAAGCCAAAATCTCTCTTATCAAAATTTCCCTTCCCTTAACCAAGCCTGAAAATCTTCAATTGAATTTAACCATGTATTTGTGTCTGTTCTTTTCATTACAAAAGGTTTCACCGTGTGCTAATTTCATATGGAGTAATTAGTCATTAATAATTAGGCAATAAAATCTCAATGCTAATTGATTTAAATGATTCGTATCTATTTTTTTTAATTAAAGATATCGAGTTCAAATCTTATGAATTAAATATGTTATTATTGAAAAAGGTTTAGTTTTTAGTGGCTAACCCAGCTTAACCGGATTAGGGTTTAGTGTACCTCTAGATAAAGGGGTTTTAGATAAAAAAAAAAAAAACAGTCATGGAATATAAAGAGGACCTGTCTAACTCCCTTATGGCACAAGCAATCTGCTCAAAAGAAGTGAGACTAGTTTTGCTTCAGCAATACTCCCAACCACCACCAAGAAGTGCAGTGGTGGCACCTTTACCCCTCATGGTGAAAAGAATAGGGCAGGGAGAGTGAGATGAAGTGATGTAAAAAAGTGGTATACGCAATGAGTGTGGTGCTCAAGCAAAGGGGGGAGAGAGAGAGAGAGCGCAGTGCCACAGAGTCTCTAAATTCGGGTGGGCCAGGTCTCCACTTCAACGACACCAGCCCCCCCAAAGCAATGCCACGTCATCACCCCATTGATTTACGCAACAATTTTTGTTTTTTGGAGTCGGCCCAAAAGATGCGGGCCCACATGACTGGACCTGGACGGGGCCCAGAAGGGATTAAGAAGAAGTGGCATGATTACTTTTCCTGCTAGAAAAAGCAATGGCTCGAGGGGAAAAGGAGACAGGAACCCTCCATCCACCCATAACAAGGGAGGGAGGAGGAACAAATCCAATAAAAACGAAGAACTGGCAAATAATAATAATAATAATAATAATAAAAGTGATAAAGAAAAGAGGGAGACAAAGTGGAAGGATGTTAATCCCATCGCCTAAAGCTTAGAAAAGAATATATATATATATACATATATAGCCATTTGACTTTGCTATATCCCATCATCATATACATTTGATTTGTACTTATATGGATTTTGTTTTTTATGGGAAACATGGACCATAATAAAATAAAATAAAATAAATAATTGTCAATCACAGACCAACTTTTACTCTCTCCCGTCGTGCTGGTGTTTTCAAACATGCGGTTTGTATTTTAGCCCTGCCAAAGATGGCCATGGATGGACCTCTCAAATGACCTTTAATTAATTTATCACAGTAAACCAAAAACACCTTCAAACCATCTTCAATGGCTTCGAAGCTAAAACTTGGTGACATCTTATTACTTAAAAATGGAGAAAATTGATCTAGCTTATGGAATTGTAGCTATGATATCTAGTTCTTCAAAGATCATGTACTTGCTACTATTAATTGAATTGATTGAGAATATTCAAAATAATTCATTTATTTATAATATTTATATTATTTGATTCCATCCAACTTATCAAAGTTAAATAATATAAGTATTACATGTGATAAAGGTTAAAAAACCTGATCAAGATTTTCAAATCCCACACAATATGTATCAAATCTAAATTATTTGTTACAATTTATAACAGGTTTCGAGCAATTTATATTAAACTCAAATCTTAGCTCCAATTAAACTCAATATATAAAAATTAATAATATAAGTTCAATTCATAAATAAATATAAGTAACATTTATAAAAAAAAAATTAGTTCAACTCCATATATCCATCCAGCTTATTTAAATTAAAAAAATTAAATATACTGAATTTATAATTTGAAAAATATCAAAATTACCCAACTAAATTTATAAACACCCCTGGAATCAATGAGCTTATGATTCGTTAATTAATCATACAATATTTTCAAAAAAGGTTTTCTATTGCTTCAAGTTATTATTCTGCGCCTCATGAACGCATTTGGATCCCGAAAGCCATTATCCGAAATAAGTTTTATTAGATTCTAATCCCATGGAGTGTTGATTGATTCCTGACAGACTAGTTATGGCGTCCCCACACAAAAAGCAACAAATGTTGACTTTCTGGATCGATTTAAATCTCTGAATGCTTTTCTTTTTCTTCGCGTATAGCCCCATTTTTACAGTACTTTCATCCTGTAATCATTTCACCTCTGAAAATTACCATTTCATATCAATAAATGCCATGCATGACCTTTGTACTCGGGTCAGAGATAACTTGGATTTCTGCTACACAATCGTGGAATTGCCAGACGTCGGAACAAAATGCGCATCTAAATATGAAGAAGCAGTTTCTGGGTTCAGTGGGAAATCGAGGGTCTGATCTGCTTGGACGGCCGGTAAAGTATCATCAAATGTCGACATGGCAGCTGCTGATCTGTCTTCGGTCTTCGAATATGCCTGCTTTCCCACCTGTTAACATGTAAAGGTGGATGCTCTTTCCAAACCCGCTTCCGGCCTCGCCATTAAATGGTAGAAACATTAAGCTATATATGTCATTGTCTACCAGCTTGAATCAAGAAATGTCCCAACAGAGAGACAAAAAAAAGTTTGTCAATACCCCTCAGATTTTACACAATCATGCTTTCGAGAATCCAATATATGATCACTTACTGATTAAATCAGAAAAACTCTTTCCAGTCTCACTCTGATGTCTAAGGACGGGTACTAATCTTTCTCAACTGAAAGTCTGAAAGCTACTGCTTTCCAAATATCCAAATTCATAAACTCTAATTGCAGGTCTTATACTGGCTTTTTTTTACACATTTCTTTTATTGTAAGATGAGCATATACTGTCAGAATTCTTCCCTTCTTTTGAAAGATCATGGAATTGTCGGTAACCTAATAAATCAGACTTCGAAGACGCCTGCCAAAAGTCACGCTCCACCCCGTAAACTCTTCAAAATCAGCATCTGTTTAATTATCACGAAGGATGGAAGTGGGGGAGGAATAGAAGAGTAAACTGGGAGGATAGAGAGGAGAAAGGAAGTAACAAAAACAAAATCAACTTAATGAATCGATAAGAAAGACAGATAAAAAAACAGTCGCGGAAGAAGGAGAAATAGCAAGCATGTCACCCTCTAGCAACCATGCATGTTATCCGAGGTAAGAAAAACCCACGTCAAAAAGCCCCCCGGCCCCATGAAAACGTAGAAAACTAACCTAAAGCAGATCATAGAAAACGAAAAACTCAAGCACACATAATTATGCAGCAACAAAACCAAACTAAAGAGTAAAAACAACATAATTCAAAACACCAAAACCAATATATATTTGAACAGCAAAACCTAAAAACAACCGGGCAAAAAAGATGCTGGAAAAACAATGACCATATTTGGAAAAACATAACAGAAGGAATCTAAAAAAACAAAACTAGAAAGTAAAACAGCCAAAAGAGCGTAAATGCCAGCATTCCTGTAATAGGCAGTCCTTAGCAACATCAACAAACCAAAAAGACCATCCCAAGCATAAGCAAGCACCAGCCATGGTTAGCCCTAGAAAACCTGAATGTCACCCAATAAAATATCGCAAACAAAAGATTAATACTTTGAAAAGCGCAGAAGGAATCAAGCAATCCACAAATGACCATCAACACTGAATACAAAACAAAAGAGAACATTCAAAGCAAATGCAGGGGTTGGGGAAAGTAAAAAAAAAAAAACAACGTGACTGAACTGGTAAGATGCTACATGAACCTAAGAGCAAGAAGCAAAACACAGCCACGAAAAAGAGAGAGAGAGAAAACCAGTGTAGCAAATGGTTTGGCAGCCTACAGGAATCACAAAATATGGCTAAAGCTCCCGAAAAAATGTTCTTAAAGCCCTTTATAGCACTAAGATGCATTCGTGACGCGAAAAGACAACATACAATACCCCAGCAGTACCAACAAAGACATATGAAAAACGTGGCAAGCCTACTACAAATGAAATGGCATGAGTCAAAAAGAAGCCAAAGTAGGCATCATATTCACATGAGACCAGTCCAAATAAGAAACTTCAGCTGCTTGAACATTTGAAATTTATTTTTTTGCCTCCTCCATTTACTTGATTTTCCTTTTATTATTTATTCATTTATATATTCTTGGTTCCATTGAGGGGCCTATACCCAGCTATTCTACTCAAAGACAATTAAAGTCATCACCGTAAAGGTTGTTCTGAACGAAAAAAACACACAAAATAAGAGGGTAGTCGAAGCCTCTTACTCTAATCTTTAAGAGTATATTTAGTATTA
The DNA here is from genome assembly GCA_015852605.2 of Populus deltoides. Taxonomy (NCBI): domain Eukaryota; kingdom Viridiplantae; phylum Streptophyta; class Magnoliopsida; order Malpighiales; family Salicaceae; genus Populus; species Populus deltoides. The sequence goes on along the minus strand of CM027578.2, from coordinate 10,759,080 downwards.
TAATAATTTTTATAGTTATAGTTTTTAAAAAATAAATTTAATAAAAATATTTTTAGTTATTGTTATTTAAATTTTATATATGTTAGGTTAAAATTATTGTTGAAATAATTATTATATTGAATAAAAAAACAATTCAAAATTATTTGATTAAAGCTGTTTTTAAAAATAAAATGACTAAAAAAATAAGTATTAATTAAATTCATAGCTTCAAATTAAATAAGAAACATGCAATTATTAAAACATAAAAAATATGTCTCTTGTTATTTGTTGTTTTTGTTGTTGGCATTAAGCATGCATGAAGATTTATAATCAAAAACTCTCCAAACTTTATAGTAACTAAACAAAACTTTTGTTTCTCCAATCACACCATGAAGTGTTTAAATTATAAAGGTTAGATGATCTATGGATTTTTCAATGGTAAGAAAACTAAAAGAAGAAAATAAGAGCAGATTTGTAATTTAGGAAAAGCATAAAAAAATAGCCTTATCATAACCAAGGTTAAACCTCATTTAATAGGAAATCTCATTTAATAGTAGGCCCCACAAATTAAACCACACTTTTATTTTATAACCAAACAATATATTGTTGTGGTTAAGAAAAAAAACAAAATTAATCTCAACCCTAACAGGCTCAAAGTTAGCAAATGAATCAGCTACTTCCCTGATGAACTACACATGCACATTTAAAACTCTTATTTCTACTATTTACATGCTATTTGTTTTATCACAATCCATGATTTGCTAAGATTAGTCCCTTCACTTCAGACCAACCTGGAGCCACAACGACAATGCATAAAAACACAAACATCAAACAACTAGTAAAAAGTAGCTTGATTTCATACAGGTTCATAACACCTAAGATTTTATAAGTAGGATAAACTTGGAAAAAGCACTTCATAATACGATGGATTATTCCATGTTATCCAAAACAAAGGGAAAAGGGATCATTCAAAGAAAAATGTAAAAGCAAAGCTTTATACACCCTATTCAATATAAAAAAGGATGCAAAATATAGGTTAAAGTTTTGGAACCTTGAGTAAGAATTGTCCAAATATAAAAATAAGGATGCAAAATAAAGGTTAAAGTTTTGGAACCTTAAGCAAGAATTGTCCAGAGCCTAATATGAAACCAATAATAGTATTGTCAATAACTATTATAAATTGGCCAAAACACTCTATTAGTACATTTGTGTGTATGAGTTTTTTCTAAAAACACATAAGTATTGTATTTTCTTGAATATTAAATGTTAAATCAAACACCTAAATATAGGCTAAAAATTGCACCAGTCAACATTTATTGAAACATTTCAAGTAATAAAAGGATTTTACGATCCTTAAACGGAAGCTAAATCAGTCTAGCATTAATCCATGCACCATCCAATAAAATAGAGACTCAAAATCACCAGTCTTCTTTTCACAAAGTATAAAAAATACACCATGCATCCCTTGTTCTACACCAACATCATTAAATACAAACAATAAAGAAATAAAAGATGATTTATAGACCAAAAACATCCGTGAAGGCACATCAAAAGCAGAGGGAAAACACAAGAAAACATTCGGTTATATGAAAAAAACCTATGTTACAGCAAGGCTGCAAATTAACATTAAGCCTAACATGAAACTACCATGCCTAAACCAAGAAAAATAGAATAAAAAGGCATTAACAAAATATGAAATGGCTAAAACTCATTCAAGAAAAGAGGAATTTCATGCAAAATTATCAAGACTTAAAGAATAAATCAATCAATAAGAAAAGGAAGAAAACCCATTCCCTCTTAGTTGCTTAAATTGAAAATACAATAAAGCACATCTAGACAAAAAATCTAGATTGTTCTAATGATGAACATTCAATTAATAAATGTTTTTTTAATCAATCACTTCCAAACCAAACAAACTTTTGTTATATATATTGATTTGTTAACTAAAAATTAAGAAAACAAATACAACAATAATTAGTGAAAAATAAAATAACCCTTGCTATCAAACAAACAAACTAATGTAGAAATTAATGAGATATTAGGAAAACAAAAGTTCTTGATATGAGAACATGAGAATCAATAGAACTTTAAGGATAGTACATGCCTAAGAAAGAAAAAGACTACATGTGCAACAACAAATAACAAATCATTACTCATGATCAAAACATACACTTGTCTAATAGGCCCATTAAGACTTAAGACATTGTTAGTTTGTGTATTCCATGCTGCCACACTGCGATGTCAGCCGAGACTCCCTGAAATTAAGGGGAAAGGTATATATCGGGGCAAATAGGGAGTTCCCACCTAATAATTAAGGAAATTAAAGATTTTAAAATATACACTAGTTCCAAATTTCATGTAAGGAGTTAGTTGTTCTTAAGGGAAGAACTACATCACCCTTAAGGCATCCTTTCTTATGAAAGTTTACTTTTATTATGTGTTTTCTCATAAATTTATCTTTTTGATTGCTATTAATTATCCTAATTGTTTTTAGGTTTTTTTATTTTATTTTCAATCATTTTGAGAAAAATTTGACGTTAATCCCTAGAAATAAAATACTCGTTGTCTTGATTATTCGCAAAAATCAAATATTGACATCGGATCCTTTTAAAAGAAGACTTTCCATTCATGAAAACTTTGATATTGATTATAAATAAAGAGAGTTATTAAAAATGGCTAAATTAAAGATCTAGTTTTTAATTTCTAAGTTAACACCTAAAGTTCTTGAATTTTATTTCTAAGATCTCATTTGCTTCAAACATTGAAATTAAATAACAAAACATTTTTTTTAGAAAACCAGGGTTGGGTTTTTGAGTTTATTGGGTATGTCGACCCAATAGGCATTTTTATTTTGATCAAGTCTTAATAGACTTAATAAACTTGTGATTATGTCCAAATATGCATCTATAAATATAAAAATAGAATTAAACCTGGACATTTTGGCTTTAAAAATATTTTACCGTGGAAAGAGCATTGTACCTGGTTTTGCAGTGCCAATAAATTTGGTTTGTTGATTTAAAAAGGAGTGCATTAGAATATTTAGAATAAACTTATGTGCTTTGATGTGAGTATAACATTGCTTTTCCTGATCCTCCTTTCTCAATGTTTTTCCTTTATTTTTTTTTAATCTTTCTTTTCAATTTTCATGAACCCCCATCTTTCTTTTCATGAGAGTTTTAAGTGCTATATATAGGTGAAAGGTTACTTGTATGACTTTTAATGTTCATCAATTTTTATGCACAAGATAATGCTAGAAATCTTAGCTGAAAAAAGGAATACAATATTTTGTCATTAAAAGCCAATGACTATGGTATTTTGCTTGGATTTGGGGGTAGTGAATCAAGAGCTAGACCTTTAACAAAAATGAAAATGATATATTTAAGGTGCTAAATAGGTTGGTTGAGAGTATGTTTTTGGTTTGGATTTTGGGTGGATTCATGGAGTTAAAGCCTAATTCTTTGCATCATGATTAAGGCTAACATACTAGAGAATACTTTTTTTTTCCTTTTAATCCTGTCAGATTTATCAACTTGGGTTTGAAATTGGGGTGAAATATCAATAGAAAATCAGCCTTCCCTTTATGTATTTCAAGCCTAAAATTTCTGGAAAATTAAGGCCAAAACGACGTCATTTTCTTTGAAAATTCAAACTTTGTTATCCCTTTTTTTAGGTGAAACACATTATTTCATTTAATGTGAAATGGTGTTTTCTTGCTTTACGTTTTCTTTAATTAGAATTACATCAATTTTCCTATTTGTCCTTCCATTTCAGCGTCTTTCGCTCTTCAATCCATAGACTTTTAATATTTTTATTTTGGCTAATTTTCAGCTTTTTCTCTTAATTTGTTTTAATTTCTCCCCTGATTAAATTACAATGTGCCCTATGATTTTATTTCATTGCTATCATATCAATCATTGGTTCTTGAATTATTCATTTTTAAGTTAAATTGACTTTCACTTTTAGTTTTTTTTTCAATTGAACCCTTAATTGATTTTCTAACTTGGTTATTTATTTCAAACTCATCGTTGAATTTCCAATTCCTTTCAATCTTAATCAAATTAAACCAATTTAAGTTATTTATTCAATTGTTTCTTCATCTCAACCCTCAATTATGGTCCAAAAATTTCCAAACTCATTTTTTGCTTGTGATACTCAATTATTCATCCAATTTCAATCGTAGCTATGTATTTTTTTTTTAGAATTTTTTGTATTTTTATATTTTTTTATAATTTTCACGATTTATTTTTAACACACAAAAATAAAATAAAAATAATGAAATGACTAAATTTACTAAAAAGAAATATATTTTGTATTTTTCTAAAAATATACAAAAATAAGGGGTCAAATATTGAGTTATAACAGTTGCCCTATCCTTAAAATGTTTACGGTACAAAGTCTTGTAAAATGCTTTATGTAGAATACTTGTAAAGAAAAATGATGTTTGAAACGAAAGGGATTGGATCTGACACCAAAAAAATCTCATATGTGTTTGAAATAAAAAGGATTCGACACCTTTTATGTTTAACAGAGAGATTCGACACCCTAAAAAATCACATAGTTGGAAAGAATTGGATCTAACACCCTCAAATATTCTATGTTTGAAATAAAAAGGATATGACACCTTTAGATCCAATAGAGTGATTTGAGACCTTCAGAAATAACATGATTGGAAGTTAATGGATTTGACACCTATATATTCCAAAAAGAGTTATGATACCCTAAAAATCTCATATTTGAAATAAAAAGGATCTGATACCCTTCGGTTCAATAGAGAAATCTGAGACCCTGAAAAATTGCATAGTTAGAACGAAAGAGATTTGACACCCTTAAAATCCAAAAGAGAGATCTAACACCTTAGAAATCACATAGTTGGAAGAAAAGAGATCTAACACCCTTAAATTCTAAAATATGGATCTAACACTCTCACAAATCATATAGTTAAAAGGAAAAAGATTTGATACTTTTAAATTTTAGAAAAGGATTCTGACACGCCTAAAATTCATATAGTTAAAAGGAAATGGATCTGACACCCTTAAATTTTAAAAAAGGATCTGATTCCCTTGAAAATTATATAGTTGGAAAAAAAGGGACCCGACACCCTTAGATTCCAAAAGAGGGATCCGACACACTCAGAAATTTCATGTTTGAAACGAAAGCGATTTAATACCCTAAAAAATCATATATTTGAAAGGAAAGGGATCTAACACCCTTAAGTTCAATTGAGGGATCCAACACTTTTAAAAATCACATAGTTGGAAGGAAATGAATCTAACACTCTTAAATCCTAAAAAAGGGATCCCATACCTTTAAGTATCACATGTTTTAAATGAAAGGGATTTGACATCTTTAAGTTCAATGGAGGGATCCAACACCCTTAGAAATCATATACTTGAAAGAGCAAAAAGTATCTAATACCCTTAATTTTCAAAAAAAAAAAGACGTGACACCCTTAGAAATTATTTGATGGTCTCATTATAATGGATGACCTACCCAAGATAGTCTCATTATAATGAGTGACCTATCCAAGATGATGAAAAATACAAAAATGGTTGATTAGAGATGTAACCTACCTCATTAATCTTCTTTTTATTTATATTTAGATTAATATATATTCTTTCTTTTATGTTATTTAGAAAGCCTATTTGAAATGATAATAATTTTTTAATTCTGCATTTATTTTTTGAAGATATTTTTCTGATTAATCTATATTTTTATTAATCTTTTGTATAGATGAACTTTATTTTTGAAAATAAAAAGAAATTTATTTTTAAATAATATTTTTAATATATGCAACCTTGCATATTATTTTTTTTATTTTATTTTATTCAATAAATTTAATTTGTTTGTCTATTTTTATTATCATTTGATTGAATGAAAAAATATTTTAATTAAAATCTTTTCCAAATTTTATTTGTAGTCATTGTTTATGATTTTTTTTCATTTATTAACACACATAGTTCTTGATTTATTTGATTACATTTATATATAGACTTTTTATTTTCACTTCGAATTTTTTTAAAATATAAAATCTTATAGAAAAAGTCTGTGAATAAATTGTTTTGTTGAAAAAAAACATATCTTAAACAATGAAGCGTGAGTCAAATATATATGTGTGTGTGTGTAGTAAAAGAAAATGGTCTTTTACGTAGTAAAAGAAAATGGTCTTTTACGTTAGAAATGACACAATTGAAATTTTCTATAGTTTTTTTATTGTAGCAATAGCAAATCTGTAATTTTTGGTATTTTTCTTTAGAAAACAATTTTTCCTTATAATTTTCTTCTCTTTATACTTGATATTTTTATTATTTTACACTTGGCCTATTTAACACCATTTGTTTTTCTTATCTTTATTTTTTTGTAATATTTAGTTTTTCCTTTTTTTCTTTACACTTTTTTTTGGAAGAAAATAACTAGTCCCCTTAGCGATATTATTGTGTCCTAAGACACATATTACTATTCATTACAATAGTATAATTATTATTTTGCATCTTGGTCATTTTATATTTTGTCTTTGCTTTAGGGTTAGGTAGTCTTTTTACCATGACATAAGCCTTTTGAGGATGGTGTGAGATTATTTTGGTAATTGTGTTTTTTAAGGCATAGTAAAATTATTAATGTAACCTTTAAATAAAATAATTTAATACCTTTTGCACAAGGGTGTTTTCATATTTGATAGAACAATATAATTACTACATTACCCTTACCATTCGATTTGTTTAGCTTTGACTTCAGTTTTGTACAAAACAAATAGTTGATGACGCATGCCTCACACACGTTAGTCGCTCTGTCGTCTTTTGGTGACATGTGTGGTTGGCTCCGGTGGTTATAACCTTGATTCTGCCGCACTATTTGATTTATCTCAATGTCCTCTTCTTCTTTGGATGGCGCATGTATGATGGTTCGACATGGTTTGACATGAAATTGCTTTTCTTTCTTTCTTTTCCTCCTCTTCTTCCTTGGATTGCGTGCTAACTTTACAAAAAATCATACCAACCCTTCAATTTAATTATTCTTTTGATTCAGTCCATCTTCTCTTATTTGCAATTGTTTTATTTACATTAATTATTTCTAATTGTATTTTATTTTTTATTTCATCCCTAGTCATTTGATTTTTTTAGTTCATTTTTAAATTTGGTTCTTGTTTTTTTAATTGCTATTTTTTTTAATCATTTTCTTGATTGATTTGTTTTTTTTTTCAATTCCACCCCTAGGCATTTATCTTCATTTAATTTTTATGTCAAATTTAGTCCTAATTCTTTTAATTTCTATTTTTTTAATCATTTTATTAATGGATTTGTTTTTTACAATTTCATCTCTAAACATTTAATTTCATTTAGTTTTTATGTTGAATCTAGTCCTAATTCTTTTAATAGCTATTTTTTTTTATATATTTTGCATAGTTTTTTGATTGATTTTTTTCTCAATTTCATCCCTTAATAATTGTTTGTTTAAGAATCTTGTTTCTTTATTTTTTGGGTTTGTCTTTATTGAGGTCACTCCGGTTTTTTGACTCGGGTAATAGATATGAAAGATTAGCCCGGGTCGACTTCTATCTTTCTTTAAAGCATTTGTTTTTGAATATATTTGTTTTACAGTATTGTTTTTGCTTTCTTATGTATAGGATCATCCTAATTTCATTTCCTATATCATGTGTTTGATTTGTTGACATGGTTGGTTATCGGGTTTCCTCAAAACATTTTTTGTTATTTATTTTTTTTCTTTGAGAAGTTTTAAAAGTTTGAATTTTTAAATTGGCTTACAATAAGTTTCTTGATAGGACCCAAATCTAGGGTTTCATAAGTTGCGAGCTTTTTAAGATTTAACCATGTTTAGGATATTTATTTTGGTTTGCTTTATTTTTATAAATGCTTTAAATATCACCCCTTATGATTTTTTTAATCTTTAAAATTTGGTCTTTATTCTTTTAATTTATATATTTTATTTGGGATTATTTTTTATTTTTTTCATCTTACATCCTCCTTTGGTTTTTTCTATCAAGTTTTATTCTCATTTTTTTTCCTTTTGTTGGTTTTTTATTAATATTTTCTACCTATCTCACCCTTTGAAATTAAATTTGTTAAGAATTATGCTTCTTAGTTGAATTAAGGTAAACAATTTCACAGGATGCAGTTTTTAGAGATTAGGCTAAGTTTAAGAGGTTTACCCTGTTTTTTTTCTTTTTCTAAATTGATGTTGTCTCTTATTTTTTTATCATTTTTTGAAATTTTATTTTGTTATTTTTTTGTTTAATTCTCTTTTTTAACTTTTGTTTTCATATTTTTTTTAGTTTGATTCTATTGGGTTAGCCCTCAATATTTTTTTTCTATTTCACCCTTACCTTTTTTTAATCTATAAACAATCTATAATATTACAAATGATTTTCAATTTCACCTCCCTATGATTTTTTTAATCTTTCAAGTTTTTTCCTAATTCTTTTAATTGTTTTTTTTGTTTGTGATAATGTTTTTTAGATTTTATCCTCATTGGGTTTTTCTCTATCAGATTTTAGCCTCATTTTTTTTTGTTCATTTTCTTTGTAAGTTTTTTTATTAACAGTCTTTTCAACAATTACATCCTTTAAAATTAATTTGGATGATATTTAAACTTTTTGATTGAACTCGGGTCCATAATTTAACAAGTTACAAGTTTTTTAAATTAAATTATGTTTAGGAGGTTCGGTTAGGTTTGCTTGGTACCCCCCTCCCTTTATTTTTTATGCTAATGTTTATTTTTTTGAAGTTTAACTCTCTTTTTTCTGGTTTTCCTTCGTTAGGTTATTTTTGAGTTGTTTGATAATCTGAATAGACTTGGGTGTGGTTTTTTTCTCGTTGTTTTTTTTATCAGTTTATTTATTATTGTTTTTTTTTTGTAAATATGTTGTTAATTTAACTAATGACTAGAGACTTGAATTTGTTTTTAACCTATCACTTTTTTTACTTTTAAAAGAAACTTTTTTGCCCTTGTCAACATGCCAACCACAACATATCTAAGTATGTATACTAAAAGGAAATGGCTTTTTACTGTAGAAATGACTGATTTGAAATTTTATCTAGTTTTTTATTGTAGCGGTGGCAAATCTGAAATTTTTGGTTTTTTTAAAAAACTATTTTGTCTTAAATTTTTTCATAAACTTATTTTTCAAAATGGAAGAAACTGAATGCAATCATAAAACTCACTACAATATAAACTTGTTCATAGATCATTCTTTATGTAACAAGTTTATATTGATCATTAGTGTGTTTGTTGGACTACATATTATTTTTCCTCACATATCCATGATTGTCTATTAATTCAAGATTGGAATAATGACATAAGGTTCTGGTTGGTTCCGTTTGTTTGTTCATGTAAAATAATTTGTTTTCAAAAAATTATTTTACATTAATTTTGGTAGATAAAAAAAATCGTTCTCTATTCCACTCCCTCACCTTTCCTCGATTTTTCAACTAAAGGATTAAGTGAAAATCTCAAAATTTAGTCATGAAAAGATAAATACGTTATCTCAATTTTGTTTTGGTAGATAGCATTGTGTTCATATCAATTGATAAATGACACTTGAACTCTTAATATATATATATATATATATATATATATATATATATATATATATATATATAAAGGGCAATTTTAGCCACGTATCGTTTTTGGGAAAACTTGTGTCAAGATTAGATAATCTTCTTTAAAGTTTGTTTGATATTTTCGCGAAAAGTGTTCTTTAAAAATATTTATTTATTTTAAAATATATTAAATAATATTTATTTATTTTTAATATTAGCATATCAAAATTTTAAAAAATATAAAAAAATAAATTTAATAATTAAAAAGCTTGCATCAAGGTTAGATGATCTTCATGTCTTCAAATTAATTATTGGAGTATTTATTTTAAGTGGAAGCTTTCAGTTTCCAGTAAAATTGAAAACTATCTGTATAAAATACAGCTCCAAAGTCATTGGGCAGTTGCCACGTACACACATGCTATAGAGAAAAAAACAAAACAGTCATCAAACAACTTTCCTCCAACACCAGTCATCGCAATATTCCTCCCCGTTAAAAAAAAATATTAAGAAAAATAAAATCTAGAAAACTTTCCTCCAACACCAGTCATCGCAATATGTATTTTCAATCTTTTTAGAACAATATAATTACATTGATGTCTTTAAAGAGGAAAACAATTGAACTCTCACCTTATAGTTTTTTTCGTCATTTTACGTTGTTTTTATTGTAATTTTCAAGGATGTCATGAGACAATATTGTAAATTATATTTATTAAATATAATTAAAAAAAATTATTGGCGTAAGCACAACAATATGCACCGAGTGGGTGGACAACCTCGGCGTTGTTCGGGCGACGCATAGTGGTCATCCAGCCATCAAACGTTGCCTTCCCGGGTTGCATTTGAAAGATATCAGTGCCCCAGACCAGATGAGACATTGTGTGCGCCAAGATTCGTGACAGTTTGGCATCAACAACCGTTTCCTTTTTCCTTTTTCTTCTCTTTCCTTCCACCTAGATTTTCACGTTAGCCCTTAAAAATTCAAGAACAACCCTTTAATTTGTTGGTTCTTCATATTTGATCCATTTTATTTTTATTATAATTTTTTTATCTTGAATAATTTATTGAATTTAGTCCTTTTTTTTATTTGGAATTTATTTTTTCAATTAATTTTGTTTTATGATTTTGCCCTCCTTTGCTTCTTCTTTTTTCTATCAAATTTAATCTTTCATTGTCAATTTTTTAGCCTTGACAATTTTTTTAATCATAAATGATTTTATTTAATGATTTCATCCTTCTTTGTTTTTCTCCTATCAAATTTAATCCTTATTCTTTTGGTTGTGATTTTTTTTTGACAAGTTTTTAAAATTTATATTTTTAAATTGTCTTATAATAAACTTCTTGATTGGACTCAAGTTCAAGGTCTCACAGGTTGCGAGTTTTTAAAATTTGACAAGGTTTTAGATATTTTCTTGGGGTTTCTTGTTTTTTATAAATGTTTTTTTTTCAATTTCACCCCCTGTGATTTTTTTTCTTTAAAATTCGGTCTTCGTTCTTTTAATTGTTATTTATTTTATTTGGCATTATTTTTTAATTTTTCTTTAAATTTCTTTCTCCTTGGGTTTTTTTTATTAAATATTATCCTCACTATTTTTTATTTAATTAGTTGAGAATTAAGTTTTTTTATTTAATCCGAGTCAAAGATTTTAAGTGCTTGATTTTTCATTTTACGCAAAGCTCTACTATCATTCTTCCATTGAAATTCTGAGCATTGTCAGTTATTATCTTTCTAGGTGCTTCATATCGAAAGATTAAATCTCGTTCAATGAATCTATTCACCACCTTATGGGTTATATGAGCTTATGAAATGGCTTCCACCCATTTTATGAAGTAGTCAATAGCCATCAAGATAAATCGATGTTAGTTGCTAGCTTTTGGATTGACAGACCCAATTACATCAATTCCTCACATTGCAAATGGACATGGAAATGTCAAATTGAATAAATGAGTATCACTATACACCTAACATTTATGACATTTACTAACATGTTCTATGCAATCATTTTCCATGTTCATCCAAATATACCCCAACCTCTGTATTTTTCTAGCCATCATATGTTCACTAGCATGAGTTGCACAAATCTCTTCATGAACTTCTTGGAGCATTTTTTTTTATTATTATTTTCTTATCTAAACATCTTAACAATGTTCCATTAAACGACCTCTTGTATAACACTTCTGCATCGAGGTAATAGTTCATGGTTAATCTTTGCAGGGTTTTCATATCTGTATTGGATACCCCTGAGAGATACTTCTAGTGTTGGATAAACTATTTGATATCATAATACTATGGATTCTCATCTGTTTCTCCTTCGACTGAGCAACAGTGAACCGAAGAATTTATAACTTAAATACTTATGGGTTGCACTCTATTCTCATAATCAATTTTGTTCATGAAAGCTAAAGTGGCCAAAGCATCAACAAATTGGTTTTTGTCACTTTTTATATGAGTGAATTTATCTCATTAAATTCTTTTGCTAGTTTGGACAAATATTTTTGATATGGCCCTGCCTTCTCATATTTTGTTCACCATTCTTCTTTCACTTAATAGATTATCAGCATTGAGTCTTCAAAAACATTAGGTTTTTTTATCTTCAATTATAATGCAGATTTTAATCTGAGGATGCAAGCTCATACTCAATTGTATTACTGGTGCACTCAAATTGTAGCTTGATTGAGACATGGTATTGCTTTTTGTTAGGAAAAATTATAATTACTCTTGCTCTATTTTCATATACATTTACTACTTCATCAAAATACATTGTCCACCTGTCTAATTCTTCTATTTTTCTACTACTAGCACATCTTCATCTAGAAAATCAAAGTTCAAAGGCTCGCAATCTTCAATAGTATTGTCTATCAAATGATCAACGATAACACATCATTTTCACGGCTTTTCTTGTTATACACACACATTATGTTCTCAACTAACAACACCTGTCATCTTGTTATTATGCTTGATAAATAAAGATTTATAAAGATATATCCGAATGGATTTAGTTTTGAAATCAACCATGTAATGTAATATAACATGTACTATCAAAGTCATTTTGCAGCCCATACAAGTGCACACTAAATCTTCTCCACCATTGAATATTTGGACTCGTAATTTGTGAACTTTTTACTCTGATAATAGATCGATCTCTCTTTTCTATCAGACTCATCATGTTATACGAGTACACATCACATTGCTTTTTAGGTTGTTGTTATATATAGAATCAATGGTCTGTCAGGTACGAGAGGCACCGACAAAGGTGGATTTTATAAATACTGCTTGATTTTATCAAAAGTTTCTTAGCATTCTTCATTTCATAGCCCAAGATTTTTCTTTCAAAGGAGTTGGAAGATTAACTCACAAGTTGTTGTCATTTGAGATATAAATCAAGCAATGTAATTCAAATGACCCAAGAACCCTCTTACTTCCTTTTCTATTTAAGGAGCTGACATGGTTTGAATTGTTTTTACTTTATAAGGGTCAACCTTAATACCTTGGCTACTCATCACAAATCCTAGTAGCTTTCTAAATTTTACCCCAAATGAGCATTTTATATGGTTTTGCTTCAACGAATACCTTCTTAACCTTTCAAACAACTTTCTCAAATTCTGACAATGGTCTTCTCTCTCTTTGGATTTAGCAATCATATCGTCCATATACACTTTGATTTTTTTTATACATCATTTCGTGCAACAGAGTTACCATTGCCCTTTTATAAGTGACCCCAATGTTTATCAATTCGAATAGCATCACCTTATAACAAAAGGTTCCTCAAGAAATAACAAAGGTTGTCTTTTTTTTATCTTTATTGGTCATTTTGATTTAATTGTACTCGAAGAAACCATCCATGAAAGAGTATATTAAACTTCGCGTTGTATTATTAATCAGCACATTGATGTGTGGCAAAATGAAGTTGTCTTTCGAGCTTACTTTATTTAAATCCCTATAGTCTACACATACTCTGATTTTGTCATCTTTTTTAGAAACTACTACTATAATAGATACCCATTGTGGGTACCTAACCACCTTAAAAAAACCATCATCCCATTGCCTTTCTATCTCGGCTTTTACCTTGAGCACCATATTTGGATGAGTTCTTCATAGTTTTTACTTCATAGATATACCTCTTTCATTTAATGGCACCTTATGTACTATAATGTTAGTATCTAAACTAGGCATATTTGTGTAGGACCAAACAAACACATCGATATACTCGCGTAGCAGTAAGATCAAATTTTTCCTTTCACTAATAGTGATTAGAGTCCATATTTTCAATTCTTTTTTATCTTGTCTTATACTGACATTATTTGTCTCTTACTCTTCTTTTACTGGTTTCCAATCTCAATCTGATTGTTCTACTAACCTAGCGAATTATTTTATATCATATTCTTCCCATTCATTTTTTTTCATTGTAATTGTGTATTTTATGGAAGATCCACTTTCTGATTTCCTGAAAGTGGAAGGTGTTTCAGTATAAGTATGTATTTTGTAAATATAAAAAGACAGAGAAATTTATGAAAATACATGATCTCATTGAAAAAAAAGGCTCAACTACAACAAAAACCATATGTTGACATCTTGAGCCAAGATTGCCAACTTGGTATAAAAGCAAAGAAAGGCTCAACTATAACGAAAACCATATGTTGATATCTTGAGTCAAGATTGCCAACTTGGTATGAAAGCAAAGACAAACACATGAACAAACATAAAAAGCACACTAGAACAACATTGTCATTTATGTTTTGAAGACTATAAGAGCCTCTTGGGTCATCCAATTTTGGAACCTTTCGCCACTTGTCAGATTTCGCATGAAGGTCTTTGCAGACATTTCTTCTGTGGTGTGGATAATTAGTTGTGGTAGCAACTCTTCTCTATCCACAACTTTTTCTTTCTCATTGTAGCTTTTGACCTTATTATTATCTTGTTCCAATGTGTTAATGCCCATAATAGCCAAATCTTGGAAAGGGATATTCATCATATCTTTAGACTGCATTACATAAGCAGTCAAGTCTTACTGATACTTGGATCGGGGGGATGACAATCTCTTCCTCTTCTGGTTCCCTTCCTCTCAGCCTGGCCAATATTTTTTCACGTTTGATATCAGCAACGCTTTTATAGCCTTTCTTTCCATGCTTAAAATCACGCCCAAATCTCTGATTTGTAGCCTTTAATCTTATTAGACTTATCCTCTCAGAATTTCCAGAGATAGGATCATACGGGAAATGAAGTCTATACTTTAAGAAATATTTAGCCACCATTCTTGCGGCTTTAAAAATTATTGGTTTTCTCAATGCCATGTTTTATCAACAATTTCAAAAGTATGGAGATTTCTATCTTTGCTTTTTTCTGCTGTTATGTAAGGAATTGCCATATTCTACACCATTGTCAAGGTCTTTTCGGCCTTAATTATCACTAATATTCCATTCATAATATACTTCAAACATTGTTGCAAAGATAATGCTACAACACTAGTGGCGTGTATCCAAAGCCTTCTTAATAACATGTTGTATGACGGGTGAATGTCCATCACTTGTAAGGTTACTAAAAACACTTGTGAGATAATAAACAACTCTATTTTAATGGTCTCCACCACTTGCCTTAAGGAATCATCATAAACCTTAGTTGTCATGGTACTTGACAACATATACGTTGAATCAACTAGCATTTCATCCAGCACATAATTTGTTAGTACATTTAAAGTTGAATCATTGTCCACCAATACTTTACCAAGGGTACAATCCTTGCACCTTACATTGATGTATAGAGGCTTATTATGACTCGTTCCTCCAACATCAAGCTTGTCTTTAGTGAAGTATAAGTAATTTGTCACATGGATTCTTTTGACCAGATGCTCCATAGTCCTTTGGGCCATGTCTTGGGGCATATATGCCTCGTTCAACACTCTTTACAGTGCATTATAGTATGGCTCAGAACTTAGGATAAGAGACATTAGAGGTATCCTAGCAGGGGTTTTCTTTAGCTGCTCTACCACACTATACTCATTATGCTTCAGTTTTGGAAATTCACTAGCTTCTTCATCATTTACAGGTTTGTTTATTTCCATATATTTGATGGCATTTACAACTTCTTTGTCTTTGGCTTTCCGTTGCCTTTTTAGTTCTTCTGGTGTAAAACATTTGCCACTTCAAGTTAATCCATCAATCCTAGTATCAAAAACAGGAGCACTACCCTAAATATTAGGAGAATTTCTATAATTATAAGGCAGTGCATTATAGTTCCCATTGTAGGTAACAATATGCCTTGTTAGGACATGCTTCGGTAGACCACTCTCAGTTTGTTGAAGCCTGCATATCTTTGTTTTCTTCCATTGGAAACTTATCTTGCCCACGACATCATCATTTTCCCTCTTCTCTATTTGTAACAAACCACAAGTTATCATTTGTATCACCTTCTAGTGAAACTCTTCACATTCATCGATGATATGTCTCGTTGCTTCGTGAAACCTATAAAAATTGTCATTCTTTCCTGAACCCGATTCATTTTTTTGGCAAACACTCGGCTTTCACGAACATGTCATATAACTTATCTATAGTTACCTTTAAAACCTTTTCTTTTTTCTTCTAAACTCCACACACTACTAGAAGCATGATTAGGCAAGGGGTTGGAGTTGATGTTAGGGGTATCTTTAAAGGTTATCCATTCTGCTTTGAATAATTGCAAGAGCTTCTTTTTTAATATTGAGAAAGTATCAATATTGTGGCCAAGGTTTTTGGCATGGTACTCATAAGTTAGATCTGGTTAGCACCCCTAGAGCACCTTACTTAAGGTAAGTTGCATTATGTGGTCTATATGTGGTTTAAAGGTGTTGATGGATTCCTAATCAATGATCCGTCTATAACTTAAAACAAATATTTACATTTATGAATAAATTTGGCATTTTGAATTTATTATGAACTTGTATGCCCAGGTAAATTCTTATATAAAGAATCCATGTAGATGCCTTGACAGAGTTTACCTATCCTAGAAGGCGAAAGTATTTTCCTCAACTCATATATTGTGATGAAAAAAGTCTTCCAATTAAAATTTGTGAATATCCAAAATAATTCTAAGAATTTTCTAGTAAACTCTTGGTGCTTAAATACTAGCCTACTGGTAGGTACAACATTTATACTAGAATGTTGACCCTTAATTTTTTAAGGTTATTGAAATATTGGCCAAATCCTTTTCTAAAATAATGCTCAAAATATTTTCTCTTTTTTATAAATAAAATGCAATTTTTTTTGTAAGGATTGGGTTGTATACAAGAAAAAATCATTTTTTAGTTTTTTATTATTATTTATTTTTGTAAGGCCATGTATGGCAAAACCATCTTTTTTTTTTTAGAAAATTGTCAAAATGAACTTAAAGGTGTGTTTGTCAAACACCTTGTTGGGCTAAAAAAATTATTAACAAAAAGTTACCCAAACAAGCAAAGCCTTAAGTACTTGACCCAAAACAAAACCAAACAGGTTAACCCAAAGACACTGGTTCAACTATGAACAGAACCAAAAACCAAGGTTTGATCCAAGAAAAATCAAAACAAAGATTTAAACTTAAAACAAAATTAAAGTTGAAAATTAACACAAAACGTAAAAATTTTCACAGAAAAATAGATCAAACACTCAAATCATGAAGAACACGAAGAACATTTATCAAGGGTCAACAAACACAAATCTCAATCTAGACAAGTTTTCATGCAATCAAGGGCAAGGTTTTATTCAAAATCATGCAAGGATCTATAATTTAGTATCCATTCACTTCAGTTATCAAAGAATCAACATAAATAGGTTTCGGTTTAAAATCCCTATAAACTTGTAATTAATGTAAATAAACCCTAGATTATCTACTAGTCAAGTTGCTCGAATGGTTTAGTGCAAAGAATTGGATCAAAACTAGTCCAAATCATAGAGCTAAGACAATGTTATTCCTAATAATATGAAGAAATTGAACCCAACAACCCAGAAATTCCTAGCCTACTGTTAAACCCAGAACTAACCTCTTAGGCTTTCAAAAAATGTTGTTTTTGGTTTTTACAAACCATATTATCAATACTAAGCATAGTTGAATCCAAAGAACTAACAAATAACTTTAAATTATCAATAACATGCATGAGGTTTCAGAGTTCAAAACTACCAAAGCTAAATAACAAACATATTAATGTTATTTGGATTCAAAACTTAATATTTTTAACATTTATATGCCAAAACATACCTGTGTGAACCATGAACTAGCACTAAAAGACATCAAATTGATCAACATGCTTCCAAAATCTTTAACCCACAAATAAAATCAACTTATTGTTTTATTACAAAATAGATTCAAACATTAATAAAAAAATCTCAAATACACCATCAACAATGCTATTGGGATAAAAATACATAATCAAACAAGCATCTAAACTAAGAATCATGCTTTTAATGCAAGCCTCTCTAACACATTATTGACCAAAACTAAGACAAACAATCATAATGAAAGTTTGAGCAATCTAAAACATGCTTAAAACAAGAACGAAAACAAAACAAACTGTCAAAAAACATCATATTATCTAGCATTAAAATCAAACTAAAAAATTCAAGATAAGCTCAAATAACATCGAAAAAGGTTTAAACATCAAGAAATCATGAATAAGCATGCCACATATACTCCACCCTTGAACTTTTACATGGTTATACCTTCTTTAAGCTTATTGGTTAGGAACTATTGTTTTCCCTCTCTTTTCCTTCTTCTTTTTTTTTTTTACTTTTCATTATCTTTTCCTTCCAAAGGTTGTTAAACCTTTTATGTTAGGTTCTTGAACTTTCAAATTATGACTTTTTCACAGTATGTTTCTTTATGTTTTTCCTTTCTCTCTCTTTTCTTCATTTTCTAGGGGGTATTTATAGGATTTTGCTAGGGTTCTTGATGGATTCAAACATAGATTGATCAAAGCTTGGCCCTCTGATCAAAGTAAGAGAGGTTTTAGACAAATGTTAATGGTTGGAACCTCTATCCTTCAATTGTTTTAGGATGTTGGTTTTGTAACAATTTTGCCTATGTGGTTTTCTTTGGATTTGAGATAAAGACATGTATCCCTCATCTTCTAATTTTGGATGAAAGATTTATGACCCTTGATAAAAACAGTTGGGAATTTTTAAGTGTGAACACACGAAAAAGTTGAGTGGTTTTGCTCAAAGGGCTATCTTAAGCAAGACTGATTGAGTTGATCAATTTTAAGGTTTCGTTAGAGCAACTATGATGTAAACGTCATCAAAGACCACTTGAACTTGGTAGAGGATAAACATACCTTTCGATTGGATCCATTATTACTCAATTTGAAGGTTTGTAGCTTCACATTTATTCGTTTAAAGATGCTAACTCAATCAGCTAAGAATTCAAAATGCAGTGATGGCTGATCAGGGGACAAGATATCATTGAGTTCGTTGAAGAAAATAGGATGAAAATGTTTAATAAGAGTAACTTATATTTGTAGAGGGGGTGTTTCTCAGTTGAATTGTGGTGATGCAACCTAGAAGTAGTTGGAGACACCATATTCATTCACCAGAAAGTGCCCACTCGATCAACTAAAACTGTCAAAGAAAAAGCTAAATAGTAGTAGAACAACACATCGTCTAGGTTAAATCCTATAAATTAGGATTTTTAATTTGCGATTTGAAAAATTTCACTTTAGTCTATGTTTTTTTATTGCTTTTAATTACACCTGTAATTGCCTCCTAAGCTTTTAATTTCATATAATTTCATCCTTACCAAACTCAATCACTACTCTCAAAATTCAATGCCTTTTTCATTTTGGTCCTTGGTTTCTGATTTGTGCACTTGGACCCATAAATGACCATTAAACTTTTATTTTTCTTTAATTTGACATATGATTTGGTCAATTTTAGCCCCTACAATTACATACCTTTTTCAGTTTGATCCTTGGTTTTGGATTTATTCAATCAAGTCCCTAATTGCTTATCAAACTTCAATATTATTACAATTAAAACCTTGATTCATCCAATTAAACCTTCTAAAAAACCAATTAAGTCCATAAACTTTAATTTATTCCAATTAACACCTAAATTGACTCAATAAGATTAATTTAGCCTTCCAAAATTCTCATTGAGTTCTTACCTATCCAAATTTATATTTCTTTACCCCTAAATAAAAATATTTTCAATAATGAGACCGTTTGTCAATTAAAATTGGGTTGTCAATTTTGCTAATCTTATACATTTTGGTCATCAAATTTGTTCACTTGTCATTTTGGTTCTTTACCCCCAATTTAGGCAATATTCTAGGCTTTTTTCATGCATGTTCTCTTGTATTTTGGATTTTCTTTTTCTATTGTTTCTTGATTTTTTATAGGGTTAAAAATGGGTAACAACAACCATTACCTATTTGTGGTGCCTTTTCTACTTTGGTCCATCGTCGTCATTAGTCAACAAATTTTATCAAATTATCATTTAGTTTGGCCTAATAGGGATGCAATCGCGCACAAAAAAAGTTTGAGGACAAAATTAAAAACAATAAATCTAAACAATAAATTCACAATAAGATATTAATTAAAAAACTAAAACTCGTGGGGGATTCATTGTACAAAATGCATTGTAAATCCCCTTACTTGGCACCATAAATAGACTGTTCACGGTGCCATTTTGTTCCCCCTTTTCCTTTTTATTTAGCCCTTGTTAGACTAAATTGTTCCTTTTGACAAGAGGAGCTAACATTAGGGGTTTTTTTTTACCTTGAAGTTGCAAAGAAAAACAGATCTGATCTTGGAAAGATTTTTTGTTTCAGATTGATTTTGGGTTTTGAGATGATTTTTCAGGTTTTTGAGGCTATAGATGGGTTGATCATGTTGCCTATAATGTTTTGGGTTGTAAATTTGGTTTTTGGGTCGAGAAAACAATCAACCCTATTTTTTCAGCCACCACAATGGCTAGAAACTTGACAATATAGACGATAATCGTCTAAGTATTTTGTTTTAAAAATAAAGGTGGGTGACATGTCGTTTGCCCTTAGCTAGAAAAACATAAAGGGCCCTAACGAAATGGGTTAGGTGGGCTGGCTTGGTTTGCTAGGCCTAGCAACTACTGACTTCTTTTAAAAAAAATATTTTTTTCTATTTTTTTAAATTAATGCTTTTTTTAAAAATTTATTTATATCTAAATTAATATCCATTCTCTCTTTTATTTTGTTTAAAGAGAATCTTTTAAATGACATTTGTTTTTTTTTATTCTTTTGTATGTGTTTAATTTTTTGAAGAGGTGTTTTTGATTTATCTATATTTTTTTATCTTTTTTATAAATTAACTTTATTTTTAAAATAAAAAATATTTATTTCCATATAATATTTCTAATATGTGTAGTCTTGCAAGATTTTTTTTTATTTTATTCAATCAATTTAATATATGTGTCTATTTCTATTATTATTTTGCATAAAAAACTTATTTTAATTAACAAATTTAGAAAATGCATATAGGTAAATATCCGGTTTTGTAATATTAAATATCTTAATTTATATCTATTTTTTTATTTTTCCAGTTTTATTTGTAGTTATTGTTTATGACTTTCATTTATTACATATATTTATGGACTTATTTGATTACATTTATTTATAAATTTTTTAATTTTAATTTTTTTAATTATAAAAACATGAAAAAAAAACTTGTTTATATATTATTTTTTTTTAAAAAAAATATTCGACCCGCGTAAAATAAAAAATTGGCGTGCATAGTGAAAATTCGTTCGAGTCGGGTCAAATTGCACGCGAGAATAAAAGTTTTTTGTTTTATTTTTGTAAAGAAGAGGCTGCTTAACAAAAACTTAGCAGTGGGAAAAGGAGCGGGAGGGAGGGTAGGTGCTGCCATCTCTCTGGCTGGCTCCGAGTCTAAACATGTCATTTCAGACAAGGAATAGGGAGAGGGGCGTAAATGCGCCGACCGAAATTATAAAGAAAAGAAAGAAACCAATCCTCTCACTACACTACACAACCACGGTCTAAGTAATTTGTCGGGATGCGTGCAAAATCAAACTGCTCTCCTCTCTCCTCTCTCACCTTTTCTTTTCTTTTCCTCCCTTACTGTTTCAAGCTCAGACTTAGATCACTCACTGTCACACGCGCATTCTCTCTCTACTAAAATGCTTTTGTGCTCATGGTTAGGGTTGCATTCTTTCTCTTCATTTCTTTAATTTTCCATAGAAGCAGCAGCAGCTCTCTAATGTCACACCCACTGGCTCTCTTTCTTGAGAGAGCCCTTGCTTCTAGATTTCTCTCTTGCACTCAAGCTTGTTTGTGAAATTTCTTGTGATACTGAACTGGGTTTCTGTTTTCTTTTAGATTTTAGATCAAGAGAGATAGGGATAGTCTAAAGCTTGTGTTTTTTTCTCTCCTCCTGGTTTTGGTTTTGTTTTTGGTTCTAGCTCAAAAGCAGGAGTTGGGTTTTTTCTTGAAAGATTCTTGAAACTGATAACGGAGAGGTTTCTCATAAAATTACACACACAGCTTCTGTCTTGTTATAGCATTACATATTTATATTAGTTTTAACCTCTGCAAAAGAAGATAAAAAAACCACCCCTTCTGGCCTTTACTTGCCTCTCTACAAACCGTTATTTCTTTTTTTTTTCTTTTTTTAAAGCTCGAATCATACTCGTCTTTCCTTTCTCATCTTTTGTATCTTGCGAAGAGTAAGAGACGGACATTACTAGGACCAAAGAATCTTAACTGATAAGCTCCTCAGGAAAGAAAGCGGACACCTTTATTTATATCTGTGTTTGATTATTTAATTGGTGGTGGAAATGGCGATGGCGGTGGCCCCTCAGCACAGAGAGAGCAGTAGTAGTGGGAGCTTAAACAAGCACCTTACTGATAATGGAAAGTATGTTCGGTACACATCAGAGCAAGTGGAGGCTCTTGAAAGAGTTTACGCCGAGTGCCCTAAGCCAAGCTCTTTGCGCAGGCAACAGTTGATCAGAGAGTGTCCCATTTTGGCTAATATTGAGCCCAAGCAGATCAAAGTCTGGTTTCAAAATCGCAGGTTAAGATAAAAGAAAATAAATTTACTCATAATCATTTTGTTTGTTTGTTTTTATTGAAGTTTTTTGGGCGATCAGGTCTTAAGGGACTGGATTAATGACATTTTTGAAGAAAAGGTTTACACTTTGACATTAAATGCGTTGATATTTTTTGTATAAATATTTAAGTTCACATGAATGAGTACTGGCGTCGCTTTCTTTTATTTATTTTTAGGTGGGAGAAAGGCTAGATCCTTACTGCATTTGGGTTTAATTTCCTGAATTTTGTTTGTTTTGCTAGTCTCTTCCTTTTTCTATTAATGCAAGCTTTCCTGTATTGGGTCATGATTTCACACCGGGTTTATGTACTTTCTATTCATAGGAAATGCATTAGTGTACGTGGTTTACTCCAATATGGGTTTTTGATTAGTTGAATTTGGGATGTACAAAAAGAGAATCACAGTGTAAAATTCTTTGGGGGATGAAAGGGTTTCTTGGGCACTGAGAGAAGGTGGTGTTTGGGGGTGCAGGTGTCGAGAGAAGCAGAGAAAAGAGTCCTCAAGACTCCAGACTGTGAACAGGAAATTGACTGCAATGAATAAGCTGTTGATGGAAGAGAATGATCGCCTGCAAAAACAGGTGTCACAGCTGGTGTGTGAAAATGGTTTCATGCAGCAACAACTACAAACTGTAAGTTTCTGATCATGGTCTTCTATTTATAATCCATATTCCAAATTGGGAAGTACTGTGGGTGATCTTGGGATATAAATTTGGCATGATGACCCAGAGTAACTCAAGCATGTACTTCTGGGTGATTCCTACTGTGACAGTTTTGCCAAGTGCTGTGGATGTTGCAGATTAGAAGGTGCATTTGATGTGTGTTGATTACATTGATTCTGTCATAATTGTTGCAGTCTGAGGCCCTAGCATTGAAGTCTAAACAAAGTCAGCTTCTAGGGAAAGGAAAAAAATAGTATTTACATTTCATTTATTAACATCATGTTTTTGTCTTAATTCAAGCTAGTGGTTTTATACTTATTATGTTCATCTATTTTCTTGCTGCACTTTCTTCTGTGTTTGGTCATGCTTCACTTCGATAATTAGTTATAGCACCAATAGTATGTTTTACTGTTTTATAAATGATAGCTCTAATTGAGATCTTTGGATTCAGCACTTGTGTAATTTTCTTTCTTTTCTTCATGTTTGGACATGGGTCACATAATTTGATATTTTGTACAGGCACCTGCAGCAGCTGATGCGAGCTGTGACTCCGCGGTTACCACTCCACAGCATTCACTCAGAGATGCCAATAACCCTGCTGGGTAAATCATTCACCAGGATCTGTTTTCCATCATGTTTTTCATTTTGTTTGGCTGGATGTATGTCTGTTGCTGTACATCATGTTTCTTTTTTCCTTGTTTTCTTTTGGCAGACTCCTCTCATTGGCAGAGGAGACCTTGGCAGAGTTCCTTTCAAAGGCTACAGGAACTGCTGTCGATTGGGTCCAGATGCCTGGGATGAAGGTTGTTTTCATTAATTATTTTCTTATATGCATCAATTCCACCAGTAGTTTGGTTGATAGTTTTTCTGTAAGCACTTTTTTCCCCATCTGAATGAGT
This sequence comes from Populus deltoides, assembly GCA_015852605.2. Taxonomy (NCBI): domain Eukaryota; kingdom Viridiplantae; phylum Streptophyta; class Magnoliopsida; order Malpighiales; family Salicaceae; genus Populus; species Populus deltoides. Next base: position 10,734,944 of record CM027578.2, on the reverse strand, counting down.
CATTTAAATTCATTGGCAGCCTGGTCCGGATTCGGTTGGGATCTTTGCCATTTCACAAAGGTGCAGTGGAGTGGCAGCTAGAGCCTGCGGTCTTGTAAGTTTAGAACCTACAAAGGTATGCACACTCATATTTGTAAATAATTTAAGATGTTTCTTGTCATTTATTACTGACTGCTTGTTTTAATGTGGTAAATATGTGCTGTTTGATTTATTTTTTTTCAAAATATGACAGCTTGCTGAGATCCTTAAAGATCGTCAATCTTGGTTCCGGGATTGTCGGAACCTTGAAGTTTTCACTGTGTTTCCTGCTGGAAACGGTGGAACAATTGAACTACTATACAGTCAGGTAATCAGAAATGGATAAAGGCGGGATTTACTTGTCTATTTTTTTTTCTAGACTTCTATGCTCCTTACCAGAGCAGCTAAAAGTTGAAGTTGGTTCAGATATATGCTCCGACAACTCTAGCTCCTGCGCGGGATTTCTGGACTCTGAGATACACTATAAATTTAGAGAATGGCAGTCTTGTGGTATGTATGCCTTCTATAGTTCAACTGATTCTTATGGACTAATTGATGTTATTCAGCTTTAGTGTCAAGATGTTGCACTTGTATTTTTAAATTGTAGTGGCCTTATGAGATGTTGCACTTGTATCTTATGTTAAGGTGTGTGAGAGATCTCTTTCTGGTTCTGGTGCTGGACCAAATGCAGCTGCAGCTGCTCAGTTTGTGAGGGCTGAAATGCTTCCTAGTGGCTATTTGATAAGGCCATGTGAAGGAGGAGGGTCAATTATCCACATCGTGGATCACCTGAATCTTCAGGTGCAGTTTTTGACAATTGGCATTAAGTGTCTCTTAATAAGTCAGAGTTAATCTCTTTCATATTTTTTACAGGCATGGAGTGTGCCTGAGGTGCTGCGACCACTTTATGAATCATCAAAAGCAGTGGCACAAAAAGTGACAATCACGGTGAGTAGGTTCTTGATGTGACCCTCTTTCATAAAGCTGTATTATAAGGGATCAACTATCTTTGCCCTTTTTACCTCTATTATGAGAGGACTTTCCCTCGGTCAGTTCATTATCTATCTATTTTGGCATGGGCTGCTGCATGTAATAATTTGCATCTGTTTTACATTATTGTTTGATATGGTTGAGATGCCTTTTATGCTTGTGAAATTGCAGGCTATTCTTCTGCAAGTTGAAAATTAGGAACCTTTTCTTTCTTTCTTTCTTTTTTTTTTCTAAGGTGGGCATGTGCTTCTACCTTGTTATGACATTATTTTGGCATGTTTACAAGTTTGGAATCCTTGAAATAAAATGATTTCCATGTTGAGTATTATTTATTGGTCCGCTGCATATGGTGTTATGGCTTTCATGGATAAGACAAGTTTCAACACTACTGTACTGATTACCTGGTTTCTTTCAAGGCGCTGCGCCATGTCAGGCAAATAGCTCATGAAACCAGTGGTGAGGTGGTGTATGGTTTGGGCAGGCAGCCAGCTGTGCTGAGAACCTTTAGCCAAAGATTAAGCAGGTAGTTATATGACCCTGTCTGTCAATTTAAGTGGTCTTCTTGCAAAGACATTCATGTGGGCCAACCTAATGTATATTTAAGCATTTGAGGTGTGTGTGCATATGATTTAATTGTGTTTTTCTGTTCTGTCAACTTGTCGTAGAGGCTTCAATGATGCAATCAATGGGTTTAATGATGATGGTTGGTCACTGATGAATTCTGATGGAGCTGAGGATGTAATAATTGCTGTTAACACAACCAAGAATTTGATCAGTGCTAATAATCCTGCTCATTCCCTTTCATTCTTGGGAGGGATTCTTTGTGCAAAGGCTTCCATGCTACTGCAAGTAAGTTTTGAAACTATGATCACAAACTTTCTGTGGCCCATAGAAATAATAAAGAAATCTTTAGCATGTAATTGTTAACTTCATGCTCTTGCATTCTAGCAAACCCTGAATAAGCAAGTTGTTTGTTTGCATTTTCATCTTGAGTGCTAATTGTGGTTGTTGAATAAAGTGCACCTTTTAACCAATTTAATTTTTTTCCTCTACTTTTGACTGCTTATTTACTTTGAACTGACTATTTGTCCTTGCCATTGGAATCTGAAATTACAACTGAAATCTTTTCAGGATATTCGCTGAATGCTCTGGCTTTTTCATCTTTCTTGCTATATGTGGAAAGTCTGTCTGAAATTTCCTTGTTTGAGGCTAGATTATACTCCCTCCATCCCATTATTATTGGCCCCTTTTCATTTTTTTAGTTCTCCCATTTTATTTGGCCAATTTGAAAATCAAACGTTTTACAAATACTAAATTTCTATTATGCCCTTTTAAATTTACAATATAATAATGTAGATTAGCTAAGGAAAATTAGGAGTAGAAAAGGAACAACATATTAAAGTCAACACTAATAAATGAGCAATTGGTGTATTCTTAAATTTTTTTTTGTGAAGGGGGCAATAATAATGGGACAGAGGGAGTAATATAGAAACTGATAGTTATTTCTTCCTTTTGGCATCAAGAGATGTCAAATGTTGGTGTACTGTTTATAGACAATGTGGAAATCTTAGGTTGCATGTGGCATGGGGTTAAAAATCCGGAGGGAAAATGTTAAGAGGGGTAAGTGTTGAGGGTTTGCAAAGTGTTAAGAGGTAAGTGTTAAAGGATGTTTGGTAGGGGTTGAAAAAATTAAGAGTAATAGTAGGTCCCAATATAAATCAAATCAAATTTTAAATGAAAATGTAATTATTAAAATATCAAATAATATATATTTGCAGTCCGAAATAGGAAGTGGAAGAAAAAAAAGAATACATAAATATAAAATTCAAAAAAGGGAGGGAAAGGCACAGAAACCAGATTTTTCCTCCAAAATTGCTTTACCTTTCCCCCCACAAGGCTAACATTAACCCCCCTTTTGGGGTCAATGTTACCCCCCAAGAAACTTTCCTCCCTCCCCAAAATCATACCAAACATTACTGAAGGGGGTTAACTTTTCACCTTGTTAGCACTTGTGTATGATTAAAAGAAAGAATTTAGTGCAACATGTCTTTGGATAAAACTGATTTATCTTTCCTTTTACCTGCTAGAATGTGCCTCCAGCTGTGCTGGTCCGCTTCCTAAGGGAGCATCGCTCTGAGTGGGCTGATTTCAGTGTTGATGCCTATTCTGCTGCATCGTTGAAAGCTGGTTCATATGCATATCCAGGGATGAGATCTATGAGGTTTACTGGGAGCCAAATCATCATGCCATTGGGCCACACAATTGAACAGGAAGAGGTATGTTTTCTGATGGGAATTGTTTCATGCTCATTATCGCAACATTGCTGATAAATGGAACCTAAAGGATTATATAATTTCTTAAAAATGAGATGATGTGATATCCCAATCCATATTTTATTTTGGTGATCTATGGGTTTCCCTTTTCATGAGCTTCTCCGCATTCAGTATTCAGATTGTCACGATGATTACTGAGCATTTGCGCTGTGTCCACGGTTGCTTCTCTTTTCATGACCTCGCACCCTAGTCCTCTCAAGGGATTTCAGAACATTATCATGCTTTAGTGGGCGAGGCTTCTGTCCAAACAAAAATGTTGTGCCCTGCTTAACTTGGCCATATACTGCCATGAGTGCAATCATGTGTTGCGAACATGTATCTTCAAGTACTTTTGTTCCTAACTGAAACTTGTGTCCAGTTGCTTGAAGTTATTCGACTTGAAGGCCATTCTTTTGCACAAGAAGATGCTTTTGTTTCACGGGACATCCATCTCCTACAGGTGCTATTTTTTTAGCATTTCTATTTATTTACCTTTTCCTTTTCTATAGCATGTAGGAGTCAGTTTTTTTTGGTTTAATTGAGTGTTAAAGAGTTTTGGGGCTACTACAGTTGCAATCTGCACCCCTCTTTTGACACGGCTAACCTCAACCAGTTCAACTTGGGCATGTTAACCAGGTTGATGAGCCTATTAGGTTCACAATTTTACTGTGTTAGTTTATACCAAGGTTGAGATCAGTTTCTTGTTTCATTCCTATTTACTATTTTACAGAATTCAGAAAATTTCTTTAGCACTTTTTTTTATGCTGTACTTTTGGCTGCCTGAAAGAGGCCTGATCATGTTCTTTAAACAGGCGTGCGTATACTAACAAGAACCAACTGCATATGCTTTAATGGTGTTTCCTTTCTTTTGGGCAGATATGTAGTGGAATTGATGAGAATGCTGTTGGAGCCTGTTCTGAACTAGTTTTTGCTCCAATTGATGAAATGTTTCCGGATGATGCTCCACTGCTACCCTCTGGTTTCCGCGTCATTCCACTGGAATCAAAAACAGTTGAGTATGAGTGGATTTTTTTCCTTTCCATTGGCCTCATTAGACCAGAGTTTCATTTGTTATGTATGTTGCTTATAAAGTAAACATATCCCAGTTGCATTTTACCCTGTGTTGGCTTGAGGCCTTACCGGAAGTTGCACCCCACTTTTTTTTTCAATATGTTGATGTTGTTATACAGAAGGATGCGCAGGAGGCATTGACCACAAATCGCACTCTGGATCTAACATCAAGTCTTGAAGTGGGCCCTGTAACAAACCATGCTTCAGTGGATGGTTCATCATGTCATTTGCGATCAGTGTTGACTATTGCTTTCCAGTTCCCGTTTGAGAGCAATCTACAGGATAATGTTGCCACCATGGCCCGTCAGTATGTCCGCAGTGTGATTTCATCTGTCCAGAGGGTTGCCACGGCCATATCTCCATCAGGATTGAATCCAGCTTTGGGACCAAAGCTATCTGCAGGCTCCCCTGAGGCTCAAACACTGGCTCACTGGATCTGCCAAAGTTATTGGCAAGTCCTGCCTCAAGTTTCATCATGGTTTAGTGACTATATTAATAATAGTAATAGTAATGAAGCTATAATAATCAAATTGTCCCATGTACTGTTATTATGTGTTTTAGAGTACAATTATCTGTTCATTAATTTGCCAAAGCATCTTGTTATGCAGCTTCTATGATATTTTGAGCTTGATAGAACTTTCTGATCTTTCTTTTTTTAATCAGTTACCATTTAGGAGCGGAATTACTGAGATTTGATTCTGTGGGTGGAGATTCTGTCCTGAAACATCTATGGCATCATCCGGATGCAATTTTATGTTGTTCATTGGAGGTATGTTTACATCCAATTAGATAACATTATCTATCTGTCAAATATTTAGTTGAAGCGCCTCTTAAAAATTGCATATGGTACACCAGACCAGCGATGCCACTATTGAGGACAACATCCATTCATCAGTATCTGAGATAACATCAGAGATTGTTTCATGTATCTATGTTGTTTTGGTGTTGCAGGCACTGCCAGTGTTCATCTTTGCTAACCAGGCAGGACTTGACATGCTGGAGACAACTCTAGTGGCTCTGCAAGACATCACACTGGATAAAATATTTGATGAATCTGGACGCAAGGCATTGTTTACAGACTTCGCAAAGTTAATGCAACAGGCAAGTTTTACATGGAAATATGTTTTGTTCCTTCTGATTGTTTGTTGACTTATGTGTTGAGAAACGTTAGATGTTTGCCTTCAAGTTAGGTTCTTTATGAAAATTTCCCTCATCATTATAAGGCACTGTAAAGATCTGTGACATTATTGTTCTCTTTCTTATGATTGGATAATTCTAAGACAATGTGTGTTTCTGTTCTGTGTATTCCCCAAATTTTTCTAAGCAAAAAGGGTAGTTGAGGATGGTTGTAGCTGGGTTTGATTAATGGGATCCTGGCTATAGTAAATATGTTTTCTGTGCATTGTCTTCTGTTATTACCGGGCCCAGCTAGTCTCCGGGTTGCCTTCATTAGGGAAAAATGGAACATAAACTGTATTACGTACAAACCCTAATTGGTGAAACTTGTCCTTCTGTGATCAGGGATTTGCATGCTTGCCTGCTGGAATCTGCATGTCAACAATGGGGCGTAATGTATCATATGAACAAGCTGTTTCATGGAAAGTGCTTGCTGCTGAAGAGAACACTGTCCACTGCATTGCTTTCTCTTTTGTAAACTGGTCTTTTTTGTGAAGACCACAGTTCATTCACCCAACTCTCTCTGCCCATCTTCCCTCCCAGTTGAATATGAAGACAACAAAGGCATGGTGGAGATTTTTGAAAATGAAAAGATAAGTTTTGTAATATTTATACCCAGCTGCAGGTTTGCATCATATTAATTTAATTATTTGTCATTTAGTACACCCTGTTTTTCGCCTTGTCCATGTAAATATACTTTTCCTCCAATATCAGCGGAGCTTTTCTTGAACTTTACTGTAGTGTTTATACCCAGCTCCAGCTTCATTTTGAGCCTTGCATCTGTGCTGCTGCATTTTGTCGTTGAAGATTTTTTTTGCTATTTATTAGCTCCACATTGCGCACTGCTAGTATTCGAGTGGAGTTTTCCTTTCCCTTGGATTTACGAGGGAGGCTTTGAATGCTACTAGTTCTGCAGCTTCTGCTACAGAATCTTGGTGCTTTTAAAAATTTGTTCGCGCTCATCTTTCTTCTTGCTCGCGGACGTGGGATTCTTCCCAAGATTCGTGTCTGTTTTATACGCTAGCTCATTAAACGTAGGTGCTTGAGAATTCAAGCACTGACATCTTTTTTTAATTATTGCCATCACGGCCTCGAGTTAAATAGAAAGGCTTGTTGAACAAAAATATCCCGAGGCCCTACGCAGCTCGCGGCAGTAACTCCTACCTGATAATCATCATATGCGGGCATCAACGATTTACTAGGTAATTAATTCGCTTATTTTTAAATGGAAAAGTTATGTAGATATTGTTTCTGTATTTTTTATTTGTCAGCAAAATCTTGATTACGATGAAGTATTTTTTTTAATAAAAAAAAATACTAATATGATGACATCTTCTCAGTGGGGTTTGAAAACGTTGATTTTTTAAAAATAATTTTCTTTTAATTATATGATAATAAAAATATATATTATTAAGAAAGCAAAATAATGATGGGTTATAAAAAAAATTGCTAATATTACAAGGGATTGTTTTATAAAATATTATAAAAATTGAATGGTATTTAAGAAAAAAATTTCTAAAATATATTTTTAATTAATTTAATTGTTTTTTTTAAATAGATTTAAATTAAAAAAAAAAATAGGTCAGGTGTATCTTGAATTAAAAAGCTTATTTGTACGCTTTTACAAACCAAAGAACAGTTACATCCTCAATCAACGGTTTAAAACTCACCTATCACAAAGCTCCACCTCTCATACGCCATTTTCATCTCTCTCAGCTTATTTGCGCTCTAAACCAAGGCTTCACTCTCCCTTTCTCTCTTTCTAGGGCTTGCTTCACTTTTTCAAAAAAAATCTAATCTAGGGCTTGCTCGACTTGATTTTGATGTTATTAAGTACTATACTCAAAAGAATTGGGCTGGAATCATTATTCATGTCAATGATGAACCAACTCAGTTCTTTTTTTTTGCTTTTATTCTTTTTGTTTTTCTCAATTTAGTTCTTTAAATTTTTTTTTTCTCAATTTAATCATTCTGTTATCTAATTTTATGAGATTGAGTTTAAAATTGTAAAAGATAAAATTAATAATTCCTCAAACTTTTTTCTTTTAATTTAAACCTTTTGTTACCTAATTTACCGAGATTAAGTTTTAAATTGTGAAAGATAAAATTAAAAGAGAAAGGACCATAATAGAAAAATTTGCGGCCATCTCGAAGTCGGTAAAAAAGTGTTTTTTGACCCATCTAATTTCTTTTCTTCTCCAATTATGTGGCTTTCACCTTTAGAGTTTCAGTTTTTGTTCAAAAGCTCATTTTGTTCCTTTTCCGGTCTTTAGGTTTTTGGAGATGAGAGATAAACTCATCAAAAAACAGCGAGGTAGAGATAGGAGAGAGAGAAAGTTGTCGGTTAGCCATTATCCAACAATAAAAAAGACCGATCTTGGTGTCAACAACGATTAGAGAAGGTCTATTTAGGTTTTTTAGGCCTTCATCTCACTAGAAAAAATAGATCAATTTTGAGAAAGAATTTTTTCCGTTTTATTTTGTATTTTTGAACAAATTTATAAGTGTTTTGAGTTGAGAGAATGGTTTATTGACATGAGAATGATGTTAATTGAGTGTTTCTAAGCAAAAATATGTTGAAAATAAATTTTTAGGTTCAAAAAACCTCAATCTAATTTTACAATGACCTCTTTAATGGTTGTATATGCCACAGTGAAGCAGCTTCTTGTTTTAATTTAATCATTTTGTTACCGATTAAGTTTTAAATTATTGTTGAAATATAAAATAAAATGAGAGAGGACCACGATGTAAACCACGGGGAAAACACATGCCCAGAGTCAAAGTCGGTAAAGAAATGCTTTTTGACCCATCTATTTTCCTTTCTTCTTCGATTTAGTCTCTTTTACTTTTGAAATTTTAATTGATATAAAGTTTATTTTGTTCTTTTTTCAATCCCTGAGATTACGAGAGGAGAGAGAAACTAGCTAGAAAACATTGAGGGAGAGAATTGTTGGTTAGTCATATTTTAGTAACAAAAAAAATCGATCTTGGTGTCAACATGTTTTATTTGACGAGAGAAAGTCCATTAAGGTGATTTTAGACTTTCATCTTGATTCAATTTTGTATTTTTAGGCCAATTTAAGGTGTGTTGAATTGAAAGATCAGTTTATTGACATGATAAAAAAAATATTTATTAGGTGTTTTTAGGTGAAAATAAGTTGAGAAATGAATTTGTAGATCCAAAAAAACCCGCCCTAATATTCAACCACCTCTCTAGTATTTGAGAATTAGGCATGCAAACGACGTGTTGTTTTTTTTCCTTTTAGATAAAAAGGCCAAAATAATTTCCTCTGTAAATCAAAATAGAGTGATGTAATCTAACCTATAAATTTTATTTATCAATTTGATTGATTTATTTAATTAAACATGCATCAACGAGTCTGTTCATAATGATAATAAAAAATCTTCAATCTAGAAAGCACCCTGACAATACATACACATTTTTATATTAAAAAACTAATTTTTGATCTCTTCTACAATGTAACAAGAGTAAATAGGTTAGTATAGACTAAATAAAAACAACTTACATTGATCGTAAATGCCTCTACAACCATGTGCTACCTTTAATTCAAAACCCATAAAAACATGTGTTTCTCAACCCTATATAGAAAAATTCCATATTTAACATAAAAAACATGTATATATGAGATGGTAGAGTCTAGTTTTCTCTATAATAGTTATCGAATCATTATTAATTTAAATTAAAATATATCACTTAAAATACATAAACAAAATTAAAAGATCCTAGATCTATACAAACTTCATGAAAATGGAGGTTTTTGAGATGACAATTTGATAATTATTTTCTATTGAGAGGCATTGTTGATGGTTTTGAAAGAGGAGGGCTAGGGTTTCGAGAGATGGATGACTCATCAAATAATTTCTTAAAAAACTTCATTTCTTCCATCAATTTTTTTAAGCCCTTCATCTTCTTCCTCCTTTTCTTTTCTTCAAAATCTCTTTTGTGGGCTATTTTTTGAGTTTTTTAATTGATTTTTCTCTTATTTAATCATTATATATATATATATATATATATATATATATATATATAGGACATGTAATTTGGACAATAAAGGGCAAGCCAACCCAAGTTAGTCAGCGAAACCTATGGCTTAGGTAATGGGATCGAGATAACACAACAGAAAAGAAATTGAAGAAAAACGCAAAGCTAATATTTTTTTTTAAAAGAAAACAATGTGAAATGATGAAATAAAAAAAAAATAAAAAAAAGAATGTCGACCCGTGTTAATTTTTCAAACCTATAACTCAAGTCATTAGATCAGAAGCACCATACTTGAAGAAAATGTGAAACCATATCCCTAATAAATCAAACATTGAAGAATAAAATCAGAGAAAAATCAATTAATAAAAGGATCCAGGATAAAAAAAAAATGTTAATTAAAAGAAGGAAGGTGAAAATAAAAAAACAAATAAATTAGAGGGTAGACTAGAATTTTGTTTAGAGGGTTAAATCAAAAGGAAAAATAACTTTAACAAAAGAAAAAAAATGAGGATCAAATTGGAAAAAAACAATGCCTCGTAAACTTGGATTAAAAGATAAAATTGAAAACCAATAAAATTTTTTTTAAAAAAAACCAAGAAACAAAATAGAAAACAAAAGAATAGGTACTTAATAAAAACAAATAAAACATGACAAATTGAAAGTGAATGACTAAATCAAAAATAAATAAAACTTGTATAAAAAGGTCAAGAAATAAAATCTAAAATCAAAAGAATAAGGATTAAAATTGAAATACCAAAAATAAAAAGAACCAAACTATATTTGTTTGGGGAGGAGAAAGAAAATAAAAGGAGAGAGAGAGAGAGCTCATTGGGGACAAACCATCACACTTACATGGACACGTGCCTCACCCAAAAAAAAGTACGTGATGGTGCTTCCAACGACACAATGAAAACACGAATTTGGCTATTGAGAAGCGTCACTCACACCATCCAAAGAAGACGAACACCTCCTAAGTGCTAACACGTATAAGGATTTTTCAATTTTAAGATCAATTAATTAACTTGAAAAAACCAATCTACCCTTAATGACATGGAATTAACAAAAAAAAAAACCATACTAAAAGGGCCAAAAGGTCACTGGACCCATGTTTTATTTTTTAGGTTCCAAGGGAAAATGTCATTTTTTATTTAAACAATTAAAAATACTTAAATACCCTCGTCTATAGCTTAGAAAAAAACTTATTTGAATGACACAAAAGTCATTTAACTCTTTTAGAATAACTGGAAAGACATATATACCCCCCTTACAAATAATTAATGACTAATGGTCACCTGAAAAGACCAAAATACCCTTGCCTATAACCTTATCACTTTTTATCTGATGGAAAAAATAGTCATTGCATTGTAGCAATGAATATTGAAAATAAAGTATTCCATGAAGTCTGCTACATGGTTTACTCACATATTTTAAAGTTTTTCTCAATGTGTTGTTTGTTTGGTGTTGTTTATTAGGGCTAGAAAATTGGGTTATAGACTTGTAATTTAATGTGTTTTGAAGAGAAAATGAAGTTGAATAGGGATCTTTTCTAGTGTTGTCTATTAAAAATGAAAAATTATGTTTTAATGTATAAGAGGCTGAATTTTGAAGTTTATATGACTTTGTTTTGTCTTTTTTCAAGGATCGATTTGGATGACTTGGTTTAAAAATTCCAAGGAGATGTTTCACTATTCATATAAATAGTTAAGCTCTATAAAGAACCTTAGATCTTTTAGTTTCATAGTTAATTAGATATAAATGTATAAATCAAGAAGTTTTTGCAATGATAGAGATTATTAGCTAGCTAGCTAGCTTAGCTTTTAAAGCCTTTTGATATAAGCTAGCTAAAATTAACTACTTGTAGCTCCCACAAAGGATTGAAGAGATTATGGAAGAGATTGCATTGCTTAAGGCTAATCACCAAACAAAATTAATACTCCTAGGTGCACATGTTAGGTAATGTGATCCTAGCTACGACATCAAAGGATCTATTAATAGTGTCTATTGGGTCTGTTCTAAGACCTAAAACGAAATGGATCCAAGAGAAGTTCCATTGGTTAATTCGAGAGGATTGGGTTAAAAAGGTTTAAATCAATCAGTATGGTTCTTTATCTACTTTTAAGGTTATATATGGAGTTACAAGAGAAGTTTGGATGCAATTCCAATTGGGTTGGAAACTAGACATCTGTTCTTTTCTAACTATATATGGTAGGCCAACTAATTTATCCAGAAAAGAAAAAACGACATGTTTGAAGTTGAGCCTAGAAAATATCAGCAAAGTGTGAAAAAAAACAAAAAAAAAAAACATTGTTTCCGCAAGAGTTATAGGTTCCATTTACTATAAGGAGTTCTTAATGTTATTTAAAATTTATATGGCATCCTTTGACTTACTTATTTTACAAGGATTGCATATCAAACAAGAAGAATTAACTGGTCAAAAATCAATTTTTATTTTACAAGGCATCAAGCTTTGTTTAACAAGGATTCTTTAACAATTATTTTTCTTGGGTATTTTTCACTGTCATATATGGAAAATAATGAAAATAATCTTAAACTATTATTATTATTATTATATGTGAATAAACATTTTATACTCACATACAAGCATATTGATAGATGGGACTGGAGATTTCCATAATTCTGAAGAATTACTTGTTGATTTGTTATAAGTAGAAAACATAGAAAACCTAACAAAGTTGTTTAAGGATCAATAATGCAGAGCTAAATTTAATAAAAGGGATGTCGAAGCTAATCGAGTAGCCTGATAAAGAAAAATCATAATTTTTTCTCTAATTACCGTATAGCTCTTAAATTTGACTTTTAGTTTGACCAGAGATTTTACAAGTATAGTTATATAAAAAAAAATCAGCTTGTTATAACCAATGGAGGTCCAAAAAGCCTTTAAATTAGATTTATAAGATATTATTTGGGCCAGTTCATTGTTTTCCTTTGTATTTTTGTATTTTATAATATCTTTTCTATTTGATTTATAATTATTTAAGGAGTTGTAGATTTTTCAAAGAGATAAACTACACCAAAAAAAATATTCATTAATAAAATATGAATTAAGGTTCTAATTGCGAGACTACAAAAATGATCTTTCTTTGTGTTTATTATTTTTTTTTATCAGGATCGGTTGCATCTCTCGTAATCATAAGAAAGCAGAATTCTTTTTGGAAAAAAGGGCAAGAGATCACATATAAATCATTTGATCACAAAATACATCCGTTATAATAATCTTGTTTCAATAGATAGATGAAGGTATGTAAGGTTATCAGTATATGTTAATACATACATACCCGTTTCTCAATCTCTTCATACTTCTTGAAACGGCTATATAATCCTGCATCATCATCTTCCCTCGGCATTAATCTCTCTCTATATTTTTTTTTTATGAATATATGATCTAGTAAAATCCTTGCAGAAATATCGACGTTTAGCCTGGGAATGCAGCTTCATTTATACTACTACTTTTGAGTTTTGCCACATGAATCAAGGATGCTTTGCTTTCAGTGTAGTAACGATTTCTTCCTGAGCTTTGGGATTCCGATATATATATATATTACATATAAAAAAAAAAAGGCAAAAAAGATAGTTATTTTGCCCACAATTCCTTTCTTCTCTACTACTACCCCCCCAAGTGTTGCTCTCGTGGTGACCTTTTCCCTATCTACGAGAATGTGAGCGAAAGTAGTCAAGTCAGCAGGTGGTAGAACTGATATTTAGAAGGAAAGTAGCCAATTCTTGGTTTTGCCCATTTCAAGGGCTAATCCCTTGTTGGGATCTATCTCTCTTGCCATCTCCGACGAAACGTCTTCCTACCGTTCAAAATCAAGCCCTGCTATCGTTGTTTAAACATCCAACACAAAATTACTTGCAGTGATCAAGTTCTTTCAAATCCCAAACTACTACAGGTGAAAGATTGTCAGAGCATAGCACCCACCTGGTGCATTCAGTTTTACATGAAATTTGGGAGCTAGTGCAAATCTCAATGATACGTACTTTCCATTGCCTCGATGCCTGCGTAAAGTAAACCTTTGGTGCTGCATGTTAGATAACTCCTGGCCAAATAGAGAAGAGAAAGAATGTGAGGGTCCACTCTTCATAAGTCATTACACATACTCCTTGCGAATGTCCACACCAAAGTTATCCAATCAAATCCATTGTGCCTAAACAAGCAAATACAAAGCACCCCAAATATTTACGTTGCATTCTGATTTACAACAAAATCGCATGCCAAGAGTAATGAACTCATTCTTCTATCAATGCACACATGCAACAAAGATTAAAAAAGACTCTCTTGTATTTCAGTTGGTACCACAAAATGGCCAGTGTTGTCAATTTCTTTTTAATTCAGCAATTTTTTTGTTCTTCATCGTGATGCAAGTGACCAAAAGTTCAGGAGAAAAGATGGCAATGCAGAGAACCAGCTGATGAATGCCATGGCTGTAGCAGTTTCGAACTGTAAACAATGGTTTTTGGCACAGCTGTCAAGATCATTGTTGATAAGGACTGTGATGCCAGCAGAAGCACAGGCAGCAGCAAATGTGAGAGTGGAAGCTATCTGCATGAAAATGACACAAAATTGAGGAGAATAAAATCTAAATGCAAATAAATTAACTCACGAGATAATACAACAGAGTTAATTGATGTGAAGTGAAGAAAGATAGAAAATGCACACTCAGATGTAGAGCAAACATCCATGTAACTGAGGGAGTATTATCGCAACCTTTCCATTCTGCAGTTCAATGTACATTTTTGGAATGAGCACCGTGAAAAAATTTCCCAAAAGGGAACCTTATGAAAATGCCTGATCAAACTTATAAGACCTAACTCCAAAAAACTAAATGTCAAGGGTCATAAAATATGTAGTGTTTATCCTCTCTATACATTTTGCAAGCTTCCATGAATTTTCTTTAAGAATTAATATTTTCAGGCTGCAAAAAATCTTCTTGTGTTAAAGATATTTGTATGTACAAGGAAAAGGTGGAGAAAGAACATTGATTTTGTTTAATCTTGATATACATGTCTATTTTGATCTCTTATTTTTGTTGCTAATTGGGTGCATGTTAGTGAAGAATAGGAAATGGAAAAATGAAAGAATATTTTGTTTTCGAATCACACAGTAAATCTCTCGTGTGCTAACCATTTAGTTTCTTATTTTTCCAATTGACAGAATTGATTTTCTTTATCAATTTAAAGCAGGTCTTAGTAACAAATTTAATGATATCTCGCTAGCTCCACAAAAGTATTTGACAATCTTTTGCAAAATGGACTTTATATAGAGGTATTTTAGGAAAGTAGACTACTTAAAGCATTGACCAGACGAACATTTTGGGACAGATAAAAAATAGAAAGGCAGACAATCTCTTTGACATGGAGGGAGAATATTCAAAAATCCTAGAATAGCTGCACCCAAAAGCTTATGCAGAAACCATGATGAGCATAGTTATAGCACTTGAGCTTGTGAAATATTATAGTGAACGCTATCTTCATGCCATTTCACAAAGAGATAAGTCATAAATATCCAGTCTAAATGTGTATTTGGGATTGTGGTGCAGAATACTTTTCTAAATCACTTTTTGATTGAAAATGCATCAAAATATTTTTTTTTTCAAATTTTTTATATTTTTAACATCAGCACATCAAAACTATCAGAAAACATTAAAAAAGTATCAATTTGATGCTTTTTCAAGCCAAAAGTACTTTTGAAAAGCACCTAAAAGCAAAAGCATTCCTAGACACTCCCTAAGTAGATTTAAATATGATTCTAGTCTGCGTTCTAGTAAAATGTAGTTAGCTGAATTTTCCCTCTAATTATGACTCAATGTAGACTCCACTCCTTAATGCTAAAACATTAGACTAGTGATAATGAAAATGTTAAGAGTTGAAATAAAACAGCAAGTGATGGTAATTGTAGCTTTAGCTCTTACAAGCTGAAAATAAAAATGAAAAGAAGAAGGGGTAAAAAGGGATGGTAGTGGAGTAACCATAGAGCACAGGAAATTGAGTGGATAAATAGGGGGAAAACTAGTTTTTAAGGGACAAAACCAAGCAGTCCAAATCACTTGACAATCTTATGTAAGAGGAAGACTGGCTGCTACAAGCCACAAGTAAAATGCATCTATCTTTAGGAGTGTAAAGATAAGGGCTGCAAATATATAACACGCGAGAACAAGGATGGCCCAGATGTCCACTGTTAAGATTCAGTTTTACATTAAAGACATTGTCATCTTACCCCATCACCAACAGCAAAAGCTATGACAATCCTGTAATTCTGCAATGAGCGCATCACCAAAAGGGCATAAATATCAACAATAGCCAAGCAAAGGCTCCACAGGCACTGCAAGCTAGCGGCCACAACTAGGTAGCTGATATTGCGCATTATAAAAGAAAAGAACTGATGTCATCAAACAATAAATATCATAATTCACATAAAAACTGACTCACAAACCAAAACTTAGACATCCCATCCTGTTAATAGTAGCATATGCAAAATTCAGTAGCATGATTACGAAAAGAAGACATCCAAAGCACAACTAATTCAGTTGTTGGGATAAAACAACTCACTCATCAACAGTGAAATCTTATTAATGACCTGAAAATGTCAAAAATACTTTTTATATTTCCAAGCTGTTAACCACATTGAAATACAGATACAGCAAGCTAATACAAAACGAGGATGCTTTAAATATTAAGTAACAAGGAAACAAACAAAGAGTGTTTGAAGATACTATATGGTGAAAATTTAATTATAAGCTCTTTAGAGAGGCGTGCTCTTCATGACATACCAATGCAACTCCGGTGTAACTCAAGTGTTTGAAGATACTATATGGTGAAATTTAATTATAAGCTCTTTAGAGAGGCATGCTCTTCATGACATACCAATGCAAGTCCAGCGTGACTCAAGTGCTTTCCCTAATTCTCTTCTTCATACCAATGATCCACACAAATCAATCAAAATGCTAAAGATAGTATCGGAAAAGGAGTGTTCTTTTCCAAATGAACAGCCACAGCC
Organism: Populus deltoides; assembly: GCA_015852605.2. Lineage (NCBI taxonomy): Eukaryota > Viridiplantae > Streptophyta > Magnoliopsida > Malpighiales > Salicaceae > Populus > Populus deltoides. Next base: position 10,718,359 of record CM027578.2, on the reverse strand, counting down.
TGATCAAATCAAGCCCTAGATAAAATTATGTGTTCTCTTTTTTCGAGCCTAACTTGTAATTTTGCTACGGCGTTGAAACATTTCATCTTCCCTGCTTTTCACATAGCAGCAGCAGCAATCAAATAAAAAATTTAGGGTTTTAAAAATACCAAACTGATATTAATAAGCTAAATATTTCATATAATTCTCTTAAGGAAAGATGAAAGCAAAATCAAGCAAATGAGCCAAACACAACAAATAACAAAAATAAATAACAAAAAAAGGAAGGCAAGGAATTCAATTACGTAAAGGCAGTAACAGAAGGGAAATCGCTGGTGGAGGCCATGACAGAAAGAGCCGTAGCAGCAAATATAAACTGAGAGAGACGCAAAGCAAGGCCGCCTTTGGTGCCTGGCATCCCTTGTATGTCTTTCATCCTCACTCTCGGCGCGTTATTGTTTCCGCCGTCTGTCGTAGTCGGATCTTCCACCGGATGTATTGATGCATGGCTCACACTCATCTCTCCACCACCACCACCTGCCTCTTCAATTCATTGCTATAACAATAATAGTAATAATCTTCTTCTTAAATTAAATTAAAATTGAAACAAAACAAAACAAAAAAGAAAATACTTCTATTTTCTCCTCTAAATCCAAAAATTACTAGTTCTTTCTCAGATTCTTTTTCTTTTTTTTTTTTTATAAAAGTGAAAGGTCGAATATTTCCTCTTCTAATTTTGTGAGAGACTGGGAAAGAAAATCCTGCCTAATTGAGTTAATGATGCGATTTCACTCGCTGTATGGTAATGGTAAAGTTTTCAGTGAGTTGTAATTTAGTCCCTGTTCTTTTTTATTTTATAATTTTGTTGTTCTAGTTTTGGAAATCATCAGTTTAGTCCCTTGACATTGTTGACTTTTTATTTTTCTTTTATAATGTTCCCAGAATGCACTTTTATGTTTTTTTTTTTAATAAGGATGTTCGGGTCAGCTTGCATGCCTCGACTAATCATATTAACCTTGAAGTTAACGATCATGTAAGCCTCTAGTGACCCTGAGATTTGTGAAACTCGAACTGATAACCTCTAGGGTGCAAATTTAGAATCTGACTAGTTGAGTTACACCCCTCATAATTATACATTTTTAAATTTTAACATGCCTCATTGTGCATCTATTTATTTTTGGTTTAAAATTAATAATATTCTATTAATATTTGATTTGATATTTTTTTATAAATAAAGTACAACTATTTAGTATATAAGGTTTGTTTTTTAAATTAAAATTACAACTTTTTTCCGTTAACTTTTTTTAATTACACGTACCAAATATGCAAGTGTTATAAGTAATTATATTTTTATTTTTTATATATCATTAATTTTATTGAAACAATGTAGTAATTTGTGTAAGTCACATATTTAACTTTTTTTATGTTAAGAATTACTCTCATGTAAAAAAAGGCATGTAAGTTTAAGAGTTCATAATCAATTTAATATAAATAAAATAGTTTTAGTATGATATATTTATTGGTTATTTTTCTAAAATCAATTTCTTATAAATAAAATATTTTTAGTAAGATATATTTATTGTTATTTTTTACTTGAAATCACCACAATAAAACTTATCACGCCACCATTTAGCTATTTTAAATATTTTTAGCATGATAAATAACTTGACATTGTTTTTATCTTACAACACAATAAAATAGTTGTAGCACAATATATCATGGTAAACAATAGCCATAATACAAATAATATCAAATAGGCCTTATTATAGAAACAAATCTAAAATTTTAAACCAATTGACAAGTAAAGAAATATAAAAAAACAAATATAATCAATCACACAAAAGCACATAGGAAATTCACGTGGTTCGACAAGTTAGGTCTATTCCATAGACAAAATGATCAGAGAAATTCACTATAAAAAAGTAGAAAATTATACCTATCATGTAAAATTTCTCTCTAACCCAAGATCTCAAAATAACCTATAATTCATCTTTTCTCTCTTCTCTCCAACCATCAAGTGCAAAGAATAGAGACACTTACAAATAAGCATTAATCATAAAATATGACAACTTTAAGCTTTTATATATAAACTAAGTACATTGGTATTTATTTTCTCACTTAAACTTATAATTTAAAACAAATCCAACTACAATACCTCAACCCAAATATTTTTGGGCTGGAGTATTATAAGGACCAAGTTTAAATATAATGTTATTTTGTACTAGGTAAAAGAAGAAAAAACGCTTATGTAGTTCTATATCCATATTAAAAAAAGATGAAACCTTAGAGTTCATTCACCCTAGTTTTATAAAATTCATGATGGTTTAGAGAAAACAAGTCTTGAGAGGAGTGTAGACTATTGACCTTGAAGGATTAAGGCTTCATTCTATTTTTTTAATTTAAAGGTAAGAAATATGAATCGTTTTTATTTAAAAAAGTTTTGGATTGATTAGGGTTTACTCTATATAAAAGATGCATAAGTTTAAAGAGATTTAAATGGTATTTGTATGAATCACTAGATATAATTAATATGGTAGGTTATATGATATTTTAAGATGCATCAAGAGTGGTTAATAATTGTTTAATAGTGTGAAAGTATTATGTATAAAAGTGAGAAATTGTTAGTTTAGGTTTTTTATAAAGGTTTTTGTTCGACCTAAAAACATATCAAATAGAAGTAGTTTTTTACCCAGATTTTATACATAGGAAAAGTTTATTATGTTTAGTTTCTAACATCATAAACAGCGTATTAATCCGATTTTTGTAAAGAAAGTTATTATGAAATAGTAAAGGATGCGTAAGTTATCTGACAGCAATACCCATCAATGATTTTAGGACTCATTATAATTTATATAAAAGAAATTGCTAGGTGAATCATATATGGATGGAAAGATAATTGAGTAATGGAATTGTAAATTTTCTAGAAAAAGTTATAACAAGTTTAGTAGATAATGTGTGGTTGATAAATTATTGTAATTAAAGTGTTAGATGGACTTTAACAGGTTATATGATTATAAATAGGTTGTTTAAGCTCAGATTTTAGACTTTGATTATTTAAGTAAGAGAAATAAATAAACCTTCACATTCTCTATTATTTTTTAAATGGAATAAATATTTTTCTCAATTATACATCTTTCCTTTACAATATGTATTATATTTTTTAAAAGAAGATCAAACACTTGCTATGTTTAAATTGATTTGCTTATATCTGATGTTTATGAATGCATAATAAAGAATTTTTGTACGAATATTTTATAAATTAATCTATGAAAGAAATTGTTTTTTAATGAATTTGCAAATGGTTGCGTAATGACTCCCAGATGACTATGAATGAAGTAATGACCTCTGGTAAGTGAGTAGGGTTGTCAACACTAGAACTAATTCTAATGGCCCATTAATGAGTTATAATAATTGACAATGACCTTTCTAATGAGTTACAATAATTGGTTGGAAATAGTCAATTAGTGGCCTGGTTACAGGTATAATGTGATCATATGAATATCATTTGAAAGTAAAGTCATGTTTATGAAATTGAATGTCAAGGAAAAGCATGTATTGATGACTTATTTTATGGCATGTCTTATAAACTAAAGAGACATTAACATTATTTATTTATTTATTATAAGTTGTTTTATTATTGGAAATGCAATACACACACACACATGAAACTTGTGCTTGGTTTGGGAATAAGTAGAGCTTTACTTGCTAAACTATGGTTAGCTTACCCTCCATTATTTTCCCTCTCTAGACAGGTAGAAGAGTTAGAAAGTTTTGAGCTATGAAGTTTACATTACTAGTTTAAGTTGTTAGCTAAGCTGAAGGATTTATGTTTAAAGAATGATATATTTTGATTTGTTATTGGACATTCATTATTAATACTCTTGAGGACTTGTAATAAATTTTTTATCACATTCTTTTTAGTATGATTTTTATTATGTTTAAGACTTGATGTTTTCAGGTGATTATTTATGGGATGCAAATATTTAATACCTTTTGGTTTAGCATTTATGGTTTTTGGTGAACTTTGTAAGGTTAACCTTTGTATTATCCAGGGTTGAATATTAAATGATATGGGCATGTCTATGCTTGATTTTGGGGGCGTGATACCAACAAACCTATAACAACTTTCCACTTCTTAGAGATTAAGCAAAGAAATCTCATCCTTATCATTCTTATGCTTTTAAAGTAAAATTACTTTTAGTTTCTTCTAGTTAAACCCAAGTTGCTAGTTCAGCGAGTTAATCCAGAATGATCAAATTTTCTTTTTTTTTTTGTCTTTTTTATTGATTTTTTTTTCAATATCATCCTTTAACATTTGATTTGATTAGGAATTCAGTTTTATAATTTATTTTGATCTTCTTTATATGAGATTATCATGGTCTCATGACCCATTTCACAAGCTCGGCGGGTTAACCTTAGTCATTTTTAGTATTATGTTTTTAATTGAATTTTTTTTAATTTCATTATTCAACACTCGGTTTATTAGAAACTAGGCAACTTTTTAATTTATTTTGATTTGATTTATATGGGATTTTCTCGGTCTTATGACTTGGGTTGTGAGTTTGGTTGGTTAACCCTAGTTGACTTAAGTTGTTTTTTAGATCTTTTATTTCTAATTGATTATTATTTAATTTCATCATTCAATATTGATGCCGCACATCACAGTGACCCACCCTCTTTCCTCAAATCCATAGGCAAGGATTTTGTTTTATGCGTGAGAGGGGGAAAATGTTTAATCTTAAAAAAAAATAGTCGCCGCGTAATATTATGAACATTTAGAACCCTATCTTGTCTTCAGAGATATGTGGTAAGCTATAGTTATGCTTAAAGAAAGATACTATTAACCTTGAAATATTCTAAATGGGATAAGTTGTATTGCCTATCTTGTCTCAAGTTACTTAGGTCTTATTGTGTTTAAACTACCAGTGGTCTATCTATTGGGTGAAGATGGGTTTGCTTCAATGAGTTAAACCTTGGTCAAAAGTTCAACACTTATCCATTTTAAAAGCTTGGTTGGTTTTTGCCACTCCTAGTTGTTTGGTGAGGTGACAAGTCTAAGACGTTCATTCCAAATCACGTCTCAAGTTATTTTTATGAATATACTAGCGGGCTTATATTGTGTTTATAGAATCTAGCCCAAATCCTATAGAAGGTCCATAAAAAGTGTCTTAAAGAGGTTTGCATGTCCTATGTTACCTCATATATTCCTAACCCTGGTGCTATGGAATATTGCATTAAAAATACTCCTAATTGGTGAATATTTTAGGAAATTTAGTTTTACCATTAACCACGTTATTTTTCTTTAAGGAAATTTTGGTGAGGGGTTATTTCCCCTAATATCCAAGTATTGGCTCGTTATGAGTTCATATACCCAAATATTAAAAGTGAATAATTGTAACATCCTCAATATTTAAATATAAATTCCATTTGATTTCAACTTTGTTAGCTGTAAAAAGGTGGTGTATTTTTTTTATTCATCTAAAGGATCATGTCATTTCATTCATCAATAAATCTACTAAAATTTTAATAGAATTTTCTCTGTATTTACTACAATCTAATATTTTTAATGACCTTTTTCACTTCAATAAACTCCAATAATTGATCAAATTACCAATTATTACAGCACACAACAATTATCCCATCATTTGGGACCTTCATATTCATGTTAGAACTTACCACTAAAGTCAAAGCTTTTATTATTTATTTATTTTTAATTGTATACCCATTACATGGAACATGACGAACAAAGTGATTTCATGTTTTAACTGAGAATAAACTAATTCCAAAACATTTTAAAATACACATATATTAGGTTCTAAATTAGAACATAACATAATTAAAATAAAGCTTCTAATTACTCTAATTACATAACTTAAAAAAAGTAAAATAGACATTAAGTTTTATTTACAAAATTACATCATAAAGCAAAATATTACATTATTCATTACATAATTTTGATTATGAAAAAAATACAAAAAGAAAAGTCTATTACTCAATATAACGTTGCAATATACTTGAAAATATAATTTACAATCGAATAAATTCAATCATCTAACTTAATGATTTGTTAATCAACAATTCAATTATAACTATGAAAGTAAATGGACCTATCCATGATCATTTCTAGTTTAAGACAAATATCATGTTCTTTTCTAGTTTAAGACAAATATTAAATTCATTACTAAGTCATTTGATTTCTCTATTAACCTATTAATCAAAACACCAATTTTATTAACCAATAATCCAATTTCTCCATTAGTCTATTTATCAAGGCACCAATCCCACTAATTAGGTATCAAATTTCTTCGCTAGCCCATTCAACAAAGTAATGGTCCTATCAATTAGGAATCTATTTTCCTCCATTAACCCATTCAATAGGGCAATAGTCTCACTATACAGGGATCCATTTTCCTCATTAGTACATTCAACATGACATTGCTCTCATTAAACAAGGATCTAATTTCTTTAACAATTTCTTATCAACAAACTAAATAATCCAATACATTTAAAGAAAAATACAATAAAGAATTTGAGTAATAAAATAATTTACAAAACCAAGGTGCTAGACACCTATCTATTGCGGTGCCAGACTAGTAGCTTTTTATTGCTAAGTAGTGTCCCCAACCTCTACTGTATGAAAAAAAAGATCACATTACTTCTAACCATTACACTTTTTAATATAAATTTCAAGAATACGTTTACAATAGAAATCCACATTTCAATTCTTTATGATAAAACTTAATAAAGCTTTTTCCTTAAACATAATTTTTTTCTTAAATCTTCCATGATTTACCCCTCAATTATTTATTTCCAATCCAAGTCCATTCATGTAACATAACATAAAAATCAATTAATGCCTCCCCTTTTTTTCTTTAATTTGGCTGAAATATGGTTAAGTCAATACCAGATTTTTCTTAAATCTTCTATGATTTATCCTTAATTACTCATTTCTAATCCAAATGCATTCACGTAGAATAACATCAAAATCAATTAATGCTTCCTTTTTCTTTTCTTTTTTATTTGGCCGAACTCCTTCTAATTAAAAGAGTGAATTGTTTTTTTGTTTTTGTTTTAATGTCCACGACATTTCCACAATACCAAATCATTAAACATTCATATTAACATATTATACACTAACACCTTGACAACTTCCATCAATTAATCACACACATTATTTCCATACATCTAATTAAAATCCTAACATGGTAAGGATTGAATTCTCACTTAATTAGAACTTTACCCATTGTTTATATACACACAAAAACATTATCCATCCATAACTACAATAATTCAGATACCCTAACATGCAAAAACCAGATATGCATATACACTAACATTTGCAATCCTACACATAATGTAAAATTATTCTACATAATCACCTTAAAAGAGTTTCTTACCTCCTATCACAAAGAAAAAGGATGGAATAAAAGCTTGAAAACACTTTTCTTCTTCCCCGTTTTTTGTTCTTCCAAAACCATCCATTCCCAAAAGAAAATCCTTAGAATTTTTCTTGTTTTATCCTTCTCCTATCTCTCCTAAAGCTTATAATCTAGCCTTCTTCTTTGTTTTAATGGTGAGTTTGCAAGCTTTTCTTTATAATTTTTCTCTCCTCTTTCTTTCACTCTATGATCGGCTAGGAATGATGTTGGGAGAGCACTATTCACTTATTTATATATATAACTTCTCGCCTATTACATTAATGGTCCATATTTTTTTTATTAATTCCACTTCAACTCCATGTCTTTTCTTTCATTAATCTAATGTCACTAAATCTTTTAATTCCATTCAATTTCCTTCTCAATTAATTTTAACTCCCTAAAATTTTATCTTTGCCATTTCATTTCCCAATTTTATTTATTTATTTTTTTACAACTCATTAACTTAAAAAAAATTCTTGGTCGGGGTTTACAATAACAAAATATTTTTTTATTAGGTTTTAAAATGGCATTGAACCCGTATGGATAACACAAATAGGTTTTGACCATTTATTCAAAAAATTCCTATCATTTATCAAATGAGAATTATCATGGGAACAAATTAATGTCATTATTATTATTATTTTCCTTTCTAAAACAAGGGATTTTGTTTTTTTGGATAGGCCTAACAAGTCTTTTAATTTAGACTACACTTCTAATGAGCTTAAAGAACTTTATTAAGCCCAAATATGCATGCAACATTTATTTTTGAAAATATGCTAACATAAAATGTTCCATCTTATTTTTTTTTAAATGCGAAACATGATATTTTATAAAATGCTAAATCATTCAAGTAAGATATTTTTAGTCTTTTAAAAAAAATGCTTGGCCATGATGCAAGTTAAAAAAAAACAAACTAATAATATTTTTTTATGGTATCACCTTTTTTACATTTTTATTCTAACACATTCTAAGAAAAGTCATGTATCACCCCCATACGCACAATATCACTTCCCTAATCAAACTACAGTCTTCTCACACGCTCATCCAAGTTCATCATCAAATAAACAACTAATAATCACAACAACAAATTAAAATCATTCAAAGTCTAAAGCAGACTTTTTCAGAATAGGCTGGACTGGATCCAAATAGTCAGAATAAGATAGGGAAGCTGTTAGAACCATATTTATTAAACTCGGCTCGGCCCGGCGGGTCAATCCGGGACTTGGTTGACCCGGTGGCTGTACCGGTTCAGGTTTAATAAAAGACCGGCCAAGACAATAACCCGGCAAAATCCAGTCGACCCATGACCTGGGCAAACCCGGTCGAGACCCGGTGAGAGATCTGAAAAGTGCCGCTCCTTCATGTGCCCCCTGACCCCCCTCCACCTTAAACTTGTTCCAGGCATGAGATGTATTTGTTGAATAAAAGAATGTGTACTGTTGACCAAATAAGAGATCTAAAAAATGAAAAGCCTTTTTTTTGCTTCGCTTACATGCTTGTTCTATGAGTAGACTACTCCATGGAGGAATAGTCTTTAATGTCATATACTGGATGCTCGAGGCTCCCCCAATCGAAAGCTGCGACAGTTGAGGAGTTTTAAGAAGACCAATGAGCACCCATTGATTGAGTTGGGAAGTGACGATTGATGACTGTAACTTGAAGGAAATTAAAGGTTAAAAGGAACCAAACTCACAGTTTCAGGAGAGAGAGAGGCAATAGGTAGGAGACTGTTTTTAATTTTCTGGGTTTGTGTGGTGTTTGGTTTTTTGTGATGAAGCCTGAGAGGGTAGATAAACTTTGTGAGGAGATGGTGATGAGATTAAGAGCCCACATAAAACAAACGACATGATGCATACGGTGTATTCCTTCCTCACCGTTGATGTGACCTAGCTAGCTTTATATTTGCTCTTGTGCTTATATTTGCTCCTGTGCTTATTAGTCTAAGTCATAAGGTGTTTTCTTTTTTTAAAAATACTTTAATTTAAAAATATAATATAATATTCTTTTTAAAATATTATTTAAAATATTATTATTTGCAACATGGATATTTTTTTAATTTTTTATATGAAATATTAGATTTAAATATTTTTTTAATTTTTTCAGGTTGATTCGGGTTGACTCGAGTTAACCCACAAAACCTGAAACCCGGCCTTTTAGCCGAATCAACACCCGGATCAGGTTTAATAATTATGGTTGGTACCTTGCAATGTTGGAACACCTTAGAATAATACAGGCGCATGTACCAATAAATTGAAAAGGATTAGTTGAATACATTATGATAGTTTGTTTCACTCGAATACTAGGAAAAGAAACATATATTATAATCCTTAATTTTTAGAAATTGATAAATCTCATATTTAATCAAAATTAATTTTTAATTTTTTTAATTTACACTCCTTTTAAAATTAAATTAAAAACAAACAAGTTTAAAATTGTATCATGACAATTGGTAAAATAAACAATTCATAAATATAAACTCGATAAATAATTATGTAAAATGAAATTGTGTTGGAGGGAGCATATTAAGAAAACCTTTTAAGTATATCCAGATCTAATTAATTCAATAAAGAGTACAAGTATCACACTAAAAAGTTACTAAAAACAATAAAATATAAGATTAATCCGTAAATAATTGTGTAAAATTTTAATCAATCAAGCATACGTGCAATCACAATATAACATTAAAAATATAAACATCAATTACTAATAGTAATGTACGGATCATTTGGAACATGACCGTTCAAGTTCTTTTAAAAATACCAGAGAGTTCAAGTATAGATAAATCCTCTCATAATCGGTTATGAATTTAATTATTTAAATCAAGTGAAAAAAATATATTATGAGAAAAAATCGATGAATCCTCTCTTATAAAGTTATTACCAATTTTATTACATATTAAATTATGTCCACTCAAATTAAGTTAACACTGCATAAGTGAACGTTAGGAAAATCTCAATCCCCATGAACTATTAAAGCTGAATATAAAGAAATCTATTTATAGCTGGTTTGTTTTTATATTTTAAAAAAAAATATTTTTTTTTAATTTTTTATATATTAATATTAAAAATAAATTTTAATAAATAAAAAATATTATTTTAATATATTTTTAAATAAAAAACACTTTAAAAATAATTTTTTCATGATAATCCATCATATTTTAAATCATAGTTTTGAAATCCGGCCTGACAGGTTGACCCGGGATATAGTTGATCCGGAGTTGAAACCGGACAAAGTTAAAAAAAAAATAAGATAAAGAAAAAACTGGTATGACGTGGCAAAAATCTAATTAGAATTCATTAAATTTTTTTTTTTATTAAAATAATATCATTGTATTTAAAAACAACTAACCCAAACCACCCGTTAAAACCTAATAATTCAATCAAAACCCAAAATGCAGCCTTGAACCGTACCGGATCTGAAAATCATGTTTCAAACACATAAATTCTAACAACCTTTCAAGCTCACTCAAAGGCAGCACGTGACGTGTATGCCAGGTTGTGCAAACATTCTTGCGCAGATCTCTATAAAGTCCCTAATCATTCACCTTGTCTAAATTAGTCCCAATAGTCTTCTTTCATTTCAATTATCCCTAAAACAGTAAAAAATCCCCACTTAAGTGGTCCGTCCGAACACTTCACAGACTTCTAAAGGAAATCTTTAAGTTTCATAAGAAAAACTTGTCATTTCTATAAGATTTCATGTCCAATTCAACGAAGAACTCGGTTAGAAATTGCTAAAACTTTGTTTTGGTATACAATTGAGATAACAAATTGGCTGAGGACTTAATCTAGATTAGCTACGTATGGCAGGGACCGTTCTGAAGTTTACCCAAAAATGTATCATCAATCATCATATATACCCATCTGATATCATACACATCAAAACCCACACATGCAAAATCCATCCCATTTCATCAATTATTTGGGAATTGTACACAGCTTCTCCATAATAATTTATAGAATAATTCATGAATTATTTTTAAAATTCTTTTCATCTCAAAAAGCTTTAAATTAGTATTCTTATGCTTGTTTTTTAATAGTTTTAATATGCTTATATTAAAAATAATATTTTTTAAAAAATTTATTAATGTTTTTAATTAAAAATATTTTTACAAAAACATCTTGTATTTGTATTGAATTACTGATCCCACGTTTACGTGGGATCCGTAAATAATTTTTATGATTATACCCATGTTTATATGATGATTTATCTGATCTATCCGATGCCCCCACATGCATGGAATGCAATGCACATGCATAGCATAATAACATCACGAAGTTTGGTTTAGTGAAATCCGGAGTACCTCTTTTGTACTTTTCTGCCCCCCCCGTCGAATCCCTCCTCCCATCCCCCCTCTCTCAAAAGAAAAAAAGAAAAAAGAAAATAGTAATAATAAATAAATAAACTCGCTCGCTCGCAGCTACTCTCGCGATTCTTGGGCTTTCTCTCTCGATCTCCACGATCTGGCCATTTTTTGATCGAAAATTAGGGTTTTCCTCCTCTCAATCTCCCTCTATCTCTTATCGAATCTTGTGTTTCAAAACCTAGATTTTGCTGCTCTCTTTAGGGTTAACAGATCTACAACGTCTCTTTAGCCTTTTACGTCTGTTAATTTTGTTTCCACTCTATTAAGCATGTTCTGGAAGCTCACCACTCTCTCTACCTCTTCTCCTGTAAGTTCTTTCTTATCATCCCTAATTTTATCTAGGGTTTGTAACAATTGGTGGATTTAGAGCTTTGCAATCGCTGTTAATTGGATCTATAAACCCTAGGATTATGTGAATTCTCAATTGAAATGGATTATTTTATTGTTTTAATTGGGACTCGGTTTGGACTGATTGAGTTGAGATGGATGTTGTTTTTCATAGTGTAGATTTGTGTGATTCTCTGCCATTTATTTATTAATCAGTGACTCCGTGCATAAAAAATTGTAGGGAAATGTAAGTGTTTTAATATATATACAGTTTAGAATGTTTTGGGTTTGCATTTGAACCTTATTTGTTTGTCACATTTATTAGAAGAATTAATTAATAAATAAATGGGTTTTTTTTTTAATGGCATTGACACTTAATTTAATTGACATACAGTGGGTGCGTGGCGGCTTCTTTGGAAATTAAAGAAATGATATTGAATTTTTTTTTTAAGTTTTACTATATCACTACTATATTTGGCTTTGAATTTTGAATGGGATGGCAGCCTTGGTAAAAATTCTTACCAGGCTTTTTACTCTCCGAACCATGTTAATTCCATGATTTACTAGATTTCAATAGAAGTTTTGCTAATGATATTAGTTTCTGTGTGCTCGGTAATATTTTTCTAATAAGCAAACATTTTTAAATGCTGCAATAATATTTGCTAATTTTCGTTCTAGTTGACTGATGTCAACCTGCTATTGCTTTTGTAGGTGGAGTCTGTATTAGACAAAGAAAATTTCACGTTGGAAGAGCTTCTGGATGAAGAAGAAATAATCCAAGAATGCAAAGCCTTAAACACCCGACTCATTAATTTGTAATTTTTTCTCTGTTTTTACAATCCATGCTGAAATGCTCTGATTTCTGCACAAGGCCATTCTCTATCATGCATGGTTTACGGTCTTTGAACTGTTTGGGAACATAACATAAAGTTGATCCTGGTAGATGCTCACCATAATTTATTGTATGCAGTCTGCGAGATAGAGCCCAAGTGGAGCAGTTGCTCAGATACATTATCGAGGAACCTTCAGAGGATGTTGAAAGCAAACGAACCTTCAAGTATGTCACTCTTACTAGAGAAATGTTTTCTCGTGCTGAGATGTTTCTTAGGTGAACTTCTGTTTCTTGTCTCTGACAAAGTGCTTTTGTTTTCCAGGTTCCCCTTCATTGCTTGTGAGATATTTACATGCGAAATTGATGTTATTCTTAAAACTTTAGTGGAAGAAGAGGAGGTAGGTTTCATTTTTATCATCACACTTTGTTTTAATCAGGAGGTTGGTTTAGTAAATGCTCTTTTACTGATGGTTATCTTTACTTTCATGCTATTTCAGTTGATGAACTTACTCTTCTCGTTCTTGGAACCAAATCGGTCTCATAGTGCCTTGCTTGCTGGGTATTTCAGCAAAGTATGCTTTTAGAATCCGTATCCAATTTTCATGAGAAGTTGGATCTTTAATATTTTGTTTGTCTAGGATCACTTGATTGATGCCTTTTGCTTTGTATTCTAGGTTGTTGTTTGCCTTATGCTACGCAAGACAGTTTCACTTATGAACTATGTCCAAGTGAGTATATTCTAACTATATCTATGCTATGGTTTGCCACAAGTTTTACTTTACTTAATTGTAAAGAATGTTTTGTTTCAATCAAGGAAAGTTGTGTTTTTCAACTCCCACCATATGAATATTTATTATGGGTCATGACCTGGTATGTACATGTATATTGCTGTGGTTAGATTTTCATAGCATTTGATGGTGTAGAATTTACTTAAGAAATACAAGATATGGGAATACACAATGTTATGTTAACTGGAGAAAGGATGCAGGTGCATTTATTGGTTTATGAGGAGATAGTTGCTTCCATGCATAAATAACACCCTAGACTTCTCATATTAGTGCTGCTATCTGTTGCTTGGACTTGGCATTTCATCCCGAAGTACCCATGCTGACACAACTTGACAAGGGTGCATCTGTGAAATCCATTTTTGACTCTTCTACCGACACTTGGATGTGGCTTCATCTTCCATACCAAACCAAGCAAGTGGAAAGATACTAACAATTGCAGTTTCAAGGAGTTAAATTTGAAGACAACCAAAAGAAGCTAGGAGAGCTTTTACGAGAATCTCAGGAATTCATAAAAGTGACATGAAAAATTGTAAATCTGCTTGTATCCAAAGTTTGCACACTGCATGAATATCCTCCCTCCTAATTACTTTTCCACTATTCAACATGTAAAAACTCCTATTTTCTGCAATTTGCTTTATATATCATCTCAGGAAGTTGATGAACAATTAAGCAAAGCATATGATTTGCTCAGAGACCAATCTGTGAAACATTGCATTCCTTTTGTATTTCAGTTTTGCACTTTTTTCTTGGAGGATGTGACTATTGCTATTAGTCTGTGAAAGAAAACATTCATTAGTTGCTTTCTTACAGGCCCATCAAGATGTTTTCCGCCAACTTGTTGATTTAATTGGAATAACATCCATCATGGAGGTAATTGAGATTCTTACTGCCGTCCTGGTTTTTATTTTAATAAGATCTTGCTTGTAATACAATTGGTTGATTTTGGATATTGATTGCTTCATGTAGGTTTTGGTCCGCCTGGTAGGAGCTGATGACCACGTTTATCCTAACTTTACTGATGTGATGCAATGGTTGGCTGATAGCAATTTGCTAGAAATGATCGTGGACAAATTGAGTCCTTCTGTAAGTTCTGCATTTTTGTCAAGATAACATCTCCTTTTAAAATATGTATTAGAAAAAGTCTGTTGATATAAGGTTAATAAGTTTTGGCTTGGAAAGGTAACAGAAAATAAAAGAAGAATCTGAAATGATTAGCTATAGGTTCTTTACAATGGATGTATAATTGAATCATCTGATTTTTTTTTTTATGTGGATCAGAATCCTCCTGAAGTTAATGCTAACGCAGCAGAAACATTATGTGCAATAACTCGAAATGCTCCATCAGCCTTGGCTACTAAACTCTCTAGTCCAAGGTTTGTGAGATTTTTTTTTCTTTAAATTTTTAGTACTATTTAAGTGATCTCCCCTCCCTGTTTATGTTTTAATTTAATTGTGGCTTTGATGTTTTATGCATAAGCAGTTTTGTGGAAAGGATATTTGGTCATGCGTTGGAAGATTCACATTCAAAATCTGGTCTTGTCAATTCACTTTCTGTTTGTATCTCTATACTGGATCCAAAAAGATCGGCAATGGCTTCTCCCTTGATGCATTCTTTCCGAAGCCAGCATATGTACGAGTCTCCAATCCCTGTAAATCCAGAGACTATTAGTGCAATGTTACCTAAACTTGGTGAGTGGATTTCTATGGCTGTGAGAGCACCCCCTCCCCAACCGAAAAAAAGGCAGAAATCCAGGGACAATCAAAATTGCTCAGCCCCCCCATCCCCCCTCCCATTGCATTTTTAGTAATTACATGTTTTGGATGCTAGTTGAATTAACATTAGCATAACTATATTGAAATTAAATCTGTAAATTTAAGTAGTGTTATTCAAAATTAAAAAAGAGTATCTGACAGAAGTTGCTGTTATATAGATTTTTTCCATCTTTTCCCTGTCAATGCTGGTGTTTTTTAAGACAGCACACTCCATTTTGCAGGTGATTTGCTTATGCTATTGAATGTCTTGTCCGATGAGAAGATTTTGCCAACAACATATGGAGAACTGAAGCCTCCTCTTGGGAAACATCGTCTAAAGGTTGGTTTCATGCTTCTTCTGTAATCTTCATATGGGTCACAACACAACCAAAAATTTCAGTAACATGGTTTTGGAAACTGATGGACATTGATAAACTGTATGGTGCTGGCGGAATTGATAAACCTTGAGTTTGAATTACACTGAGGTATAAATTTGTTTGAAACCTAACTGCTCTCAAATTCGCTTTAGATTGTGGAATTCATTGCGGTGCTACTAAGAACTGGAAATGAAGCCACTGAAACGGAGTTGGTCAGCTCGAGAACCATTAAAAGAATCCTTGATCTGTTCTTTGAGTAAGTTTCTACATTTTTGAAATGGTGAATCGATGAATCAATAGATGAATGAAGTTGGTATCTAGAAATAACCATTCTCTTTTTGAAGTAGCTGATCTGGTTATTGCGTGTTACCTAACCATGCATGATTCTGATGTTTTAACTGATGTAGGTACCCGTACAATAACGCCTTGCATCATCATGTAGAGAGTATCATAATGTCATGTTTGGAGACCAAGAGTGATGCTATGGTTGATCATCTTCTTCAAGAGTGTGATTTGATAGGAAAGTTTCTCCAAACAGATAAAAACCCTGTAATATCTGGTGATACTATTAAGGTATGTGGGGTTCCATATGATTTTGGAATTTATCTTGTATGATAGTGCATAATCTAAGCAATAATAATGATAAGGACCTCTTTGCATGTAATCTGCCGAGCCAAAAGGGAAAGAGAAAAAGACAAAATCCCATGCTTATCCCTCCACTTGGCAATTCGGTGGAATGGAAAATTAGTTGATGTATGGTCATTTATATCCTGCATTGGCGTGTTTTACCTGTTCATAAATATGTTTCTTATGCAGCCAACCCTTCCTGCTGCTGGAAAACAAGCACCACGGGTAGGAAACCTTGGACACATTACACGAATTTCAAATAAGCTTGTTCAGTTGGGAAACAGCAGTAGCCGTATTCAGACTTATCTACAGGTGGGTGGTAAGCTGGATGTACATTGCACAAAATTGTATTTCTAGTACAAAGTTCCTTAAAGAAACCCCCAGAGTTTTTCTGGTATGTGTAACTTGTGATAAAAGCTTTGGACTGATTCTGAATGCTTCAGAACTCATCTGTCCTCTGAATTAGCGCTGAAAGAAATAGCATATGGAGTGACTTTTATAATCTCTGATATAAATCACATTAAGCTTGTTTTGTCTAGAAGTGTCCATAAGTGGGTGATAAGCTGTGTTTTGTACTTGTTTTGGTGATGACCCTGTCTATCCGCTGTGCTGTTCTTTCCTCGAGCAATTCCAAAGAGTTTATGGTCACTCTGCTGGGAACTGAACTCTTAAATTTATTATTCTTATTTAATCACCTTTCTAATTGTAAGTGTATTTTCAATTATTCTTTTTCGTGCTGCTACTGAAGCAGACAATGTTTCCAACTTTAATAGTATCATTATTTGCTCTTTCCAACTTGTTCTTGTGGCATTTTGTGCATCTTTGCATCCAACATCAGCATAGTTGTGTGATTGAAACGATGACCCTTGAATGTAATTTTGGTTTAATGCCCTTGCTGACACACTGCAGTTTTATTTGTCTCCAGGAAAATAGTGAATGGAATGAGTGGCAAGCCAGTGTTTTGCAAGAGCGCAATGCAGTTGAAAATGTCTACCGATGGGCTTGCGGGTATATTTTTCCCTCATATCTTTTATGCTTGTGCACTCTCTAAAAGTGTTTGTAGTTGTGGTGATGCGTATCACTAAAATATATGATAGGCTAATGAGCTGATTTAAATAATAGTGATATGGTGATGAGCTGATTTAAATTTAATGGCAATCTGTGTGTCGCGCTTATAATTTTCTTTTTTGTGCCCCTCTGAAAATCTAGCTATATGTTAGGTTATTGTTTTTTAGTATGAATTGTATGTTAAAATTTGCTATCAATTTTTTGAGTTTCGTCTGCATTATTTTCTCCATTTGCCTCTCTGCTGTAAATGACTGCCGATGGAGCTCTTCACCACAGAGAGAAAATAGCTTGCTAATTTCACTTCATCTTCATCTTGTTTTGTTTTTCCTTGTTTTGTGCAGCCGGCCAACAGCATTGCAAGATAGGACACGTGACAGTGACGAGGATGACCTTCATGATCGAGATTATGATGTAGCAGCTCTAGCCAACAACTTAAGCCAGGCTTTTAGATACAAAATATATGGGAATGAGGATAACGAAGAGGTACATCAGTGGCTTCTCTTTCTGATGGCTTTCATCCCCTTTTTTCTCCTTTTTTTTTAACCTATCATTTATATTACTGGACTTATGGTCCCAACTTGTATCACTCACAAAAACAGGAAGGAGTAGGATCTCAATAAGCTCTTCCAGGATCTAGAATTCAAATGAGTTCTTTGTGAATGATTCATGCAAAACTAAATCCTTCTAAGTTTATTACATTTACAATTTGGCCCAATTGATAGCAGCAGTTTTCTCCATCATGTGACTCACTAGCCTGTTTCTCTGCAGATGTAGCCTATCCCTCCATGTATCCTGCCAGCTGCCATCTCTATCCCCATCTTTGCACGATTTCCACCATTATTTCTTCGTCTTTCTCTCACTCGAATCATCATTCTCTTCCTCTCTAATGTCCCTTCTCTCTCACTAAACCCATTAGTCTCTCTTCTTCCTATCCAAAATAACACCACTGTCCCTCCTCTCCATCCTCTCTTTAAAACGAGAAATCCCTACTCCCATTAAGCAACAAAAACTTTCATAAGAATCAAGCCTGTTCAAATAAAGAAGCAGAGGAACATGGAAGGGAAGATATTGGGAGATGACTTGTACCTTTGTGTTTTAGTTTATCTTTATTATCCAACTAAACCCTTTTTCAACAAGAGAAATCTATTCAATGTAGTGTCTATCACTTCAGGCAGTTTGTTTTATTAAAAGAAAGATATTTGAGCCAATGGTTCTGGGTGGTTCATTTGAATTTTGCGATATTTCAGATGGATACTTTATGCATCAATCTATAAGAAATGGTGGTTAATTTTTTTTTTTTTATCATTCTGGTTGCAGGACAATGGGGGCCTTGATCGTGATGATGAGGTAACAGTTTAGCTTTTTAATGTGTGTATGTGTAATGCATGTATTTTGTTTCCCTTTGTTTCCATTTTTTTTCCGAGTGGGTGGGAGGGGGGTTGGTGTGTTGGCAGTGACCTTTTCTCTATATTGCCTTTTGATATCTCAAACATGTGTTGTTTGATCTTCAAAATCAGGATGTCTACTTTGATGATGAGTCTGCCGAAGTTGTTATATCATCCCTAAGGCTTGGTGATGACCAAGGGAGGTAAGGGTTTTAGCCATTCCACCATTTTTTATTGAAACATTGGATCTTCTATAAGTTGTAGGTGAACTGGTCTATCTGTTTCTTTCATCCTATTTTCTAGAAACAGTATGCAAAGGTTGTTTTTAAACTTTAAATGTGCAGTCTCAACGCTTTTGGCTTGAACCTTTAACAATGTCTAGTGTGTACATGCCTGCCTTTCTATGCCAAGTCTTGATGCTTTTGACTTTAACCTTTACATCTTTTTGGTTACTAGTGCATTTGAGAAATTTTCTTGGACAAAGCTATATATAATATCAATATCTTGGATGTCAAATCATGAGCATGCATATTAAAGCTATATATTTTTTGGGATGTGATTTGGAATCGCACTGATTTTTTTAATTTTGTTTTAAATACAGCAGTCTGTTCACAAATTCAAACTGGTTTGCATTCCAAGATGACAGAATTGGTGGTGCACCTGTGAGCACATCGCCTGGAGAGATGATGGATCAGATTAACTTAAATGGAAACACAGATACAAATGGTGGTAACAGCTGTAGTCATGACGAGGTGGTGGTGGGAGAGGAAGATGAGTTGACTGAAAGCAAGGATTCTGTCAATGGCACATCCACTTCCAACACAAACCTCCTTGATCAATTTCCTGGGATTGGTCCGGTTTCACTAAGTAGTGATGCAAATGCTCCTGATACCAGCTTCTTCAAATTTGAGACACCAGACAATGAAGACTTGTTTGGAGATAGGCCTTTACCTGAATGGGTAGGATGGGGAGAGCCATCCGATTTGCAAGCAGCAGGGGGATCAACTGTGAATCCATTTGAAGATCATGACAGCTCTGATGTCAATCTTTCCAGCCAAGCTGAAGCAGCAACGCCTGATGCTAGTTCCCCATCAGGTGGAGAGTCTATACTTCCAAATGGGTCATCACCCACCAAGGGTTCTAGTGATGGATCAGTTAGCAGTGATTCAAGTAAAAAATCTCCCACCTCACCTTCCTTGTTTGAAGAGGATGTTGAATTTGTTGGTGTTGAATTGGAAGGGAACGAGAAGGCAATGGACCAAGCTCTCAAGGAGGGGATAGTTGGTGAAGCAGGGCCTCTGAAGAGGAATATTGCACCAAAGGTGCCAGAGAAGGAGAAGTCTGATGATGCTGAGGCAGAGAACAAGGAGTTCAACGATGCGAACTATTGGAGGGTTGATGTTGTGGAAGGATGATTGATTGATTGATCTTGTTTAGGTTTTCTGGACATGAAAACTTGGTTCCTAAAGACACACAGACCCCATTTTTGGTTGGAAAGGGATTATGCAGCAGATATATGTACAGTATTTTTGTTTCCAAATGGGGATTGGATGGTAGGTCGTGCTATGGCTTTACTGTTTGTTTAGTTGTCATTGTTACCCTAATTGTTTATTATTCAAGGTCTTCTGTTTCTTCCTGTGACTGACTCTTAGGGTTCCCCTCGTCCCTCATCAATAATTATAAATTCAACTCTGGCTAGTCTCTCATTCTTGGTTTCATTCGGGTCAGGTTGGTCTTGGCAATCTTAGAATTTGGGTAAATTATGTGTCAGGGATTTAATTTCCCGAGAGTTCCTTCTAGCTTCTCCGAGGGTCTGCTGCCTAGATCATTTAGGGGAGGGAATGGTTGGTTATTTGTAGCTTAGAACATTTTGTTATGGAGAATAAATTGACAATTTAAGTTTCAGATTTCAAGATGCTATGCACGAAACAGACCATGATGATCCGCATGCGCTTTAAATCCATCCATGGGATGCAAAGAGGATCTTGTAGGTTTCCCTGCCTCTCCCCATCTGTAATCATGTGAGTGAGGGATCTGCGAGGAGAGTGAAGAGCGAGTGGAAAATCGGAAACGATATTTTTTTTGTTCTTTTTTTCGCTTGTGATTCGATGCAGCGTTTTGTATGGGATGGATTATCATGCGAACAACAAAGGTTAGATCATACGAGCCATTTAGCATGCGTTTGACCGCGGGCTGAATAGTTTTTTTCAGTAAAAAAGTAAAGAATATGTACACTTTTTTCAATGTTATATTTATAAATACTAGAGTTGTAGAGTTATAAATTAAGTAAAACACACTTGAATAAAATACAAATTTAAACCTAGCTATCTAGTTGTTACAAATAGCAGCTCACAAGGACTCTGTTGATTCTGTCTTGGCAGAGTCGTGCATAACTCTATCATTGTTATTAAGAGATGATTTAGCTTCAAATTTGGTGAAAGATATTTTACTTTTTAACATGTAAAATTTGTTCTTTTTTTTTTTTTTAAGATTTTATACAAATCCATTTCTCTATCATTTGTTCTATGTAGAGAGAATAAATTTTCAATTTAAAAACAAGTCTTATCCGATTCTTACCTAGGTTGACCGAATTGCAATTCAACCCAAGTTTTGACTAGATTAGTCTGGATTAATTACTTACCTTATTTCCTCTTCAATCCATATTGATGTAGACCCCAAGTTAATCTGCCGGATCAATTTAGGTTTTATAACTATAATTTTAACAACTTCAGATATCACAAAACTATTTTTTTAGCCTATTTTCAGAGTTAGTTCTACACAAATAACCTCAAATATATATAGTTCCCCATCTTCGACATCCTCTAATTCAATACACGACACCGCCATATTTTTCATTATTGCCAGGATTTCTTCGACCTTCATCGTGGGATTTCCTCGGTAAACTAATTGTTGAGTTCTTCAGCACCTGGACATTCCCTGTCAAGTTGGGCTATATTTCGTGTCTTCGCTCACCACACTGATGGTCAACCATGGGAGAGTCACCGTCTCGACATTTATCGGTGTAGGCATAGGGAGCACCACCACATTCTCAACATCATCTTCAATAAAGTCAGTCTGCTGTTGCAAGTGCCGTGGGAAGTTTGGCCTTTAAGATTGGAGAATGTGGTGATTTCTTACCAAGACTTCGATCATCCATGAAAGGAAGGGAAATCATTACATGCAAGCATATTCACTTAGCCGATCAATTTGAGGAAATCATGCTATGTTTCTTTTCTCTATTCATTTTCATATTGATAGATTTTATGCTAGAAGGTTGGTATAGTTAAGGGAGACAAGCCTAACTATTCATTTTCATATTCTTTTCCATCTTATAAGAAATGCTAATATTGTTAACTATTTCTTTCTTTATTTTCTTCAATCACATGACCGGGGGAAAATAAGGAGAGAGAGAAGAAGAAAGAAAGATAATTTCCCAAGGGAGATTCTTAGGAAACGAACAAACTTGATTATTTGGCTGTACCTCCGCAATCTCTAGCAACAAAATCTTGCTTTCCATCTTATATGAGATTTGTTGGGGTTAAACAATATAATAAATGGACCACATTGCAATTGAGTTAATTTTAATCTAACGTTATTGTCTTCTTCTTTGTTTTCTTGCTCATAAAAAAAGGGAAATGCAAAGAAAATAGTATTTTGTATGTTTTAAATATTGCAGAGATAATCATTTTGTTCGATTAAATACACTGTGCAAAGCTTGTCGCAATTAGAACTCTCTGAGCCCTTTCCCTTTTCTGTGCAGTCTCAAGGATGAGGGATGATTTTGTGTTCCTGGTGGATTGGTTACTCACTTAATCCACCCTTGAAGTTGCTGCTACTAAGAGCCAAAATCGACTGTGGCAAGCCATACCCTCTGCAAATAAAGCCAGCGCAATCGACTTCTCACCGCAATCGAATTGAGTTCATCAAGAAAGAACATCAGAATAGTGTAGAATTTGCCATGACAAGGATGATGACAGGAACATGGAGATACCATGTTCTTGCCGTGGCAGTTTTAGCTGAATTCATTCAGCCATTTATTTTAAAATCTCAGTATATGCTGTTAACAAATAAAATAATTACCAGTCTTTCTCAGAGACCTTTTCGTTACAGTTTTGATGAAATAAGGAAATCCCAGATGCCTGAAATTCTTCATGTCTTGAAATTTGAATGTTCAACAGGAGCATACTTTGAGCATTCTGGCACACATATAGAACATGTATAATCTCCTTTAAACTCATAATTTCTTGTACTATATGCTTGCATGATGCCAAAAACTTAAACACTCAATTTAAGTCCTATATTCAATTGATTGTTGAGTAAAAAAAAGGCTAAAGAGCATCGTAGTTGCCTGAATCAAGATGCCTGCAACAAAAACTTAGCATGAGCAATTTCAGCAGATTCCATTCCGAGGGACCCTGCACCCTGTAATAATTAGTGGCATGGCACCTTAAAATGACAGACCAAGCCTGTTATCTTGCAATGCAGTATTTGAGCAGCAGCTGTGATGCAAGTAACTGATATGGAAACCAGGTCACCAAAGAACTTTTTTGTGGTGGACGCACTGAAGGGCAGTAGCAAATCCAGGGGAGCTAAAGCCGTCGTGTCTCATGGAGCCACCAATATTGAGAGGAGGAGGAGGAGGCGGCAGCAGATTTGTGACTCGTAGAGATGGTGTGAAATCTCAGGTTGACTCGCCAAAACTCGGAACATGGATAAAAAAATATTATAATTAATTATATTTCAAGATATTCAAAATAAAAATATTGAACAAAAATATATATCCAAAATAACAATAGTCTTTTTATTTGATAATAATAGATAGATATCTTTGAATTAGTTTTATGTTAACCAAAATTAGATTAAAATTATGTCTTTGAACAATCTCAAGAGTATATCTTTCATATAAATACATTAAAAAAAAAATACTTCATAAACTCCTCTAGATATTAGCTCTAAAACTTGAACCGAAATAAATAAAATAAAATAATAATCAAAGAGCGAAATATATCTTTTTAGCTACCAAGACAATATCTCGAAACTAAAGTAATACTAGCAATTAACATAACCTAATTGTTGCGACAAAAGTACTGTAAAAAAAAAAGAAGAAATTTACTGTGATTTTAAAAAGTAAAATTATGCCTTTGCCCTAAACCAAAAAAACCAATGAATTGGCGGAGTAAATGGGTCTTTTTATAGTGTCCATCACTCATTCTCGAAATGACAGGAAGCAATACAGTCTTTTCAGTAAAATAATTTAAATATTCTTAAAAAAAAAAACCTATTTAACTGTCTTATAAGAGTTTTTTTTTTAATTTCACTTTTTAAAATACATTAAATCTTTATTTTATTCTTGGATTAAAAAAATTCTAAACACAAGACTCAAGGAGATTTTTTTTTTTTGTACTTTTACATTGATTTTTTGTTATTTTTATGTGGATTTAGAGATAATTTAGTATTTTTATAATATAAAAAAATAAAAAAATTATTACACGTGCTGGCTTGTGAGTCACCCCGTCATTTTCATGCGATGCATGCAATGACTTATAGTTATCAAAACAACCATCCTTGGTCTTTTTCAACTCTTATCGATTGTGCCTACCTTTCTGAGTGGAGCGTGTATTGTAATTCATGCTGAGTTGATGCCATTTGAAATTATTATTATTATTATTTTATCTCTCTCCTCCTCGAATTACATGTTGGCCTTCAAAAACTTCTTAGTCATCTTTCAATTTGTTTTTCTTTCAAAATTAGTCCTTGTTATTCTAGTTAAGTTTTTTTTTTATTTGAATAAATTATTTCAATTTGAAAATTATTTTCAATTTCATCAATTTTTAATTTTTTTTCATCTCTCAAATTTTATCCAATTTTTTTATTGCTATTTCTTTTTAATTAAGATGATTTTTAAATTTATTTTTTTTATAATTCCATCTTTTTTAACTTTTTTTTTCTATCAGGTTTGATTTTTATTATTTTGATTGTTATTTCCTTTACTTCAATAAGATTTTTTAATTGATTGTTTCTTTCTATTTCATCATTCAACGTTAATTTGATTGTAATTTGTTTTTAATTAAGATGGTTTTTAAAATTTTATCCTCTTTGATTCTTTTTTCCTATTAGGTTTGATTCTCATTATTTGATTGCTATTTTTTTTCATGTTGGTAATTTTTTAATTTCATTTTTCAATATTAATTTGATTGAAAATTGAGCTTCTTAATTGAGTTAGAGTTTAGAATTTAATGGTTCATGAATTTGGGTAATTAACCCAAGTTTATGAGATTTGCTTAGATTTACTTTCTTTTTCATATTATTAAATTAGAATTGCCTTTTCTTTTTAATATTATTAAATTAATCAAACTTATTAAACTTAGTCGACTCAATGATCAAGATCTCAGTTTTTCATCATTCTTTAGGAACTATAGTGTCACCGCAACTTTTTACTTTTATGTGTTTAGAAAAATTTGGCTCTCCCCGCTGCGTAGCAGTGACCACCAATATAAGTTTACTTGAGTTATTTTTGTTAAATTTTTTATTTTCAGCCTTTAATATTTGATGTATTAGAATTAAGGTTTCTAATTTATTATGATATGAATTTCATAGAGTTATCATTATTTTATATTCTAAATCACAAGTTTTAAAAGTTAATCATAGTTAGACAAGGGTTATAAAAAATGATCCGACATGCGACTTAACATGAATAAGAGACTAGCATGATCTAAAGGTTTAGAAGACATTTAAGCAAACAAAAATAATATTTTATAAATACTTTAATTTAAATGCAAATGGGTTCTTTAAATCCCAATTTTTTTTAAATTTCATTGTGAGAAAACTAATTTAAAAAACCTTATCATCATCAATTTAAAAAGAAAAACAATATTAATATGTGTGTGAGAGAGAGATTAAAATTGGAAATGATGGAAGTATTTTAGGGATTCAACTTTGAACAATGGAGTGGACGGGTGGGTAAGGAAGGTGGATAGGGTGGAGTCAAATCCAAGCATGGAGGTGGACCAAGGGCCCGGCCACCCAAACGGCGACACAAAATGGAAGCCGCGTGTGGATGTCGTGGGTTGTCTTGGGTCCCACCTCCACGTGTGTATGTTATTTATTAGTACTAAAGTAATATTAATGATGTCCTGTCAAGAAGTTTGTTCTCTCCTTTTATTTTATTTTATTTCCCCTCCTACAGTTAGAACACTGTACAGAGAACACCCACCATTCTATAATTAATTATTTTGTTGGGATCGTAAAATTGGTGTTATATAATAATAATAATAATAATAATAAAAAAGCAGACCAAACCACTCCAGCCTGGCCGTGACAGTCAACACTTTTTCATGTTTTCAGGAGTTTGTTTTCAATCCCAATTTGGAGTTCACTGTTTTGGAAATATGTATATGAAGATTTTTAAAGGTATTTTTTAATTAAAAATATATTAAAATAATATATATATTATTAGTACATAAAAAATGCATAAAAAACATTATATTAATATTTTTTTTTGTAAAAAATAATTTAAAAAACACTTTAAAAAATAAAAACTATCATAATACCAAATAAACTATCCTCTCTCCTATCTTAGCCTCTTCTTACCTCTAAAATAAATAAATAGGTAAATAAAATTCAATTATAAAATATAAAAATTTTCAATCAATGATGTATTCCAGCAAGTGAGATTTATATAATGCTTATTCATAAGATTGATTTACAGTAATCAACCATTATAATATATCTAAATCTTCATATATGATGGATTAAGAAACATTAAAATCTTGAATCTTCATCCCCTTTGGCATTGCATGCATTCCAAACAAAGGTTGAGTAAATTTTGATTTTTTTTATTTAAAATTAATTTTTTATGTTATTTTAATCGTTTTGATATGTTGGTATAAAAATAAAATTTTAAAATTAAAAAAATATTATTTTAATACATTTCTAATAAAAAAAACACTAAATTTTTAAATAACAATATGATGCTAGCTTTTCTTACAAAAATTTAAAGTTTGGACACCTATTATTAAGAGAAAGTTTTTTTTTTTTTTTTAAAAAGTCTTTCTCTCTCTCTCTCTCTCTCTCTATATATATATATATATATATATATATATATATATATATATATATATATATATAATTCCTAACTTTCATTGGTAAATAGCCAAAAAAAGAACACAACCATGCATGTCACATTGCACCTGATGAAAAAAGGCTAAGATCACAATCTTTTATGAAACTATTTTACCGAGAACTACTTGGTACCTACTAATGATTTTAAACCCTAGAGAGTAGAACTGTAGAAGGGAAGGGCGGGTTTTGTTTCAGCATCAGCTTTCATGTATAATAATTATGGGGGCAGGACACATATTGGATGATACACATGTTTCTTTCCCTATGTTTTTGTCTGCCTGTCATCCCTTACAAATGATTCAACTACCTCGACTGTGCACAGTTTTCTCACCCCAATTGTCTGCCATCCCTCCTGCTATAATGCCCAAAAACTCACTACTTGACAGCAAGCTCAGATATAAAAATTGCACTCAAGACTCAGAAGATGCAACAATCAAAAAACATATACATGAAATGAAAACTCAGGGAGTCACGAGTACAGCACAGTTACTTTGCATTTAATTAAGAAACTTGATGTTCAGACACCAGCTTTCATAAAAGATGGGAGTTCTATGTTCTGCTTCCATAAACACATAACTTGAACAACTGAAAACTCCACAACACATGTTCATGCTTTTACAGCAACAACTCTCAAATCCCACGCTGCGTTATGCAACCTGTCTTATTTGGAGCCTCTTATCCATTCTCAGCATTTCGCATCCCTGTGATCCATGTCCTGCAAGACAGATCATCAACTTTGATCAAGTCAAAAACGTTCAACTGACTGAAATGTCGAGCCAAGATTTCCGTTTGAGTTTTGTTTCCATGTGCCGAGGTAGAAAATAAATCTTTGTTTGTCTTATGATTCAAACAATTCCCTAAACTAATAACTAAAATGGCATGCATTGGAAAGGAAAAAAAAAATCTATACATCTAAATTGCCTATCATTTCCTCTTTCAAAATGAAAATCACTTCTTTTCTCCTCTTAGTCTTACCTCCCAACTTTCTGTGCTAGGTTGGTTCATCAAAATTGTCAATCTTTTTGCAGTTTTCATAAAAACACTGCATTTCCAACATGAGAAAAAAAAAAAGACAAGATCTGTTAAATGCAAGTAACACAGAATCTGAATCCAAATTTGCAAAGTTAGGAGTCAAGTAGGTCTTGTCAACCCAAAATACCAGGTCCACAAAATGAAAAGAGAACTAATGATGAAGAGTTTGTCTTTTCCCTTACAACAGATACCTGAATGGTTCATCTCCAATCTGTTTAACAGCACCTGTCGCATCTCGGTAGAGCACATGGCTCGACATTTCTGATCTCTCTATACCAAACATGTTGGCCAGTTTTCCATGTAGCTCCTCGTAAGAACAAAGAGCAGAGAGATTGAGGGTCCATCCCACATCCTCTGACTCCAAAAATACCTTGCAGGGACCAGTATCTTTGCCAATTTCACTGGTATTATGAAGACTCTGGTGCCATGAGAACCCAGTACCGCACGACTTTACTTGTGAAATCTTTTTCCCAGGTGCAGACAGTAATACATCAGAAATTTTTTCCTTGCTGGAAGACTCGTCAGATGAATTTCTCTCATTAATAACTTGCGAGACTGCATCAGTTGAACAGCTATGAGATATATGCTGCTCAATAAGTATTGGTTGACCAAAGAGTAGAAACTTGTGTTTCTTTACATTATCAGATTTCTCCAAATTTGGGTTGCTGTTCCCCATTGTTAACAAGCAAGATATATTCTCATTGCTTTTTGTGTGACCAGTCAGGTAAGTTTCAGAATTTCTAGAATGTGGATTGAACCGCTGGAGACTGGATAGAAACATCCCTGACTGCTGTTTGTTTTTAAACTGGATATCAGATAATGAAATTCCAAATTGAGCATGCCTGGCTCCCTGTATGCCTGCAGGAGTGTTATCGGATAGACAACACAAGGGGCTGCTGGGCCCAAGGGGGTTGCCTGAAAATGATGGCAATTGAAATTGGAGGTCAAGTGGAAAGCCTAACTGTTGTGGGAATCGCGACTTCTTTCTTGGTGGTGAGAAGGGTGACAGGTGGATAACTGGCATATTTGACACCAATTCAACCAACCATGGGCTGACACGCTTTACATTTTGTAGCAAATCTGGCTCATCCCATGCCACCTGCAACACCATTTGGTAGAAGTTAATAAGACGCTAAAGCAGGGCCTTGTGAATTTAGACTTAAGCTAATAACAATTTTAAACACGTTAAACACAATTTTCAAATGCAAGAACAATCAGAAATTCAAAGTTTCAAGATTCAACTGATACTGAAACTAACAATTATCAGCAAGGAAGCCAACACATGCCAAACTCAAGTCATAATTATCCAAAGTGCAACAGTTCTATACTTGAAACATGATCAGGTAAGGAAAAATAAAAAAATTCCGAAACCTTTAGGAAATCATCTAGGATAGAAAATTGGCTTCGACATTTGTCCTAAATTATTCATTTCAGTACAGTGATCCCTAATTTATCCAGTCAAATATACAAAGAGTTCCATTTCTAGAGCACCAATCTGCACATCATTTAATGAATAAGCCATGCCGGACAACGTTAACTATTTGTGCAGACAGTAAAATAATGATGCACCCCTCAACAAGTAAATATTAGCAGTACAAAACCCCGCATCAAAACCTTGAAGGACAATGAAATGCTGTGAACCTTGTCAACTGAGTCGATACTCAACATGTATTGTGATCTGTTTCAACTCATCAGAAACTTCAATTATGACAGCAAATGTTCCACCGTTGATTTACATATATTTGTCATGTACTGCTGCGTGATACTGCCATCAGGACATTTAACTGTATAGAATACTCCTAATATGATTTCCACAAAAATTACGCCGTCAACTTGTCTAGAACACAAATAACTTGGTGTGTTTTCGGGCATCAAATACAGCCATATCATAGAATAGTTGGAAGGTAGAAGTAGGTTGGGAAGTGGCAGAATATCTTTGGCAGAAGAGGAAATAACTGATTACCGAAAAAAGAAAAGAAAATGAAACAAAAACAAACTTGGGCAAACGAAAAGTTTAAAAGCAAGCCTGAGGAAGATAACATCTAAAATTTAATCCTTGAAGAATTGAAAGACATAAGGAAGTATGTAATTTAGCAAGGAAGAGGCCCGGAAAAACAACTTGCATCTAGGTCCAGATCATGTTACTGCACCTAATGTATAACCCATCTCCAAACTCAACTCACATCTCAAGGAAACTCGTTCATGGTTTAGATTTGAAGCAAAATAAGGGTAGTAGAAGAGAGAATAAAAAGACACTGGAATTTGAGAAAAACTTGCAAAACCACATAAATTAGTACGAGGAAGAAAGCAGTTACTTAATGCCAATTGAGCAACAGGAGCAATCCAACACTCTTACACAAGAAACAACAACAGAGATACGACGAAGTAGAGAACCTGGAGTAGCCGCCATGGAGAATTAGGCCATCGGACGGGATCAGCAACCTGAACAGAGGTAACAGTCCCCATAAACCAGCTAATCCGTGAAGAGTCCTCTGTTTCAAAAGCCATCTTGAACCTCATCCCAGAGCACCAACCGATCCTCATTGCTGCCCTCACTGAAGAGGCCTTGACACAAAACTCTGGGGTGCTTGATCGCGGATAATAAACGACTTGAAAAGGCTTTCCATTAGCAGCTAGACCAGCAGCCTCCAAAACCTCTTCAGGCTTCACCCTCCCCCTTCCCTTCATTCCCCCATTTCGCATCTCATCTTCCTTGACAAAAAGTGAAAATCCATCATATGGTATAGCACAGGTAGCATTGTTGGAATTCCACCCAGTAGTTAATGATGATTCAGGTCTACTTCCAATTCCAATCCCCCTCTTGGAGCGGCGAATTCCAACACAAAGATCGCCATTTTCAGCCCTCAAGAACACAATTGAATCCCCAGCAACCAATTTCTTCTGGTTAACAAAAGTGCTCCATCCAGTAGTCAACAAATGCCTCCTTGGTGTCCCTCTATAAATATGCCTGAACTTCCACACCTCACCGTGCACATCTTTAGCAATCACAGTCTGCAAGGGAGGATCCGAAGAGTAATCCAGCCTTGGAAAAATCGTCTCTGCACAGTATCTAGGCACAGAGAAACCCCCACCATTGTTAGCATCAGATTGAGTTAGTGTCTTTGCAAAAGAGGCCGGCTTGTCTGGGCAGCTGTCACTGTCGTTCCCATTACCACATAGTCCCCTATCATTGGCGAAATCAAGGTCGGTGTTTGGTAAAGGGACGAAGCCGATCTTGGCGTAGACCTCATCGGTGTCAGGGTCGGCAAGGAATTTGACAGTGGCAACACGGCAGAGGATGAGTGAAGGGATTCTTTGAGGGAAATTGACAGGGGATTGAGAGTGCTCGGCATGACCTTGTGGAAAATAAAAGACTATACTGTTGAGTGGAGGGATATGAACCATGCTTCCTGCACAGGCTTGCCATAGTTGTGGATCCAAGCTCTTCTTCTCTGTCTCTTTCATGGCTAGCTGCCTGGTTTTAACAAGCAAAAAAAAAAAAAAACCGAAAACTTGGCTAAATTTGAAGAAAACCTACTTCATTCATTAAATTAAATTGAAAACCATCTTTCACCTCACCTGTTCTTGAAGGGCCAAAAAAGGAGCACACGGTGCCTTTATTAACAGAGAACAGGAGCTTGGTTTGGATAGAGAGTCCACATTATCTACTCTACTACTACTTCCTTGGAATGAAATTATAAATCATCAATTCTCGAAGGGTTGGGTTGGGTAATTAAAGGAAGGAGATGTGGGGGGTCACACCTTCGAAGAATGTGACATTGTATTTCAGACAGAAAAAACAGACAGACAAACAGATGCAGGACGACTGAGACTGAGACAGAGGACAGAGGACAGAGACAGACATTAAAATCGTCGATGGGATGAGATGCTAATTGCCTACCACCGGCTTGGCTATTCTCTTCTCTAAAGAATTGGACACATTAACAAGAGACAACCCCGACCGCCCGCCCTCCCTTCATTCGTGTGCTTTTTGGTAACCGGGAGGGAGGGTGGGTGGGTATAGATAATTCAGGGAGTACCGGTGACATTGGTAGTTATTTTTTTATTGAAAATATATTTAAATAATATATTTTTATATTTTTTAAAAGTTGTTTTTAATATTAAGATTTAAAATCATAAAAAATAATTTAAAGTAAATATATATATAAAAATTGTTTTTAAACTTTTTTTAAAAATATTAAAACCATAGATATTAAACCCGGTCCGGAGTTGACCCGGTCAAGGAGCCAGGTCCCAGGTTTCTTGGGTCGACCCGGATCAACTTGGGTTAACCTGGATTAATCTAGAAAAATTTTAAAAATTTAAAATTTTAATATTTTATATGAAAAAATCTATGTAAATATAGATTATAAATATTATGAAGTTTAAAAGAATATTTTAAAAAGTTTTATATTCCACATTAAAAAAATCTTACGTTAAGCTTTTAAGTTAAAGTATTTAAATTAAAAAAGTTTTTTATTCCATATTGAAAAAAACATAACTTTTTTTTTGGAAACATAGAGTATATATACTACTATGTATATATACTAATGAGTTTCAAATCCCACATTAAAAAAACATAAATTTTTTCACGAGAACATATATAAAAGGGTTTCAAATCCCACATTGAAAAGATAATATGTTATCCTTTTAAGTTAAAGTATTTAAACCAAAAGGTTTTTTATTCCACATTGAAAAAACATAATTTTTTTCTTAGGAACATAAAGTATATATACTAATGAGTTTCAAATCCCACATTTGAAGAAAAAAAAAACCAGGTCTTGTCCGGGTTCACCCGGGTTGACCCGCCGGGTTTGGCCGGGCTGTTGTCACAGCCAGTCTTTTATTAAATCCGGATCGGTCCAGCCATCGGGTCGACCTATCAGACTGGACCGGGTTTAATAACAGTGATTAAAACCAATAAAATCTTAATTTATTAAAAAAAAACATAAAAGGGCATTAAGCGTTTGGCTCTGCGGTTCAACCTGCTTTTCACCGAATTTCAATTTTTTTTTTTGCTAAAATTGAGTGCAGTTTGTACTTTTTGGATCGTTTTGATGTGCTGATATCAAAAATGATTTTTAAAAAATAAAAAAAATCATTAGCATGTATTCTAGCACGAAAAACTATTTAAAAAGCAACCACTACCATACTGTCAAACACCCTCTAACACAAAGAAACCCTCTTTATTCAACGCAAAACTCCAAAACAATACTCTGTCCCTAGTCCCAGACCGTTGCTCTTTTCATTACATACAAACACACTTGCATAACGTCATCA
This sequence comes from Populus deltoides, assembly GCA_015852605.2. Taxonomy (NCBI): domain Eukaryota; kingdom Viridiplantae; phylum Streptophyta; class Magnoliopsida; order Malpighiales; family Salicaceae; genus Populus; species Populus deltoides. The sequence continues at coordinate 10,685,007 of CM027578.2, read as the reverse complement.
TTGTCTTCCAGGGTGTTTTTGTAAATATAATAATAATTGTTTTTTAAAATATTTTTAATAAAAATACATTAAAATAATATTTTTTAAAAATTATTTTTAATATTAATAAATCAAAATGATTTGAAAATATTAAAAATATTAATTTAAAATAAAAATAAAAATTGTTTTTAAAATACTTTTACAACATAAAATAAAACATAGGTTTTAGAAATTTTTGTTTTTGTTTTTGATTTCACTTTTCTTTTTTGATCTCTAACTCACGGTCCCTCTTAGAAAAGCTGTCACGCTATTATTTTAAAAAAGCTATAAATAGCTTCTGAGAATAATAATAATTAAAAAAACTGATAAGATTATATTTAAAAGTATTATTAAACATAACTAAAAACTAAGATCCCAGCCAAAATGTCTAGAATTTCTAGAACGGCCACTCCACTCCATTCCGCAGCACAACTCAACAAATATACATGTTCTCTTCTTTCTTTTTTTCTTTCTTTCAAATTCTTGTTTATTTTTATGTTTTAAAAATATTTTTTAAAAAATTTAATTTTTATTTTTATTTTTTTACTTTAAATTAATATTTTTTTAGGATTTTTAGATTATTTTAATATACTGATGTTAAAAATAATTTTTTTAAAATAATTTTTTTTTATTTTAATACATTTTCAAATAAAAAATACTTTATAAAACAACTACTATTACATTCCTAAACATTATTCTAATATTAGATATGTTCGCCTGCTTTCACCTGTCGAATTTAATACATAGCTTGTTTGGACACCCTTGACTTTTGCTTATAACATCATACGATGTCATGTCACGATTATACTACTTTAAGGAAACTTATTTTTATTAATTTAATGAATTATTGATTTTTTTTTGTTGTGTATAGCAATTAAGATTTCTATATTTAATCTAGTTTTATATTTTTACATGATATAGTATGTAATATATATAAAACCATAGCTACACAACACTTCACTTGAATGGATTGGACAAGCATAAAAATAGATTCATGTAGTGCTTGTTTAAGTTATTTTTAAAATGTTTTTTGTTTGAAAAAATATTAAATTAATTTTCTTAAATTTTTTTCATGGTTCAACATGCTCTTGTAAAATAAAATAAAAAATAGAAAAAAAAATATTATTATATATTCTTATTTAAAAAACATTTTATAAAAACATTGTATTACTAAACACACACTTAACAAGTGTTTACAACCATTGTTATAGACAAGCCATTCTACTCTCATCGTTCCTAAGCACCCTCCTCTTCTCTTTATATTCTTTGAAAACCCTCAGGAGATCATCTTCTGCATGCTTTGTTTCTTTGCTTGTTTTTTTTCATCAAACCGAACCAAATTTCCTTTTTTTTCTTCTAAAAAGCATAATTTCCTTCATGTAGATCTATTTGTACTTTATTTTCTTCTATTATGTCTTGACAAACTAATGTCATATATTTTAATAGATCTTGCTAAAGTAAACATGCAAAAGTTATTCCACCTTCTCTTGTGTTATCTTAAAACTTTTGTTTTTTTGTCACTATAGGAATGAAAACAGTTTCTTATAACAATGATGATGATGATGATGACAAAAATGGTTTAGATAAGAAAGGTGAGCCATTTTGGAGTAGAAAGTTTGATCGTCGTAAACTAGTATTGTATACTACCGGAGCTTTCGCACTATATTATAATATTATATTTATAAAGAACCATGTATGATTTCGCACAACAAATGAATACGATGGTTGAATAAAATTGTACATGGACAATGAAAACAATGTGCAAACCTGTTTAGGATAGATGTGATTACACTTCAAAGTCTTTGCTTTGAATTGTAAAGTTGGTACAAGTCAAAAGCATTAAGAAGGATTTGTGTTTTTAAGAAGGTAAGAATATTTATGTATACATTAGTATTAGGTGCTTTAAATAAGAAAGTTCAAAAGAAATTTCAACATTCTAGAGAACTAATAGTGTATATTTTAATGAAGTTCTTAGAACAGTTTGTGTACTCGCATTTGATGTTATAACGCGTGAAATTATGAACAATTCAAGATATATGCCTATTTTCAAGGTAACAATAACAAACTTTTTAATCAATAATCTGTAAGAATAATTTGGAAAAATTTAAGCTTAATAACTAAACACTTATGCTTAAGGCTTATTGTTTTTCATGTAGAATTATGTTGGTGTTATTGATGGCACGCATGTGCAAGTGTGTGTAACTGCAGAAAATCAAATACTATTTATCGATAGAAAAGGTGTACTGGCACAAAATGTAATGGCTGCATGTAGCTATGACATACAATTTATTTTTATTTGGGTTAGATGAGAGAATAGTGCACACGATACACGGATTTTCTTTAATGCAATTGTCAATTATAATATCAAATTTTTGAAGCCACTGGAAGGTATTAACTAACCAGAATATGTAATGTTATTTATTTTCAAAGAAGTTAATGTGATTGTAATAATCAGGGAGTAAATAACAAAGTTAGTATATGTTATTGCAGGCAAATATTACGTGGTTGATTTGGGATATCTTAACGAGTTTGGCTTTTTATATCTATATAGAAGTCAGAAATATTATTTGCTAGAATTTTGTAGGCGAGGAAAACCAAGAACTTGGGAGGAAATCTTCAATCGTGTTCACTCCTTAATACATGATGTGATAGAATGTACATTTAGAGTGTGGAAAAAAAGGTGGAAAATTTTGCATAATGTTTTCTTTTCCTTACAAAACACAAGTTCAGATTGTAGTTGTATTCATGACACTACATAACTACATTAGAAGAAAGTCGCAAGAGGATGTGGCCTTTGTGGAATTCGATCGCATCCTGATTTTGTTCCTATGGATTTTTTAAACGATGTGGTTACACATTCACAAACCCATAGAAACTAGAGGGTTTTGCTTATGGATCATGTTCGTGATGAGATTATAGCAAGTTTAATTGTACAATAAAACCATGATGAGATTGCAGCAAGTTTAATTGTATAATAAAACCAGTGTTGTAATTCACATGGTTGTTTTTACAATGTATTAATAATGAAATGCACATAATGTAATTATAAAATAATAAATTAATAGATGTCTATTTTGGTCATTTTATTACCAACATCAACTGCAACCAAACACCTTGAACATGCTTTTTGCTAAATAATAACTTCAATAACAACTTTAACCAAATACATACTTAAATCAAATCAACCACAATAAAAAGTAATTTTTCTAAACTAACCTTTTGCAAACTATAACCATAAAAGTTGCCATAAAAATAAACACAGTCTTAATTTATTGTTAATTCTTAACAACATGTAACTGGACTTATGTGCAATAAATGCTAATATTTAAAATATGTGTTGTTAATAATTAAATGTAAAATGGATATATATAGATCAAAGTGTAAACATAATTTTGAGCATTAGGAATTTGACAAGTGCATGTGTACAAATATTTGATTTTATTAAAATACATAATTGAGTGCAATCTTTATTTAAAATATTCTTACAAAAAAATAAACAATCCTCTGATTCTTCTATTGAATTTGATATGTAGTGACTTGATTTATTTGTGAAATCAAGCCAAGATTGTGTATTGCAAGAATACTAATTTGGACGTGTGTTGCGAAGCGAGATTTGATGATTTGATGCTTTAAAGAGTACCTATGATTTGTCTTCAAAGTGTTGTTGAAGAACTCTTATGAGGCATTTAGACTTGATTCAACAGAGCTTTGTTTTTTTATAGACCTCAAGCTTATATGAAAGAGGCTTGGGAGCTTTTGAGAAAGGTTCCTTGCTTGAAGTGCTTGTCTTAAAGAAAATTTTGTATCTTTAAGTATCTTTTTCTCCTCATTTTTTATAGGGCGAGACCCTCTATTTATAGAGATTTGTAAGGGTTCTCAAGTTCTTTTCCAATGCCACATGATATTATTTTATTGGTTGATTTTTATTTGTGGAATCTTGTATTTATGATAAGATATGTTAAATATCTTATCCCATATTCAACCTTTCATTGACCAAAAAACATATGGATACCCATTTATTTTTCATGTCATTTATTTTAATTTTATTTTATGTAAAAATAAAATAAAAATAACATACGACAAATTTTGATTAGTAGAAAATCTTTGTTTGTACATAAGTTCCCTTGAGATAAGTTCACTTAGACTTAAAAATAAGTGAACATATTCACGAGAAGAAACATATCGTAACCTCTCCCTATGTTGTTTCTAAGAGACCGATGAAAGGATTGAGAGCTCATGTAAGATGCAGACAACTGCCTTGCATTTGGGAATGAAGTGGATGAATCTTCTTAATAAGTTGAGACATTTTGCAGGACAAATTATGGCAACCTGTCTATCAAGTTTACATTGTCTCTATGTTTTCCTTATTATTGTCCTTTTCATTTGATTTTTAGCAATAAAAACAACTTTATTGGGAGGAGCAACATCGAGCTTCAAGTTCATTGTAAGGACGATGCTTGAACTAATCCTCGCCACCATCCATAGTTCTCTTGTATACTCACAGCTTCCATGCTTCCATAGGATGTTGAAAGGGGAAAGAATATTAGTGTAGGTAAGCTGACCGTAGTTTCATTAAATAGGAATTGTTCCCCTATGCAACTGTTTCAGAAGAGGAAAAGAAATTTGTGTGGTAGCCATCCTTTCACTTATAAAACAAGAATATAAGACTATTAATGGTGATTATATAATGACTCTTTAAGATTGGATAGAATTTTGGTTCGGAGATGACTTGAGATATAAGGTGTCTTTCTCTATAAGTCTAGTAAATCCAATAAGATTATTTATCCATTAGGCTGAATTGAAGAGTCTCGTACTCGCTCTAGAAAATTCATATATCCTTTTAAAGAACTTAATGTTCCTTCATGGATTTAGGATGAAGTTTTTTTAGCAGCTTTTCCCTCGTGCTGGCTATGTAAATTTGTATTTCCTAGTAAAGATGTTGGTTTTATTTGTCCTTGTACTTTTAAAGTAGCATTTATGATGGCGGCTAGAAGGTAATTTTCCAAAGCTATTGAAGAGGAGGTCTCTAGATCTTTTTCCACCACTAATGATGAGATATCAAAAATAATAGAACAATTCATAGAGCTGCAGCACAAGAAGATCGAGTTAGAGTCACCCCTTAAGGCGCATGATGAAGAGTTTTTTAAGAGAAAAGTCATCACCTCTGGCATTTAAGAAGAGATCACCACAATATTTACTTCACTTGTAATAAGTGAACCCAACACAATCGTTCTTCAAAAATTGAGAGGACTATTAGAGACCAAATAAAGAGAGTTAGAAGGACATAACTGAAAGCTATAATATGCCGATTGTTTCTTATATCTTGGAATGCTTTTTAGTTTTGGTAACACTAGCATATGAATTTATGTTGAGAATATACATTTGATATAGTAGAATTTATTTTATCAATAAAGTATATATTTTGTTTATGTTTGCGTCCTGTTACCCATGTTTCCATGTTGTGATTGTGTTTTCAAGTTATTTACCTTCTTTTTTTTTGTGAAGAATCATATGGATTCAAATAGTTTTTTTTTTCTTCAGGATGGTGTGATTGTACTTAGAATGATTTCTAAGTTCCCTTTGTACCATTATGGATAAAGGATCAAGTAACAACGTTTGTCGCACGTGCGCGGTGTCGCGACGATCGTTCACCCCTTTCAAGTGTATTGTATCTATCTGACAAATAAAGGGAGACAATGAACTCTTGTCTTTTATTAGTGGAAAATGGAATGGGATTCGGCACCTAGTATTTTTGTCACTAGGAACCCTAACTAGTCTCAGAGATCAGGTACGAAGACTGGTTGCGTAAAGAGAAGGTATTAACATCTCAAATACGCCCTACCTAAGGTAAGCTGCATTATTTAATTGTTTGATATATGCTAAGGTTTCATTGTATTTCTAATTGTTAGTCTGTCTATGGTTTAAGAAAAGTCCTTCTCAGTAAGGAGATCCTTATCTTATCAAGTAAAACCTAACCATCATAACATCAATAAAAGAACTATCTTTTTAATATCAGGAATATGTTTTACATATAAATTTGTAATCCCTGATATTAAAAGAAAACACAATAAATTTTTTGGATTTTTTTTGAAATATTGGCCAAGTTCTCATGATTTTAATAAACTGGTTATTAAAGCCAAAATGCATGCTAAAACATATATATAAGATTTCTTTGTTGTATGAAAATACAATATAATTTTTTTTTTGCTTTTAGAAACATGGTCGTATGCATGAAAACAAAGACATGTTTTTTTTTATATTTCGATGAAAATTGGGTATTTTAATACTGGATTTGTATTTTTACGGTATAAAAATACAAACCGATATTAGCCAAAATTTAGTAAAATAATACGCAGGGAAATCACAAATTTTCCAAAATATTTTTTTGGATTTTTTGAACTGGGCTGGGTCGGACTTGTCTGGCTCAGTGAACAGTAGAGACGGTGCAACAAAGAAGAAGAAGAAGAAGAAGAGGAAGGAAAAGGGGCAAACCTATGGTGGCTTCGAGACGGTGTTGCTGGCGATTGATGACTGGAGAACGGCTAGACGGTGGTCGACCTTTCTTCTTCTTCTCTGCGTTTTTTCTTCTGCTATGTTCTCTATTTCTATTTTTTTCTGTATTTCTTCTTCTCCCCGCTTCTGTCTCCTGCTTCTCCTTTCTTCTTTTATTTGTAATGGTGGTTGTTGTTGTTGGCGGAGCGACAATGGAGCATAGTGGCGTAGCGGTGACGACTCTTCTTTGCGGTGGTGGGTAATGTCTACTACTGTTTTTCCTGTATGTACAGAGGTGCCAGCTTTTTCTTCTTCACACGTGTTGCAGCAGGGAGAGGAAGATGGTGAGAGGTTGACGATAGCGCTGCTTGTGGCGAAGGAGAGGAAGAACAACGGTGGTTCTCTTTTTTTTCTTTTTTCCTCAGTAATCTTCTCCTCTGTCCCTCTGTTTTCAAACAATTCTTCCTCCTCTCTCACCTTCTGTTGCTTCTCTCTTCTCTTACAATTCGTCCCCCACCTTCTTCTTTTTTTCCTCCCCCTATTTATAAGCAAGAGGAGAGGGACCCCCCTGCTCTGTCCCATTGTGGTGCAAGGGGAAGCTAGGCTACCTTACCTCTGTAGGGTAAGGTGACCGACCATTTGCAGGGCATGATGCCCTTATTTGGCAGGGTACGTGAGAGCATGGGCTGTGTCGTGTATTCTTAGGCAAGTGAGGAGAGTAAGACACAGAGAGAGAGAGAATAGTGGGAAAAGAAGGATTTTAAAAAGTCTTATTCTCCCTTGTCTCTGCATTCGCAGGGGGAGAAGAAGCAGCACAATGTCGTTCAAAATGGCACCATGCACTGTTCTGTTTTTTTTAATTTTTTTAGAAAAAGAAATGAGTTTGGGAATGACCCAAAAATGGGGTATGACAACGTTGTTCAAAAAAAATTTTCAATTGTTTTTTTTTTGTATAACTGTACTTAGAACAAGTTCTAGTTTCTTATGTATCTTTATGGATAAAATATCAAGTCATAACGTAGTTAAAAAAACTGTGTGTTGTCTTTTTATGTTGTTCGCAGTTTTAGCTCATACAGGCCAAGTGTTACATAAGATTTCAAGCATACTATCTTTTTAAGAATTTTCCATTGAGAAACCCAATCCTCAATTCATTCTCATCGATAATTTTATAAGCTCTATTAGTGTAGACTTCTTGAACCACATAAGATCCATCCCATTTGAAGAGGAATTTATTGCCCATGAGTTTTGATATAATTATTGGCATCGTACTGCCAAGACAAGATCTCCTACTTGGAATGAACGTAGTCATACTTTCTTATTGAAAGCTTTATAAAGTCAGGTTTAATAACATTCTAATCGTTGTTGTGCTTCAAAATGCTTTTCATTTATAGCTTTAAGTTCTTCAAGGCATAAATGGGCATTGTCTTCGTTAGAGAGTCTTTCTTGGATTGTAACTCTTAGCTTAAGTTGACCTAATATAATAAGCCCATAACATTTTTCCAATTCTATCATGCCAATCTTTCTTTAAGCGATTCACCACCTTCTTGAGAATATTGTATAAGGTCTTTTGAAAAGCTTATGCCAAGCCACTAGCCAGATCATTGTACATAGAATAGTTATGTTGTTCTAAACTGAACTGTGCACACAATGTATGCATGGTTGTATTGTAGAACTCCTTTCCATTATCATTTATGATATACCTTGCTACCACATAACAATAGATGATGTTTGTTCATCCCATTTTAAGCACTCCGAGAAGTAATCGGTTGTAAATAATATGTAACGATGCCCTCTAAGCTTTTCGACAATGACCCCACCACATCAAGTCCCCAAGTATTAAAGGGACAAGAAGCAATTGTCAGGTGCAAAGGCTTGGGTGGCTGATGGATCAAATTAGAATGTAATTGACAACTTTAGCATTTTCTAGCATAGTCCATGCAATATTTCACCATTGTAGACCAGTAGTACCCTATTCTTTTAATTTAAAAGTGAAGTTTAGGACTTGATTGGTACGCTCTACAGATCCCTGAGTGTGTTTCTTCTAGTGCTTTTATAGCTTTTTCCTCTTCTTCAAGACAACACAAAAAGACTCAATTAAACGAGTGTCAATAAAGAGTTCTTTAGAAGTATATGAAGCGAGAAGCTCTTTACCCCACCTATGTCTTATGGAGTGGGTCTTTAGGTAACTTACTATGTCTTGAATAATCGATAAGCGATTGGCACCAATCTTTTTTTTTTTCAATCTCATAGACATAAACTACATTCACTTGTTCTTTCTCTTCTCCATCACGAGTCATCAGTGGAATGACCCATATTTGACATACAAGGACTTTTATTTCCTCACTATATGATGTTAATGTTGATGTCAGATTTGCTAAAGCATTGGCTTGCTTATTCTCGTTTCGTGGTACATGTTTTAAAGGGACGCAATCAGGTAATGTCACTAGTTTTAGTGCATACTTGTGATATAAGACAAATCCAGGCTTCTTGACTTTATAAAGTGAGAGGAGTTACTTGATGACTAATTGAGAATCCCCAAACACTTTAAAGTGAGGCATCTTTATATTCACCACCATCTCTAGCCTAAAAATAAAAGCTTGATATTCAACCATGTTATTGGAACAACATTTAATAAGTGAGAAGGTGAAGAGAAGACCTCTTATTCAGGTGTGATGAAGATTACCCCAACTCTAGCTTGTTTTATCGTGTTGCACCATCAAAGAACATTTTCCTTGATTCTGACATTTTAATGAAAAAGACAACTTTATCAGACGGGCATTTAGAGAACTTTCATTCATCAGGAATATAATAATCAACAAGAAAATTAGCTAGTGCTTGCCCCTTGATCGTCTTTTATGAGACATGGATGATTTCAAATTCTTAAAGCAATAAAGCTCATTTCGCCAATCTTCTCACTAGTATTGGCCTTAAGATGACGTACTTGAGAAGGTCAGCTCGAGAGATTAGTCGTGTTGAATGTGATTAGAGGTAATGCCTTAACTTCTATATTACAAACATTAATGTTAGACATGTCTTCTCTATTAAAGAATAATTTAGTTCATCCCCATTTAAGATCATACTAAAGTAATAGAGAGCACTTTCATTGCCTTCATCATTTAGTTATGCCAACAGCACTCCCAATGAACGTATTTGAGTTGGAATATAGAGGATAAACGGGTGTTTTGTACTAGTGCTTGTACGACAAATGGATTAAGTAAGTACTCTTTAACCTTAGTACAAGCTTCATCCCAATAAATTAATGTATCCTTCTTTATCAAATAAGTAAATAGTTGACATTGACCTGCTAAATTAGAAATGAATCTTTGTATATAAGCCAACTTTCTTGGAGACCCTTCAACTCGTAAATATTTCTTGGCTCTAACATTTTTAAGATGACATTGATCTTAGATGGATCAATCTTAATTCCTCGATGTCGAACTATAAATCCTAGGAATTTTCCCGATGACACATCAAATGTGTATTTTTCTAGGTTTATATTTAGTTAGAATCAGCGCAATGTTCAAATACTAGACAAAGTTCATGCAAATGATTTTTTTTTTCTTTTGACTTCACCACAAGGTCATCAACATAGCATTCAACATGTTGGTGAAACATATCATAAAAAATCTTCTGCATCACCTTTTGATAAGTGGCACATGTATTCTTCAAGCTAAAAGGCATGCTCTTATAGCAATATATCCCTTTCAGAGTCTAGAAAGATGTCTTTTCCTCATCTGCGGGCGCCATTTGAATCTAATTATTGCCAAATGAACCATCATGGTTGACACTTATGGTAGCATCAATCATGATCTTAGTGATTAGAAATGGAAAGTCATTTTTGGGGCAAACATTGTTAATGTCTCAAAAATCCACGCAAACACGGATCTAGCCATTCTTCTTTCTCACCAGCAGGATATTTGAAATTCATATAGGATATTTGACCTCATGAATGAAACCAGCTTGGATAAGTTTGTTGACTTCAACCATAATTAGTGAGATGAGTTCATGATGAAAACAATGGTAAGCTTGTTTTACAAGTCTAGCCCTATTTTTTATTGCTAATTGATGAATAATAACCCCTGGGTCTAATTTGGCATTTCATCGTAAGACTAAATGAAGATATCTCGATACTTTATCGAAAGTTCCATGTAATCCCTTTTTTATTCAAGTGACAAGTTTCCATTGATAAGGTTAGGCGTGAGTTTTCAATGGTACCTAAGTTAATCTCTTTAAGTTCATCCCTTGTAGGCTTATTTTCTAATTCAAAAATGGGCAGAGCCTTTTCAATATTTTCTTCAACAAGAAGCTCATCACTATCATCATCTTTAATAGTGATGTGATTTGAAGTGAGATACATTATTTCCCTTTCTTTCTCTTCATCATAGGGGTTTATGATCACTATCGCGTGTTTTCTCTTTTTAGTGTCGCCTCATCACTCACCATCTATTTACATTGTCTCTTCATGCGAGAAGGTGTTTTGTTATAACGATCATATAAACCTTTCATCAAATTTGGTTGATAATCGAGTACATACTTTCATCTTTTGACTTGGGTTGTCTAAGTCTTGTGTAGATTGACATTGTTTTAGAGTCCTTCTACTCCTTTGGATTCTAATTCTATCAAATAATGAAACACGAGTCGTAGTCACACCAAGACAGTCTCAGACCTAGCTTTAAAAGGTTTAGGCTGACTTTGTTGTTTGTCCTTCACTTCTCCCACATTTATATATCGTGAGGCCTCTTTATTAATCTTAAAATAAAGTGCTGTAGAAGACTGATATCCAATAGCAGCCTTTGAAGGTTTGTTAGAAGTTTTCTTCTCTCTCCAAATCCTTCTAGTCTTTGTAGAAACTTGTTTACCTTTAATTTGAGTCATATTACCATTATTTGCTAATTTATTGACATTTTTATGACTATAACCAGCCCTGTCTAGAAGCTTTAAGGCATTGGGATCAAAACCACTCGCTCATTTATTAGGGAGTCCTTAGAGATTTGTAACCACTGATTTAGTTTGATGAACAAAACCTTTTCAATAAAGGTTTTGAGACCTTGGTTAATACAAGATTGGTAGCTGGCAAGGTCAAGTTTTTGAGCCCCTTGGTGATCTTATCTCCATCCTTAGTAGAAGAAGATTGACCCTCTTTTCTTGTTGATACGAGGATATATCATAGTACCATTGTGATACCAACGAAGTTTTCTACTACATTTTCGTTTCCTTTGTTCTTCATTGGACAAGTTACTCTTTCATTTGTAGATGACTTGTTTCATTTTGAGCTTTTAGAGTCAACTTTTCCCTCTTCTTGGTGGTTAGGTGGAGATTGTGGTGCTTTCATCATGGTTAACTTAAAATATAATTTTGCATCGGTAAAGTGTGTTTTGCCTATGGTAAAGGGGTCAGTATTCACCACTAACTTTCTCACTTGTTTATTTTGACAATACTTAAAACATTAGTGGGTCATTGAGGAGACGATGTCATTTTCATATATCCATGGTTGTCCAAATAGCAAGTTAAAAGTAGTTTTGGCATCTATGATGTGAAAAAATACATTGGAGTCCATACCTTTCATGTGTATCATAAGTCTTATCTTCCCCACATATTCTGCCCTTAATAATTAGAGCCTTTAATCATTAGATGACTTGGAAAGAGTTCATCCATAAAAATTCCAAGCTCTTCTATGATTTTAAGAGGTAGTATATTGACATTCGTATCATCCACCAAAATATGATTCACCATCTTTTCAATGACATATCATTTGATAAAAAAGATGGTGATTATGGAGTTTGGATCCAAACAACATGTGTTCATCGTTAAAGGATATCTTTGTGATGTATACATCATGAGGCAAGTTTAAAGAGTCATTATTTCTTTCTTCCATGGTTTCTTCAGTATAAGTTTTCTCTTTATCAACTTGATAGGAAGTAGTGAATATATTTTCCATACTTCTCAACTCCCTTGGCATGTACTTATTTAGTGTAACGAGTTTTCTTAAGATTTGAGCTGAGAAAACCTCCTCTTTAACTGGTATAGACTTTTGACGCATCTTTCAGGGCATTGGCTCATCAATGGTCTTCTTTACCCTCGACAAGTTTTGTTAAGTTAGCCATTTGATCCTTCAAATGTGTATTCCTAGTCATCATCACTGACATAGTTCCAAAACTCGAAGCCTTATTTGGTGATTAACATGAAGGAGTCTTCATGGGTGGATTGCTGAAGTAGTCACCTTGAGTGTCGAAGAAAAGTCGACACACCCCCGCTTGATTTTTGTGGTGGAGTGACTTGTAGCTTTAACTTTGGAGCGAACTCTCGTGCCTCTTTTGCATTCGATGTTGACACCAGCTTAAGAATCGACTTAGTTTATGCATATAACTCGATGATGAATTTTGTTTTCAATGATGGGGTTAAAGAATCTTCAACGGTATGTCGGCGACTTGAATCAGTAGCCTTGTTGCTTTTAGAAGCGACAATGGTGACCATGTTCTTCCTATTTGCCATTGAGAGGTTGTTGAAAATTCTTTTTTAAAGGGAAGAGATTAGAGGTAGAGATGTCCTCAGTAGAATCACTAGAAATTTGTAGATATAATTTTGAACACTTGAAATTTGATAAGCACATGTGTACAAATATTTGATTTTATTAAAATATATGACTTGGTAAAACTTTATTTAAAATATTCTTACAAAAGAATAAATAATTCTCTGATTCTTACTTTAAATTTGATATGTGGTGACTTGATTTATTTGTAAAATTAAGTTAAGATTTGTGCCATGTAAAAACAAAAATTTAGGCATGTATTGCGAAGCAAAATTTGGTAATTTAACGTTTTGAATAATACTTTTGTTTTTCTTTAAACTGTTGTTAAAGAACTCATATGGGGGTTTAGGTTTGATCCAATAGAGTTTTGTTTTTTGTAAACTTCAAGCATAGATGAAGGAGGCTTGACAGTTTTTGAGAGAGCTTTCTTGCTTAAAGTGCTTGTCTTGATGAAAATTTTGTTTCCCTGATAATCATTTTCTCATCCTTTTGTCCGGGACAAGACCCTCTATTTATAGAGTTTGTAAGGGCTTTCAAGTCCCTTTTTCAATATCATATGATATTATTTTATTGGTTGATTTTTATTTATAGGATCTTATATTTATGATAAGATATCTTAAATATTTCATTCCATTTGTCAACTTTTCATTGACTAAGAAATATATGGAAGCCCATTTATTTTCCATGTCATTTATTTCAATTTTATTTTATCATTTCATGTAAAAATAAAATAAATATGACACATGATAAATTTTAATTGATAGAAATTTATGTTTCTACACAAAGATATGATTAATTCTTCATTCAGGGGCTATATAAGCAAAGCTAAATATCATGGTGGTCACAATTGATTTGTTTGTCTAAATAAAATCGAGGTGAAGTTAAACTCAAGCCAAGTTTAACATATACCATCAAAAAAAGTATTCAAATTGATAATTTGCAAATCCAACCAGATATGTTTATAAACAACAAAATCAAACGAATGTGAATAATCTTAATGTTATATCTAATTAAGAAATTAATTTTTATTTTATTTTATTTTAACACCTTTTAAAACTATTTGAGATCAACAAACCACATAACAAGCTTCCTGGTGACCTCTAGATTTTAAAGAATTTCCCTTCATGTAGGGCCGCAACTTGGTGGCTGCAACGACGATCACTTTGCTATACTTAGAACTCTACTAGACTATCTTGCGAGTGAATTATTTTGGAGATTGTTTTCCTTTCTTTTCCCTCAAGAAGCATGGCACTCAAGGATGCAATAAAGAGTATCTCAAGTTTCCCTCTTATTTGGAGCTATTATAAGAAATTACCCTTGAAACTGTACTCTTGATGAAGCATATAATTTCTTTTTTGAGTTGTTTTTTTTTTTTGGCTTCAAGACACAACTACTTCTCTGTCAAACTCACAAGGGTTGGCTTCAAAGCTCAATTTAACTATGATTACGTCCCACAACAAACATGAAAGATTAGAGAGAGTAAACACCGACAAGTAAATCAACAATTTGTTTGTCAACATCATCCAAGCCTCACCCCCTCTTTCTTTTTTGCACATCATCACATGATTCTAATAGTTAAATAGGGTCTTAGAAGCAATCTCATTAATGTAATAAAGAAAGTTAAATACGATAAGGCTCCAAGAAAACTGCTCATTTTAATCTTATCTACATGTATCGATCATTAATTAATAATTAAAAATTTAGAGATAACATATTGGTTCAAGAAACCATGCCTTGGCTCTGTATATTAAAGATAGATTTGTGCATGAGATGGTGATCATACATAATTGAGTAATAGTTAAATAGGATGTCTGCCTTACTTCTGAAGTCCAATCATATTTATTTTTTTTACTGTAAAACATGTTAGCACCAACACGGAAGGTGTATCAAAGTTTGATCCAAAACATTAATTAGCTATATAAGCTAATAAGCTTAATGTTTGAGATATATTTGGAAACATGGTTTAAATTTTAAGTGTTTTTAAAAAAGCATAACATTGATTTTTTTTTTGTTGGACATCACCAATATATATACAATATATATATATATATATATATATATATATATATATATATATATATATATCAAGACCGGAACATCAAATATGTTCTAATCTATTAGAGAATAATATAAATTATATCTTAGGACCTCACCTAAAAGTCTAAACTATTAGGTTGAGATGATTATTTAACATTGGGATAACACTAAACAGTGGCCCGCGGGACAGATTCGGACTTCTTTTTGTTGCTGCAATTTTGACTTGAAAACGGCCTTTTTAAATCTTGGGCTCACATGAAGTTGTAGGCCTATGTCTTATCTTTCCATCCATATAAAATGCCTCAACCATACCTATTTATTTGATAAACATTAAGTTTGCACCCACAATGTCCAACTCATCAATCAATCTTCATTTATGTGTAGGCCTGCATTTAAGATGATTTCAAGCCCAAATTAAGGTCTTTTATTATTAGAAAACTGAAAAAAACCCCCCCCATTTTTTTTAAAAAAAAAAAAAAAAAATTTATTAGGGGTTGTGTTAGAAAATAATATAAATCATATCTTGAGACCTCACCTAAAAGTTTAAACTATTAGGTTGAGATGATTCTTTGACATAATTAAATCAAATAGAAAAAACCAATCCTTGTAAACAATTAATTAACACAATTATTATTTTTAACTGGTAATGCGATCATAAAGAAATTTAAAAGATATTTACCTTTCCATTCAGGATTCTTTATCTCCATTGCATTGATAAATCTAGTTTACAACTTATCATTGTTATGAACCATATCTTAGCTCCAATATTTAACAATTAAGATATGGATTTTTAACAATTTTTAATCATATCTCGCATCAAATTTATGGGAGACTACAGATTTTTTTGCATGAGGTTTGGTTTAAAATACAAAAACCTACTCAAAGCATAGAAAGCAAGAATCAATCATCCAATGGTCACAACAACCCATGCAAGCTCCCCTTCTCTAATAAATGTAGAAAGAAGGCAAAGAAAAAAAGGACAAAGCAAGAGCAAAATATTTGAATAAAATAAAAACACAAAGATTAATCAAACGCTAGTGAAATATAGCTCAAGTCTTGGAAATGAAAACACAACGACAAACAAAAAATGCAACCGACAAAAGAAAAGGGGCAAATCATGTGAAAACAAAAGATCATCCAAAATAGGAAACCGAACAAAAAAAACCTGAAGACAAACCTAATTGATGAAGCATTTACAGAGAGCAAATCATGTTCAAAGAAAGCTCGCAAAAATAAATGACAACAACTTGAAAACAAAATGGAAACTAAAAAACGTTATCTGCAACAACTCTACAATTGCCAAAACAAAAAAAAACAGTCTAAACAAAAGAGAAACAATAGCACCTCCCTAATTTTGTCGAGAGCTAACAAAAGTTGCCACTTAAACAACACGCAAACACCAAAAGCAAAAAATTAGTTTATATGTCAAAATAACGTCAATTTTGATTCCATAACAACAAACTAAACTAGGAAGTCTAAGATAAAAAAAATTTAAAAATCATGTTTATCACCCAAAACCACAATCCAAAACAAAACATCAATTTTGATTCCAACACAATAAACTAAACTGATAAATATGAGCTAAAAAAACATAAACAATAAAAAAAACCATTCTTATCACCCAAAATATGACGCTTTATTTTTTTTGGTCTCAAAATCATTGATGGACTTATCGATGAAAACATGTCGTTAGCAAGTGTCTTGTCATTGATGTTATATTTGTCAGCAATTCAATCGGTGATTTATATACTAATAGATAGGTTGACAACTTGTTGTCATTGGTGATGCAAAATAGGCATCAACCATTGTTTGTCAGCACATCCATCAATAATATTTACTAATGGATATGTCGACAGACAAATCCATTTGTATATCGTATGTCACAGACAGATTACCGATAGACACACCGACCAATATGTTCTATTGGTTAATATCAAAATAGCTCACAACTCTCTATAATTCTTCTAGGAAAATACATCAATATTACTGACAAAAGCACCAACATAATTGTTATGTCTGTTGGTATTTTAGTAGTTTTTAAAAATACTATTAAATAATTTCACATTAAACAACTAAATTGAATTGAATGGTGACATTTTATATTATTGATTTAACTATAAAAAAGACCAATTGCAAATGTGTGTGTATAAAAAATGAGCTGAAGGTGCAAGTGGAGAGGGAGAAAAATCCCATGGAGGTCCAAAAGGAGGAGGATAATGAATGGACAAGTATGTCATCATCTCTTCTCATTACTTCCTACTTTGTTCTTCATACTTTGCCTTCATTCCAACCCTCAAAGCATCAATTTTTTTTTCAAGCAACTCCTTAACCGTGGTGATGGTTGTCTCTAGCTGGATTGTAAGGTGTATATGGTTGAGACACTACAACCCAGCCTCATATCTTGAACTATAGTCATAGAGATACCATAAACTCGATTCTTGTTGAGTCTATCAATTGCTTTAGCCTCCAACAACAACTCTAAATTGTGTTCTAGATGTGTTGAAATGCCCTCCCCGTGTTGGGCACGCATGTCGATGCTATATTGCTCCTACACACATAAAAAAAAAGTTAAAGATATCACCAAAAATATGTCAACAAAATATACAAAAGGTTTCAAATTTTACTTACAATGAACTCCTTGGCTTGATTGTCCATAAACCTCTACACCTTTCTGTATATCCTCCCTCTATATTTGTTTCCATATATAATTCCATTAGAGTTGGCTTGTGTCCAAGCTGTGTAACCTGCAAAATAAAATAGGCTCTTACCATGTGTTTTGCATGGTTAATAAAGGGAAGTAACCCACTATTATGCTTGTTAATTGATTGTTTTTGTTTAAGGATCCACTTTGTGACTGCCTCCTAAAATCCTTTGATATCAAGAACTCTAGATATCTCTCTCAATTACTCTTAGTGATGTGGAGAGGTCTAAAATTCTTCAACACTTAAAGTCATCTAACTCCACTCTTTTATTAGCATAAATGTACGAGTTGTACTAGAAATCGCACAACCTAGTTTAAGTTAGTTAAACTAAAAACAATATAATGATAAAAAAATATTGCAATTTTATTAAAAATTATAAACATAACATGTTAAAACTCACCAAGTTGCGCTATGATTTCCTGAGACTCATTTGGAAATCCTAGAGTTTTTGCAACATCCCACCAAAAATTTTCCTTGTAATCATTTGAATAAAATAATTAGTTTCTAATTTTTTTTAAAAAATGTTTATTAACTAAAAGTATTGATTATATATGTATTAACCTTAAACTTTCTCCACCAAGTCTCAACTATAGGCATCCATTTTGGATGATCTCTAAGGTGGCTCTTTTGAAACAAAGGCATTTCCATAGATGCTTTCGTTATTGATGTTATTGTTCGCGTCACTTTTATATTTGTGAACCTAAAATCAATTAATTAACTCCAAACTATATGAATGCGTAACCATTAATTTAATTTTATGTTTGGAGAAAATAAATTTTCTTACGTACTTAAATTCAGCTTCCATTCCACAATTAACTTGTTAGAATAAGGATCTTTAGCAGATGAGACGCCAGATCTGCACTGTGTCATTAACATATGCATCAGGTCCTCTTCATGATTAGGCACCTAAATACACTGCATGCTCAAAAACACTACTGTTTTAAGAGGCGCAACCACTTTGTTTCGACCCTAAATATTTTTCTCAACATCTAAACAATATAACTAAAAAATTAAACATATTCACTTAAATTCTAAATATATGGTTTATGGTTTTTCATTTTAGTGCATATATCCATTTATAACAAGATTTTGGTAACACCTCCTTTAAATGAGATCTATCAAAGTTTTTTTAAAAAAAATATATAGATAACTAAATACTATAAACCAAATCATTTTCCACAAGCATCACTAACAAGCATAAGTATCAACATTTATTTTAATCAATTAAATATTTAAATATATTTCCACATAATCCAACAATTATATAAAAAAAATCCATACTTGGTCAAATTTAACACATTTAGTAATTCAAATTTTCCCACAACTTAAAGTCTACAACTTTTTTTTCCTTTAACACGCATACCATAAAAATTCACACATCTAAATGAAACTCTTTTACAAAAACATGATTATTCATATCAACATATTAAATAGACATGAAATCCTCAATATAGCTTTTAAATTAATTAAGCTTTTTATTTTGCTTAAATTCTAATTCTTCCATGTTTGCACTCTAATTAACAATTATTGCATGCCCATTAAACCATTTACAACTAATTACTCGTTTTTTCCAAATATTACTCTAGACCCTAGAAAGAGAATTCAATTAACACTCCATATTACACAAAATAAAGTGTTAATAACATTTATTCTAACTCAAAACAAACAAAAACATGCATTCTAACTTGAAACAAACATGTAAAAATGTAAATTTGTATCTAAGGAAAAAAGGTAAACATCAAATCATAAGTAGTGGATATGTGTGTGTGTGTGTGTGTGTAGAGAGCGAGAGAGAGAGTTGTGACGCTATCTAAAAAAGAGAGAGCTTCATCATCATTGATTTTGGAGAGAGAGAGAGAGAGAGAGAGAGAGAGACCATCAACCATCTAGTAGAAGAGAGAGAGGATAGTTGAGGGAGGAAAAAGTTAATTTTAAGGGAAATGGGAAAAAGCTAAGGATTGTCTTGACATATCTGAGTTAAATTCAACGACAAAATTTTGTGTTGGTGGTTCAATAGTCATTAACCACGTCAACACATCACTGACGAACTCACCGACAAAAAAATTTAAAACTATTGATGAATCCATCGATCATTTCAAAAAATCTCATGAAACCCTCAAATTCACTGATGAATTTTAATCTGTCAGTATTTTCATCGGCATGCCTGATTTTATGAATTTTTTTCCCAAACTCTTTGTAATTGTTTGACTATTTCAGCATCCATTAGTGAGTCCATCGATCAATACAAGATCACCAATGAATGTAGTTCCATCAGTGAACTCATCGATTGGTTCTAATTCCATGAATTCTTCCCCAAACTCTTTGTAATTCTCTAACTATTTTAGCATCCATCGGTGAGTTATTGGTTATCTTGTACACACCGACAGATTCATCGATAATTATTTAATAATTTTTTTAATTTGCATTAGTGATTCCATTAGTAAAGTTGCAATATATATATATTGATTATAATCCCTATCCAGCCTAATTAAATAGCATCACCAGCAACAACAACGACATTCATAACTTATTCAATAGCAACTCATTAAAACCACAACAATGAACACTTAATCAATATACAAAATACAATGCATTATACTGACAAGAACTGTCTTAATTTCACAACGATGTTTTACATCTAAAATTAGTTCAAATCCCATGTTTAATCTGATTTTTTATCATTTTATTTTCATCATCTTCATGTCCATCTTCTTTAAACTGAAGTTGTTCGATCCTTTTATTTTCATCTCTATTAACTTTTGTATGTCCATTGATACTTAATATATCATTTTACTTGTCAATATCAATATGAACATAAGTATTCTCAGTGACATGAAAACTTGAAATTTCTTCTAACTTGGTAGATAAAGTAAATTGATACAGCTCAACTAACTCATTTAATTGAAATACATCTCTCTAAGTTACTTCATTGTTACCCTCTTTAACAATTTTAACATGACTCTTTCTAGATTTTTATGATACACTTTGTCGTATGATGTGCACGATGTTGAATGGCAAAGCTGTCTCATGGAATCAAAGGGTGACTCTTTCTAGATTTTTGTAATACACTTTGCCGTGTGATGTGCACGATGTTGAATGGCAAAGCTGCCTCCTAGAATCAAAGGGTGCGACAAGATGTCAACTCTCTTAAATCATAACTTTATGATTAAACCAAAAACATCATTTGATTCCAGAAGGTAGCTTCGCTATTCGAGGTCGTGCCACAACAAGATAATGACTCCACTAGGGACTTGTCTGGCCAAATTGAGCCTTGTTTGTTTGCTTGTTTGATTTTTTTGGTCTATATAATTTAATTTTAGCATGTATTTTTATGTATTGCTCATGAATCTTTTTACATACTGCTTATACACACATTGGGTATGGATTAATACCTTTATGCATTTTAATTTTCTAATAAACTCAATTCTAGATTAGGTGAGGAGTATCAATCTACCTCATAACTTTCATTCAAGGTTCAGATTCATGAAATATCCAATTATGAGCTGAACATTTACTTGGTAGGCACACTGTGCCCTAATCATTCCTTGTAAACTCTTATAATGCCTTTATGAAAAGTGGTCACTGAGCAAATCATAAACTCTTTTGAGACTAGGTAAAAGTCTACCCCTCATGTAATGGATTAAAACTTGCCCTTAAGATATGAACTCCCTAATAATTTATTTTGCATCAAGGCAAACCTAATCAAAATCCTAAACTTTACAGGATTTTTTGAGCTAAGACCATGACTTCAATGACTTTTTCCAACTACAGGTAAAAATCCAAAATGATGTAATTGATTGAAGGGGATTGTCCATAGACCATTGTAGCTACAAATTATTACATAATTATGTTTTAAATCATATGGCGAGTTGTTCATCTTATATTTGGAAATTTTGAGCTTCGGTAAGATAAAAAAATTTGAAATAACAAAAATTGACTATATTGCTTATAAGAAAGTTATTGAGAATTTATTTAAATGAGAATATATGAGAAAAATAATTAAAGAATGTAAAATTGACTTACTGACAGGAAAAAAAAAAGGTCTCAATTCATTGCAATTATATAACACATAATTATGTACCTGTCTATATTCGATGTTTGTTAGATATCTTCTCAAAACTACATTCTTCGACAATGGTCATCTAGGATGAGAAAATATTAACAAATTCTCACTCATTTGATTATCATCATTATGTCCTGGAATGTGGCTGATTCTTTTCCTTATAGGAGGCTTAAAAAAATATAAGATAAATATTGAAATCTCTTCAACAGTATAAGCTTCACATATCAAAACCTTAACATGCATCTTGTTTTTAACATTTTTCTTGAGATTGAACAAGTACTTGCATGAAGGTAAACATAAATTGAATGACTAAAAGTTTAAAAAATACATTACACACTTAGAATGCATGTAATTCCTAACCTCTCTAAAGGATATATCCATTTATATTGCACAGGCCCTGCAACTTTTGCTTTATATGCTAAATGTATAGGTAGATCTTTATTGAGTCAAAGAATAAGGAAGGAAAATCATTTTAATTTTACATATTGTCTTGATGATGTTCATTTCAAGCTGCTCAATATGTTGAGAACGCAACTTGGTCGAGCAAACATCTCTAAAAAGGTAACTAATCTTTGTGAGTGCATCTCATATTCTTTTTTGCAATAAATCCCTATAAACAATTAGAACGAATGTTTGCATTAACACATGGTAGTCATAATTTTTTATTACATACAATATGCATTTCTTCAAACGCACCAATCTAGCTATGTTTGAAGCATAATCATCAGGAAATCATAAATTTTTAAGTTATTAATATACAAGAAATTATGTTTTTTTTATCTTAGGCAAAGTTGATTTTGGGCTTTACGATATGTAACCTATTATCAAGCAACTTCATATTCTAACAGTCACCAAAAAAAAAATTATCATAGTTTTCATGTTGTCTTTTGTTTTCTTTTTTAAGCTCATGATCATGTTAAAAATGTTTTCAAACATATTATTTTCGATATGCTTGACATCCAAATTATGATGAATGATATTATTCTTTCAATAAAGAAACTATCAAAAAATACTTTGCTTTTTCTAATTACAGGTCACTCTAAAATTAGGAAACTTCTTCTTACCAAATTGAAAATCAAATATAATATCCTCATATTGCAAGACTACATCATATAATTCTTTGCTCGACAATACCAGCATTGCAACATCCCTTTCAAGAAGTCCTTTTTTATATATATCGATAATGACTTGACAAGAATCTCTGGTGGCAATAAGAAAAAGAAGTTGTGCCCCTATTCATTAAGGTAAAGGCCTTATTACTTTTAATGCAATATGGATAGGCTAATTTTACATATGTGCTCAATCCCAAAACCATCCAGTATGCAGGAAAATCATTTATAGTCCACATCAAAACTATCTTCATTTGAAAATTTTGTTTTTTTGATTATGACCAAATGACCATAACTGTTTTAACTTATTAATCAATAGTTAAAAACAAATATCTATATTCCTACATTGATTTTAAGTATCAGGTATTGTAGATAAGAACATGAATTCTGGTCTCATACACATTTTAGAGGCAAGTTGTAAAATATTAGTATAAGCGATCAACAAAAATGGGGTGGAATAAAGGACCTAAGTGGATTGAACTTATATGCACACAAATCAAGATGCACATTTTATGGTTCCATTGACAAATGATGATGTGTCATTTTACTGATACCAACATAATATTTTTAAATTATTTTTATTTTATGAGTAATTACAGACTTGGATCTAATAAAATAAATTTTTGTACCACATGAATTGAGCTCTCAACAAGCATGGTAAATGCTACAATGATAGCCAGATGGACCGCCCTAGCAAACCCCAATTATAGTAAGCATGACCCTTTTTTATTTATTCGTAATTACCCATGCATGTTCATAATAATAATAATAATGAAAGATAATCAAACTGCTATTAATTTTATTGTTTAAAAAAACGGTGTAGAAGTAGGATGGTTAAGTGTAAATAAATGTTGTGCTTCTCACACTCACGTGTTATTCTGGGTAGGCAAGTTGGTTCGCTGTAATTTTTAAAATATATTATTAATAGCAGTTTGATTATCTTTTTATACTGATATTCAAAATAAAAAAAATATTATTTTAATATATTTTTAAATAAAATATATTTTAAAAAAACTCCCAAACATATCTACGGTCAAGCCCCTTTTTAATTCCCGATCCTTCTCTGCTCTCAAAAACAATAAATCGGCCTCTCAGCCTACTTTGTTCTTGGACCCCAGTCCACGCACCCTGCTGTCAATAATCATCCCTGTAAAACGACAGCCCAACAACAGATACCTGGTGGAACGACAGTGTTCACTTCCCTTAGCTAAATCTAATAAAGGGTAATTTTATTTTTGCCCTTATAAATTTTCTACTTCTTCCTTTGTATAAATTTTTTCAATGTTATCCCTACAGTTTCTAAGAGGTTTCAATTTTACTCTTGACCATTAAACACCCCCGCATAGGTTATAATATCTCTCATAAATATTTAAAAATCCATAAGAATTAAAAAAAAATAAAAAATTGAGCTATTTAATAATCTTACAATTGCACCACCATGCACACGTCGCGGAACGGATGCAACTTATACGCTGGCGTGTCATTTTTTTTAATAATATTTATATTTATTTAATTATAAAAGTGTTTCTCATTTAATTTGATAATAACAAAAAAAATAAGATGAAAATAATGAAAAAACCCATGAATACTAGTTAAAGAAATTTTTATTATAAGGGTAATCAAATCATTTTACAATACTTTCAAAAAAAATAAAGTCTAAGTTGCCTATAGATACCAGTTAAATATTTTTTGTTTACAAAGGTAAGTTATTAATTTTATTATGCAAAAACTATATATATAAAAAAGATCATAATATTCCCAATAGTCAGGCCAAATGTTTTTGGTGATAAGAGCAAAATCATCATTTTATTGTTACAATCCACAGTGCATTTAATTCAAGGCCCCGTTTGTTTTATGAAAAGTAATTATTTGCAAAATTATCTTCCAAAATATTTCATGTTTATTTACTATTAGAAAAATTAGTAAATTAAAAAAATCTTTCCGGTCAAAAAAAATTGACACGGTTTTCAGAAAAGTGTTTTCCTTTTATTTTAGGTGAAATACACTTTTTAGAAGATATAAAATGTTCTGAGAAGTTATATTATTTGTTATTTATATCAAATTTAGTGATTTTTTTATTACTATATATTTTATTTTGAATTATTTTTTTAATTTCATCCCTTAGAATTTGATTTAATTTGATTTTTGTATCAACTTTGGTTTTTATTTTTTATTGTTGTTTATTTTTTTTCTTATTCTTTTCTATTTGAATTTTTTATTTATATTTGGTTCCCATTCTTTTCATTTTTATTTATTTTATTTGAAATAATTTATGAAATTATATTTTTTCTCAATTTCATCATATTTTAATTTTTTTTATCTATCAAATTTGATCCAAAATCTTTTTATTTTTATCTATTTTATTTGAAGTAATATATGAAATTGAAATCTTTTTTTATTCCATTTTCCTTCAACTTTTCATCTATCAGATTTGATCTTTATTTTTTTAATAAACTTGAAAAATATATTAAAATATTAATAAGTTATTTTCTAACTTATTTTTCATACATAGTTAAACATTTAAAAAATATTTTCTAATTTATTTTTTATATCACTATTAAAGATCATAAAAGTAATTCATTTTTTAAGATTTTTTTTTCATAAAAATAATTTTTCAGCAAAGATATAAAACTACTGTATTTAACACTGTTAAAACCCCTACCGTATTTGTTTTTTCTTTATAACAAAGTAACCTTTTAGAAACAAGAAGAAAACATTGAAACATTTTAAAATATGGGGTAGAGGTTGAATTATTGACCTGACAACCCAGCCAGCACCAGAAGCTTGGGAAGGGGTAATGATGCCCACGTGTCAGAATCATGGTGGGCTTTTTATGGATCTGAACAGTACATTGTGGGCCCTCCTGCTTATACAATCCAGGAATCTCTGCCGTTTTGTCCTCCGATAGATACAGTACTGCTGTGGGATTTTTGACTTCGACTGAATTCAGTTCATCCGTCAGTGATTTTTTAAAAACATTATCCAGTAACTTATAAATTTTGAAATAATAATACTAATTGAAAAAAATTGATGAAATAAATAATATATTTTCATCTTATTGTATTTTTTAAATGTGATATTTATTAAATATTATTATTTATAAATATAACAAGAGAGTCGTAGTCCTTTAGAAAAATAACAATTAAACAAGTTACGTTATAAATGCAATAACTTAACATATCTCGTTTCTGATTATAAATTATTAGAATTTATTGTATTTGGTTATTATTAATTTTTATATGTATTTTTAAGTGGAATAATTTTAGGTATTGTTCCTAAATAAAGAGAACTCTAGTAGAATTTTGGTAAGATTTGAAAATTCCTTTCTCTCTAAAATTATTAAATAAATTGAATGTCAGATTAACAAACTAAATAATAAAACTCATAAGAATCAATTTTTTTTAAGTTTAGATACATGGGAATTTTGTTAATGGATTTTTGTGGAATGATGATGGCTATTATAACTAACTATTTATCTAGAAAAGTTAAGATGTGGATGTAGATATAGATATTTGATCTTGAAATATAAATCGTTTACTCAATTGTGTTCAACGACATGTCAATTAAAATCAATTTTTTATTTATTCAAATGATAGTTGAAATAGAATCAAAGATAAAATTGATTGAATACAATCAAATCAAAAGAAAAAAATATCTTGCAAGGTTACCCCTATTACAAATACTATCAAAAAATAAATATTTATAATTTTTAAAAATAAATTTGAATTATAAAAACATTAAAAAAATTATAGATGAAATAGAATAACCTCCTCAAAAATCAAATACATACAAAATAATTAAAAAAAAGGTCAATACAAAAAATTAAAAATTATAGAGAAGTGATTAATTTAAATGTAAATTAAAAAAATATTTTAAAAAAACATAATTAAAAATATATAATTTTTTAAAAGAAAAAAATAAGACTAGACACTAGGCCTAGCCCATTTAGAAAGGACATGCTAGCAGGCCCAATTTTTTTTTTTTTTAAATCAATTCAGGTGAACAACTTAAATTTCAATTGGCATGAATAACATGTCATTTGCTTTGACAAACTTGTAAATGATCTTAAAAAAACAAAAACAAAACACAAAAACCTGAAATCAACCTGAAAATAAAAATCTTCCCGAGCTTGATCTGTTTGACTCCAAGATTGATCATTTTATTGATCTGGAATCGGTATCAAAGCTGATTTTCTCTCTACCCCTGAAATCCAGTGATTTCTCTCTTTTCTCTCTCAAACTAGAAACTAAAAAAAATAAGAAAAATAAATTTTTATACTAAAATTGAATTGAAAAAATATTAAAGGGCCGAATAGAAATAATATGTAAAGTTCAATGATTAAAATAAACATTTTGTGAGAACTTTGAAACCATTATAGTATTTTTTTTACTTTGATCCTCCATTTTTTAATTTTTTTCTTATTCAACAAATTTAATTCAACTGTTTTTTAATTTGGTCTAAAAAAATACAAATGAGCAAAACAAAGTTTGAATATCTAGATGAAAAACAAACTTTAAACATTAGATTGATAATAAAATATGAGAGAGTGAACATCGCATGTGTATATACTGAATAATCCACAATGTTTAGAGTTTTGTATAATAATATGATCTCACCGTTCATTTAACAAAGATCCTTGATCTAAATAAAAAAAAATGCCATGAAGAATGTGTAAAAAAAAAAAAACTTTTATTTGGTTCTTCGAAGAGATTTATATATTTTTTGTATGTGGTTCCAAAAAAAAAGTTAGTTTAAGAGGAAATATTCTCTCCCATTTACTTGTTAACATGACATATCAGACTTAAATATTATCTTAGATAATAATATCCATTTTATCACTTAATGAAAACGTTAGCATTTAATTAACAGATATTTACTAATCCTATTTGTTTTTATATTTTAAAATTTTTTTAAAAAAAAATTAATTTTTTTATTTTTTTTGCTTTAAATTAATATTTTTTAGTGTTTTAAAATTATTTTGATGCGCTAATTTTAAAAATAATTTTTAAAAAATTAAAAAAAATTATTTTAATATATTTTAAGTGAAAAATACTTTAAAAAATAACCGAAAAACAAATAAATCTAAGAAACATGAAGAAGAAAGGTTTTGGATTTCCTTCTTCACAAGATATGCCTAAACTTGACGCTAGCTCCATATGGTATAAATACAAGTGAGGAAAGTGTTAAGTAAATGCTCTTTTCAAGTGTTTTTATGATAAAAAAGAAGAAAATTAAAAACTTTATTTAGACCAAAATGGGTTTTATATACCGTCCATAGCTTATAAAAAATATTTAACAAAGTCATTTAAGAGTAAATTTAACATGCATAAAAATCCTCACAATAAGAAAATTAAGGTAAAAAATGACTTAAAAAGGAAAAAGAAATATAAGCAATATCATATCAAAGGAAAGTAAATCTCAATTCATTAGAAATATATATATATATATATATATATATATTATTATCAAGTGATTCTTGTAATTATATTTTCTAATAAATTTTTATGCACGCCCCCATGTGTCTTTTTTAAGTTTCAACAAGGTATGTCCATATTTTTAAATTGATTCAAATATTCAATCAATTAGAAAACGATAACGTTTTTAACTAGGATATTTGGTTCATAGCATTTCCGTAGGGTGAAAATATACCCTGGATGTTATCATCATCTATTTGGTCTCCGATCAGTTTTTCCCAGAAACATCAGTCATAGCATCTGGGATTTTATCCTGAGAGCTTGTGGTGCAAATGTTCAATTCATTTAGGCGACGGCTAGACAACATCCCGTTATTTATAGCAACCCAATCTGGTTCAAGTTAATGAAGAACAGTTTCAACTTCCTACCAGAAACTCAGCCATGGACCGGGAGCCAGGAGGGTATTATGTTATAGGATTCTTTCTTCCGGTCATCAAGTTAGATGAAACTACTATTCTATGTATTTTGCACTTCTACAGTAGTATTCATCGCAGGATTGAAGTCAAGACTGCCTCATTTATAAATAGGGGAAGTAATAAAGCATTACAAAGAATCTCAGGGATCCTTTCCTCCATACAGGCGTCTTTGTTGCTTTACAACTAATGCATTCCGGGTTGCGTCTGGCTGCTGGAGAGAATTCTTCTTCATCTCCGGCATTAGATAGCAACCACACTTTCTGCCAAAGCTGAACTTGGAGATGCTTTCGAGCAGCATTAAGAGAAAGTCTTAGTATA
The DNA here is from genome assembly GCA_015852605.2 of Populus deltoides. Classification (NCBI taxonomy): domain Eukaryota; kingdom Viridiplantae; phylum Streptophyta; class Magnoliopsida; order Malpighiales; family Salicaceae; genus Populus; species Populus deltoides. The sequence goes on along the minus strand of CM027578.2, from coordinate 10,655,849 downwards.
TTTAATCCATGTGTGAAAGGGATTCAATTCACCTTTATCTGGGCAATGAAGTTTTAAGAACAATGCTGTTAATTTTATGTCAGTTTTGATCAGTCTTGTTTTGTGATATTTACATATGTTTTGTAGATTTTTAATTAGTTTTGAATTTTTTATTATATGCAGGAACATTAATTATTATTTTTAAAATATTAGAATTTATTATTTTTATTTTATTTTCTTATCAAGTGAGAAGAAAACACAACAAAAAAAAACAAACAAAAGAATTCAAGCTAATTTGGAAAAACACATGTGACGGCAAAGTTTTCTTGTTGTTAAAGAAGTATAATTCGGCAACTGAATTGTATTTTCTAATATTTGAAAGATACTAAAAAGTAATAAAAAAACATTAAAAGAAATATTTTTTTTTAAAAAAATAATAAATACAAGAAAATCACCCGTATCATCTTTTGCATTCAAAATTTTCTCATATTGAGCCTTCAAATGAATTTAGTTTATAACAATTTCTTTTACCATACAACTCTGTATTTATTGAATCCTTTGTACAACCTCGTTGTGCAACTTTGTTAGCCTAAACTTACCGTTGTTAGTTCATCCAAGTAAAAGGTTCTAAATCATGCCACGTGTACTATCTATAATATATAAAAATAAATAATACATTTGAGTTTTTAAAATTAATACCAACCAAGGAAAAAATAACTTGGTTAATAATAAAAACTAAATATATTTTTTAAATAATAAAAGTTATATTAAATTTTTTAAAAAGAAAAGAAATTGAAGATTAGAATCTCATAGAAAAATATAATTCTTTATTTTTTAAAAATTATTTTTCTAAACAATAAAAACATACTAAATTTAATGTATTTAAATAAAAATAATTTATTTAGTAATAAAAATGAAATAAAATACTTACTTTTCTAACTTATAAAAAAAGGAAGATTAGAATCTCGTAAACTTATCCTAAAATAATACAATTCTTCACGATGTTTAGATATTTAATAATACTTTATGTTTTTAATTATAAAAATAAAACACAAGATTTTAACAAAAATATATTAGAATCTCATATTCTTCAATTTGTTTTCCGTTTTTTTTCAATTTAATATTTTCATTATTTTTTTTTTAGTTTTGATAAACTTTAATAATTTAATGTTTTTGTGTCTACAATCTAGACATTTTATTTTAGTCAATTAATAGTAACATAGTAAATAAAATTAACAGGATTTTAGAATGGTATTGGATGAAAGGGTTAAAAAAGTAATTTTATAATGTCTACAAAATAATTAATAGCATCATATTAATTACTCATTGTTATCTATTTTTTTAAAAAAATACAAGCACGATAAAGAAATTACAAGTATAATTTTATTTTATCTCTCCTTGTGTCCATTGTTTTTAATTTTTTAAAAGCAAGTACTAGAAAGTTATTAATAGAATATCATTACTTATTTTTTCTTTTCTTGAGTATCATAATTTTTTTTAAAATATTCACTTGTTTTTTTAATAGTAACCAAGTTACTGTAGATTGAAATTATTATTATATTTGGAGTGTTTGAGAGTATGATAATAATTATTTTTTAATATATTTTTTTTATAAATATATTAAAATAATTTTGTATTTTTAAAAATAATGTTTGATATTAGGATGTTAAAACACAAAAAAAAAAATTTGAAGTAAAAATAAATAAATAAATAATTTTTATAAAAAAACAAACGCAAAAAGAGACTCAACTCGTAAAAAAACTGAAAACAGAACCCGAAACCCAATGGGTTTGAATTAGAGTCACGGATTCGGACTCGAAACAACCCAACACGAAACCAGGTAAGGCCTAAGGGCAACACAGTAAATTAAATATTCGAAGTTTGAAGTTTGAACAATCTATTGGTGAGGTGAAGGACGAGGGCACTTCCCGTTTGAGCACCAAAAACTAATAAACCCAAGCCTGCCTGCCTGCGGCGAAAAACGCTTTGCTGCTCTGCCAATGAGTTTTTTTGACATGATATAAAGCAAGCAAGCAAGCACAAAAGAGACGAAACAAGTAGCAGTGTTTTGTTGCAATGGAAACACGAGGTCCTCCAACTCCATCTTCCAAGTTTGCAGCGTACCAAAACCCAACATTCTCTGCTGCCCTGACCGCCAAAAGCCTCCGGCCCTCTAAATCCGCTCTCCTCTTCATCGTTTCTCTATCCTCCGCTTCCGCCTTTTCTCTTCTCTCGACAATCTCCAGGTATCTAACCCCATATCTGGGAGGATGAAGATTCAACTTTTGTCTTCTTTTCCTAATGTTATGTTAGCTAGGTTTTTTTTCCTGCACAAATCAATATTGATGGAATAGTTTTTGATTGCCATACATAGTGGATGTGCTTTCTTTCTTATTTTCTGAAAAATGTTTGCCATTAAGAAGATGCCACACAAGTTGATACTTGGAAACGGGTAATTGATTTTATCATCTGGTAAATAAAACAACTCTGGCATTGTGCTTTCAGTTGTCAGTCAAGTTTTTCCCCTTGTGTTTCTCGGCGATAATATGTTCCTTTTGGTTTAATCACTTTTCAAAATTTTAAATTTATTCCTAAAGACAATTTGTTCTAGTTATATCCCATTTGAGTAACACTATATTGGCTGCTAAATGATGAAGGGAAAATGGGTTGATCGAAAAGATGAGCTTCAGAATTTTTTCGCAGGAAGTGGCTTGTAAGTTGCTGAGTTTAAGCAGAATCTCCTCAATTATTATCTTAAATTAACTACATCCATTACTTTTACTATGTTTGGAAGTTAACTTTCATTATAATTGTGTCAGATTTGTTTGCAAAGGCAGCACAGGCAGTGGTGGGTTTATTATTTGTTGGATCTGTATTCTCCATCTTCAAGGCCATCTCTTTGTACAGAGGAAAAATTGCTGGTGTGCGTATAACCCCTCCCTCTAAAGATGCTAGAGATCAACCACAGCTAACAAACCGTCAATTGGGGCTTATAGGAGTAAAGCCAAAAGTTGAGCCTGTTGCATCTGAATCTTCAAAGAAACCTCCCAAGTCAAACCCCACATCATCCGCTTCCAATGTCCTTGTTCCAATTCATCAGCTAATTACCTGTTCGCATCAGAAGTCTCGAGTTGGCTCTGATAAATCAAATGCTGGAAGTGGAAATAAGATGACCTCTTTTAGCACCCCATCCAAATCACGGAATTCTCCATCTTTTTATCTTGTCCCTGGGGCCAATTCACCTCTGCCTTCTGTTCAGAGTTCTCCAGCAATCGATTCAGCAGTCTCAACCCCTTGGTCAGATAAGCGAGCCTCTTATACTAAAGGGATAAGAACAGAAGAACAACTTGAACAATTCTTGGCAGAAGTAGATGAGAAAATCAGTGAATCAGCTGGTAAATATGCCACTCCACCTCCCACCATAGGGGGCTTTGGCATGGCTAGTCCTAATACTGTAGCAAGTCCAGCTAATACCTCTGGAGTTACAAGGAGCACACCCTTAAGGCCTGTGAGGATGTCTCCTGGTTCCCAGAAATTTACCACTCCCCCTAAGATAGGTGAGGGTGACCTTCCTCCACCAATGTCCATGGAAGAGTCCATTGAAGCTTTCAAAAATTTGGGCATTTATCCTCAAATTGAGCGCTGGCATGACCGCCTCAGGCAATGGTTTTCATCAGTTTTACTTAATCCTCTACTTGACAAGATTGAAAGCAGTCATATTCAGGTCTAATCATTACTTCTATCTTTTCAGTATTGTGACTACTCTAACTCAGCAAGTCATTTGTCATCATACCATTGTTTATCATCTATCAGGCTATATTATAATGGAAACTTGAGAGTTGACAGTGTCCAATAATTTGGCATATCCAATACATGTGCCATTTGCATGTTGGGAGCACAAAAATACACTTGTGCAGTCTGTCTAGTCTCTATTTGAGACAGAAGCATATTTTATCGCTGAGTTATTTTGACTCATTTGAGAAATTTCATGGTGCATGGCCATTAATTTTGCATAATTTGCAAAAGCTTAAATTTTGCTTTGTCAATTTGTGTCCCTAATTTTGCAGAAGCTGAACATATTATATGGTCAGTTTCTATTTCTGTTCAATGTCCATAATCATTTTTTTTTTCTTAAATAAAATGTTTGATGCCCTTATTTATACTCATCATGTTTCTAGGTAATGCAAGCAGCTGCTAAACTTGGTATTTCAATAACAATTACTCAAGTAGGAAGTGATACACCTAGTGAAAATCCTGCTACTGTGTCTTCAACTGACAGGAAGGAATGGCAACCGACATTCTCTCTTGATGAAGATGGACTTCTCAGTCAGTTACGTGCTACTCTTTTGCAGGCTCTTGATGCTTCCACCTGTAAGTTGCTTCATCATAAAAATTTTGTTTTTAAAAAAGATATTTTTTGATTGGGGTTATTATGTGAAGTACAATCAATTGATTAACACTAGAACAAACACTCAAGAAAACCAGTGCTTGGAAAGCAACTCAATGTATTTAATCAATCACTATTCATAGCATTATTTCAATATCTAATCAGGGTGCACATTTATAAGTGCCAAACCAAATAGACATTGTAACTTAAGCTTTAAAGAAAACCTCAAGTTTCTGAGATATAATGTTGAATAGGAGTAGACAACGGCTATAATTCTATTTTACATCCGACTTATACTGGGGTTACAGTAAAATCAACCAGCTCTAGATTAAAGGTCCCAAACTAATCTTCCAATCCTAGCCATCCAGATATTTTAAAATGTTACATTTCAGTCCCATGACTCTATCTTAACTAATGAATAAAGCAGTATCGAAAAGACAATTAAAAGTTCCTATGTCATTTTTTCCGTGTCTTGGAAAAAAGCTCCTTCATCACTAATAGTAGTAGGAAAACTAAACGTCCTAATAGGAATAGAAAAACATACTAAATATTAAATGAATTAGATTCATGCTTTACCTAATAACTAGTAAATACAAATTTTCCTAGATAATATACTAAAAATCTAGAATAATTATACAAAATTAAATTTCCTAAATAGTCAAATATTAATTCTCATTGTTGTCTTTGTTCATTCCTCATCATTATGTGGATCAATGGTAGGAATTTCACTTGGCTCATCTTATTGGATGCAGTGAAGACTCTATCCAGTCTCCAGCAATCTCTGCAGCAAAATCCTATGATATCAATTATGCAGGAGTGTGTGGATGCCATCACTAAACACCAGAGGCTTCTTGCGTTAATGAGAGGAGAGTGGGCCAGAGGTTTGCTGCCACATAGCAATGTTCGGGAAGATTATATGGTTCAGAGGATCCGAGGTATGCAGGGTCTTATACCTTACACTTTATGCCTATAGCCTATAATGAATCTCTATATATTTTCTTCAATTTGCCTCCATCAATTCTACAAGTTATATTTTGGCTCCCTGCTTGTGCAACTGTAACAGAGCTTGCTGAAGGAACCTGCTTGAAGAATTATGAGTATCCAGGAAGCGGGGAAGTTTATGACAAAAAGAACAAAAAGCGTACTCTTGGGCTTCCGGATGATTCTCATTTGCTTCTATATCTTTTTTGTGCTTTCCTTGAACATCCAAAGTGGATGTTGCATGTAGATCCCGCATCTAATACTGGAGCTCAGTCTAGCAAGAATCCATTATTCCTGGGGGTTCTGCCTCCTAGAGAAAGGTTCCCTGAGAAGTACATATCTGTCATATCCAGTGCTCCTTCCATGCTTCACCCAGGAGCTTTAGTACTAGCTGTTGGAAAGCAAAGCCCTACAGTATTTGCTTTATACTGGGATCAGAAGCTGCAGTTCTCTCTCCAGGTAGGTAGCTAATGGGGTATTTTATTTCTGAGTAACAGATGGAAAGACAAAATAATAGAAGTAAAATGAAATGTTAGCATTCCTAGTATAAGGATTAGTGCCGCGGTGTATAGCATGGATAGAAGCTAGGGTTTTCAAGCTTTAAGGTTACATACCTAAGTTGTAGAGAAATTTAGAAAAAAACTCTCTAATGTTTTATTAAAAGTCTGAATAATAACATTCATCTTAAAATAAACTAGGCATCCCTGTTTATACTTGTCCTAAAATCTCTTATAGAAAAGGACTTCTGATTAAAACTAAAATTGTTTATAGAAAAAACTCATAATTAAAACTTATCTAGCATTAGGATTTCAAAATATTAAAATTTTAATTAAATTAAAAGTCCTAATCTAAATAAAAAAAAAAAAAGAATTCAAATACAATAAGATAAATAAAGATAATTTTTCATAGTAACTCTCAAGCCTTGTTTGAAAGCCTTGGCGATTTCCAATCATCATGAAATTTTAACTCAATGAGAAATAAGGCCTTCAAAATTTTTTGTCAAAATTTCAACTCCATCCAATAATCAAATTAAAAGTTATGCTTGATTTACCAAACTGCATATTCTTTTTAAACTCTGCAAAACCTAAAAATCATAGCCATTAATGAAATAATACAATAAACATCATTATGCTAAGAACATGGAAGAAATTTCCCCACGCCAGTCCCTCTACTTCCAAAAAACTCATCCTCGATTTATCTGTAGGAAATAATGGTAATTCTTGGATGCAAGAGGGATACGTGTGTGCTACAGCAATAATGTGTTTTGCTTGAAAGAATTGTTCTTTTGTTCTTTATTTTCAGGGAAGAACAGCTTTGTGGGATTCCATCTCGCTCCTGTGCCACAGGATCAAGGTTGGATATGGCGCCGTAGTTCGGGGCATGCATCTTGGTTCTTCAGCCCTGAGACTCTGCCCAGTTCTCGAGTCAGAAATCGAAGACTGACTATTGTCAGGCATGCCTTAATGCTGCTTGATATAACAGCCTGCTTACCGTAGAGATGCAGACCTTACTGGACTTCTTGAAATCATTTAATTTAAAAGGGCTTTCTAAAGTTGTTTCATGTGTCATCTGTGCCCTTATTTTTGGAACTTGGGGGTGCACTTTCTTACACCCCACTGACGATCAACTTAGAGGACTGATGATGGTTGTTTGAAAGTTGAGAGATTGCATGGTATTAGCTAGAGATCTCGCGGGAATTTTTGTCAGAGTTCTAATTTCATTTCATTTCATTTCGAGTCCTTTTATATACAAGTCCATTTCTTGGCGTATTTTCCTGTCCTAAGAAAACATAGGATGATTTCCAAGGAGGTGGCATGTTAATTAAGAGGGTCCTTTTCTTTTCTTTTTTTTCATAAACTTTTCAGGTTCAAACCTAGGGCGCTAGTATTTGGGAGGATTTATTAAAATTTCTTTGAATGTATCATACTGGTATACGAGGGGTTCGCCTTTTAAGATCCTTTAGACAGGGATTGTTTTGATTTACATGCAAGCTGATTTCTTTACTGTCGAACCAAGAAAATAAAAGAAAAATCCAGGATTAGATAGCCTTTTTGTGCATTACCAAGCTGATAAATACACGTTCGATCAATTCACATAATCAGGTTATCTTTACTAGCGCTTGAATCTTGTCTGGTGACTGAAGTTATGAGATGAAATATAGTAAATTATAAATTAGCATCTAACTTTTTAATTCAACATTATTTTATTTTAAAAATGTTTTTCTTTCCCATCGATCTTTTCATATTATTTACTTGTTTTTTCCTTTTTCTATTTCTAAAAAGAGCAGTTGAAAAGGAGCATGAAATGGAGGAAAGCGAGCAATTATCTAATTCTTGCAACTAGAAGAACAAATACAATAAATAAAGAGGATGAAGATTGATTGATAGCAGTACACAACAATATCATGGATAAAACAATATAGTAAGCTGTAGACTTCTTTACATCATCCTGTAATTTTGCTGAGTTTTTTCAAATCAAAGTTTTTGAAGCTAAATACTAAAGATCAAACCAGCACAAACCAAGTTCCACAGGAACATTATCCACTCAGAAGATGCCATCGTTTTTTCTGGCGACAATATAACAATGAAGCGAAGTGTGGTGATGTCAATTTATTGATTTTGGGAGAATTGATTCAAGAAAAGGATGATGGTAGGCAACAAAATAGAACAAAGGGTGAGGAGTGAAGACGAATCAAAGGAGGAGTGTATTGGCTCTGAATCTGAGCGATATTTACAGGCTACTTGGCTCTCATCATTAAGCATATGACCACGAAGATTTTACTAAATGGGACAATCCTGAAAATCCAAGGGAACCAATGGATTTAATTGAATTCTCCGTAGGCTGTGTACAATTTACCAGCAACTTAAATAAATCTGTTGAAAATTGGCTAGGAGCTTGTTGACAAGATCAGAAACCATTGTATGCTTCACAAAATTGAAGGCGGCGCTCACGGCTCATTGATTGCCATGTGCGGGACTCCATCGTCGTATGGACTACAATTCTTTCCACATTCTACGTACAGGTCTTTAACTTGAAAATCACCTTATCACCCCAGCAAATGTCTTCTGTCCGCAAAAATCTCAAACAAAAGCAGCAATTATCTCAGCAAAAAAGATTCACTTCCCTTCACTCAGAGTCCGAGTCAATAGAAAGATACAACCGTTGTCTTACAGAACGTTTTTGGCGAGGAAATGAGAAAGGACTGTCTGATCTTTGTCGACTTGCCTTTTCAGATCTGCCATCATTGATACCAAGATGCAAAGAATCTGCGGAAGTGGGTATAATCAGTGTTGAAAAAATTAAAAGATGAACATCAAAACGTAGAAAGTGGATACGAAAGTTGCATAACACGGGTCTAAAACTTGCACACTTTCCTCCAGAAGCATTAACCAACAATTATAAAGCCTTAAGAAAAACGAAACAAACCAGTGCCAGCCAAATCCATGCCATCTTCTCTAGATGGCATCTGCTGCCTCGAATTCAGTCTATTTGTTGAAGGAACTGCCTCGCCATGATTGCCAGTAGCACCACCACCACCAAGCCTAAGAGAGATCCAGTCATCAGTACGGACACCATTTGACACATCAGCTTGATCCCTCGTATCAGACTGCATTGATGCATCTGAAGGCCCAGTTGGAAGAAAGATTTGTAGACTGGGATCTTCTCTGCCAAAAGCCAAGGGATTATCAACCAAACCATCATTTACATCCGTGTCTGATCGACCAATAGAAGAATCTGGAATTAAACAAGTAGATCTCATGACAGTTTCTGGAGCTAATGTGTAGCCATTCGTTGAAGAGGGACAGTTAATGGGATCATGCGGTAAATCAACCAAGGCATGTGAGACATCTGAATTAAATAATTGGAATCCTGGACCAGCTTGGTTTCCGGGAGGTAGTGGCCAGAGGGGCATCCCATATTCATCAGCATTGAAAAGACCCAAGCAAGAATTTCCACCAGTCCCAAGTGTAGGATCTTCCAGAAAATGACCTGCAATTTCAGGAGAGGGCACAGAAATAGTAGCACCACCATTTTGATTACTCTTGTAGACAGATCCAGAGGAAATTAATATATCATTTTCGTCATCTGAATCACTAAGAACAATGACTTCTGCATTCCCTACTGGTGCAGATAAATTTTGGTCAGTGAATCCATACGTTGAATATACATTCAACGATAAAGAATCAAGCTCCATTCCATTGTTTGTGAATTCAAAATTTTCACCGGTATCTTGATTTACACTTGGATCTTCCCCATCACGACCACTACCAGTAGCACTGCTGCTCATAGGAATAACTTTCTGTTCATAGAGTTCAAAGTTTTCTTCCAATCTACCTGAAGAGGAGGTGTTCATATCATCAGGTTTACTGACTTCCCAAAACCCATTACGATTCTTTCTGATTCCAAGTTTCAAACTAGCACCAGCATTACCTTCTGAACCACCTTCCTGCTTGATCTGCTTCATTTCCACTTTTGATTTGAGTTCTCCAGTGTAAGGGACACAGAGAGTGCTATCAGGATTATGCCATTGAGCAAGTTCTCCAGCATCCCTATGGTCAGATTCAGTTTTTGTTTTCACTCGCCAGGAACCATCAGGCTTCACCTCAATCTCTGTCATATCTTCCACGCAATGCCTCATCTATATAACACAAGCGAACAAGTATAAAATACACAAGTACCATAAATATCTTCCACGCAATGCCTCATCTATATAACACAAGTGAACAAATATAAAATACACAAGTACCATAAACTAAGGGTTGGGATGAACGGAGAAGGACAAGGAAGCAATACCTTAGATGTGATGCGATTGAAATATGGGTCAATGATTATATTTTCCAAGGAGTAGTTCTTGAGACAGATGGGGCACTGCCACTGTGTAGAGTGCAATGGTAGCTCAGATACATAAAACAGATATAACAGGAACCTATTCATATTCCTATATATATATATTAAAAAATGATTAGTGCTTGCCTTCCTAGAACGCTGGTTCAGCTCCACAAAAACTTCCAGGTCAAAACAGCCCATGTGCGCACAAGATTTGAATCTCCCTGCAATCTTCATTCTTGAACCGCTCATCTATGCATGGAAATCAATTTCATGAAACAATTTCAGCAACTAAGCCACCAAATTTATGACTGCACTATATACCTAATCCTAATTTCTTGAAGCTTGCTACCAATGAAGAATGCTACAATTTAATAAAGCAATTTGAAGAATGAGGTGACAATATGCTGGAAAAATAAAACATTGTTTAGTGTGAAAGCATTAGATATTGCAACATTGACATCATGCACGTTCACAAAAGTGGTAGATCCCTAAGAACATAATATCACTAGAGAAAGCATATTGCATTACATAATTGGTCGAATATAACCCATATAAAAAGAGAAATTCTGGAATGGATGTCACAAGTGTAACAGAAAGACTCCACTCCTGTAGGTGTTATACTTTCATGAAACATATTGTTAAGCATACAAGAAAGATCCTAGACTGGTCAAAACCAAAATCTAGCAGCATTATTTTCCTTTGTGATCCAGTAGCAATTATCATAAACAGCATGCTTAAGGAAAAGAACTGCACGATCTTTTCCAGAATGGTTTTTGCCACTCCTGTTCAGCCCTCCCAAAACCCACTAACTGCATTTACAGTGCCTGCTTAGAGAAACCAAAAGACTCTGAATGAAAAAAAGGACCTATTCCACACACCCAAACCCGCCACGTGTTGCAACAAAAGGTGGCTGTTTCCCTACTATCAAATTAATAGACATAGGAGAAGGGACCAATATTCAAGACAGTGACTTTCAGATATTAACTCTGCATAGAACAAAGCGCTCAGTGCAACACACATGCATGGAATTATGGACTTGAACTCTCAAATCATGTTCATGTAACATACAGGACAACGAAGATTGACACCAAAAGAATCTGCAACAACTTCCAGGTCACTGTCACTGTCACTATAGGCATTATCTGTTGCAGTTCCACCACCAATGCAGCGACAAACACGAGCAAGTGCATCTTCAAAATGCTCACCTTCAGACTCCTTGGGAATCAAGTTGAGTATCTAAACAATAAACAGAAAATGAAGCAGTGTGAGATGAATCCCCAGGTAGCGTAAAAGGTGATGCGTGCTTTAATTGTAGCTCATTATAGGCAGCAGGAAAAATATGTGAACCACAGCAAATAAAAATTCAGTAGTAAGGTACCAAAATTGAAATATGCATGCACATGAATAGACACATGCACATGTACACACACACATGTTTGCACATGTATGGGGTGCATTTATCTCTGCATGTATATATGTATAAACATGCAGTATACGGAATGGCAGTAAAAATAACATAAACACATAGGATGTCTAATCAGTACACCAACTACCTGTAGTGATCTCTGTAACACATTGCCAACAAGATCAAATATGAGTATTTGTGATCAAGCTTTCTGATACAACAACAAATATCAGAGATTAAATGCAAATGATGTTGAAGGTGCTCAAGTGCAAGGCAATTTCCCAAGTCTCAAATAAGATAATTTTTTTAAGAGAGAAAACTGTCAGCTGTCTTTATTTGTTTCATTTCAGAAAAAAATTCTATTAGAACATAAAATTACAAAAGTCCATCTATCTCATAAAATCACTAAGAACTGCAAAGACATTTCAAATGGTTCAACCACCACCTTATTTTCCCAATCAACATAAAAAAAATAAAAACTAATGACATCAAATTCAAACTCAATTGATTCAAAATTATCTTCTTAAAAATCATTAAAATCACCTGTTGAACTGTTCGCCGCTTTACAATTCTAACTCCTAAGCAGAAGATTCGAGCATCACATCCGGTTAATGATATCTTATTGATTCCATCTTTTGCACATGACGTGATCTAAGAAAAGGAAAAGAAAAATAATAATTGAAATACAGAAAATAGTCTCCAATTTGAAAAATGACAAGTCCAGCTATGAGTCTGCGGACGAGCAATAGAATGGTTGAAACAAGAGGGTGCACCATCACAAACAACAATATCTAGCAGATAAAATGTATGTGATAAGAGGTATTGATAACTTAATAGAAAATTTTCCCTAGTAAAGTCAGAAACTCACAATTGGACCATCATCACGACCATTAGCGCCTAGCAATTGCGAGCCAGGTCTATTAATAGCACGAACAGCAATACCTGTACATCATATGTAATTTAAGCAGCATTGTCAGAAACTCTGGACCAAAAGAGACACCATAATACATATTTCACAACTGCATAAAAGATGCAGCTTCAAGAGAAAAATGTAAAAATGGCTTTTCTGACAATATTAGTGGGAAGAAAGAAACGTTGGGTTCTTTTAGTGGTGGTGGTGGTGGTGGTGGGGGGAGGGGGGTAGGAGGCCAGTTCACATAAGTACTTCCAAACAACTCATTTCAAACGTAAAGAATTGAAGAGTAGGAGAGACATCAACAGATTAGTGGAACTAAAAATTCAACTGCATACCATTAACCTGGAGATCTGCATACTGCGGCCATTGCATCCTAAATGGAACTTTGTCATTCAAAAGCATGCACCAGGCCTAACATTATCAACAGACCATTAGCACATCAATAACTTACTAAAATATGAAAAATTTATGCACTCACCAACCTGAACATCATATTCTTGTTTTGCCAGTAGATCCTTGTCTGCTCTAGTGAGATGAAACGTTTTCTCCACACCCTGCATCGGGCTTGAACTGGAAAATGTTGGATATTAAAATATTAAATAAAACAAAAGTATACAATTATTAAGTCTTCATAACAGGAGGTCAGCCTCCTTAATTCATGAAAGTTGGCATTGGGTGACCAAAGGACGACTGACTGTAATGCTAACTCAAACAAGTACGCTACCATTATTATGGTGCATGTAGCATGTGTGCATAGTGTATCATTACAAAATAAAAGGCTGAACAGTGGCACATCAGAGAAGGATCACTCATCTTGCTCATAATTAAAAAGTTAGTTGAGTAACAACCATAAGCACAGAACTTGCTACATCAACTGATCTTCCATAGATACCAACTTCATCAACTATCCACTTATAATTATCAGCATAATATGCCAAATATCTCCTATATCCTCCAGATATTTATATAATTCCCGACCCCCAAATACCTCCTGTAAAGACCACTTCTAGTTGTCTTTCTTTTTCCAATGTAATTTGACCACACAAAGTTCCTGTTAAGTCGCATTAACATGCGATTAGGTGCTCAAGATCCTAGAAGTTAGAAGGACATGAACCCAGTCTTTGACTACATCCTGAGTCATTGAAAGAACCGATTGATATCTGTTTGTCTAACAAGCAGGTGCCATAACAAGGAAGACCCGGCTTTCTTGCAATTTACAGACAACTGAATTGAAAATGGCACCATAATACAGAGCATAACTAGTGTTTCTATAATATTCATGGCTACAAATTCAGCAGCCTAACAGTTTAACAATGATATCTGGCTCACACAAAAGAAAAGCATTTGAACCTGATATCCACAAGTTGAATCTACCAAGACAAACAGTAATTGCAGTTCAAATCACTTTATTGTATATTTTTCTTCATCAAATCAAGCAAACATTGGCTAGCAACTAACTCCACCCCAAACACAAGTGCTAGCACATCAAGCCATTGGTAAGATACATGACAACTTGTACAGTTAACTTACCCATCAGTTGGAACATTTGTAGCAACCAGCTTCACAGGATATAGAGGTTGTGCAACTGTAACCCAAAAGCTGTATATGAAGGAAATTTAAAAAAAAAAAAAAAAAAAAACATTTTATGAAAGTGCAAATAGCAGAATTGAAAAGGATTAGTCAGGTAAACAAACCATAAAGATCAAAGATTAATAACAAATCACACAATACTAAGATACATGACAGCAAGAAACCTTGTAGAACTCTAGTTCTTGCAGGTTACCCCACATACTGGATGGGGATACAGGTGCGTGCACAAGGTGCACATGCGCACCATTAAACCATGTCATTCTTCAAAAAAATATGTACAGGCCACCCATACAACTTTCCAGATTATTCTAGACAAATCACATGCTGATTAGGATACTTATCAATTAAGGTTTCCTATTCCTATTTCACATGATATTTTTGTTCTGCATAGAACTATTATACGTTTCATGATAATGAAGGGAAAACTTATTCTATGTTTTATTGATGCCTTGTTCTTTGTCAAAAAACTACATTGAAGGTTCTCCTCCACAAACACACTTATTTCTCCCAACCATCTTTCTTAATTCTGGCCTCTCTTTCCTGGTTATATGCTAGACAAATAGCATTCTGATTAGGATACTTAATAATTTAGGTTTCCCATTCGTATTACACATGATTTTTCTGTTCTGCATAGAACTATTATACTTTTCATGATAATGAAAGAAAAACTTATTTTATGTTTTACTGATGCCTTGTTCTTAGTCAAAAATCTAAATTGAAGGTCAAACACACTTATTTCTTCCTACCTCTATCTTTCTTAAGTCTGACCTCTCTTTTCCAGTTACATGTTATTTACCTACTTTTCCCACACCAATCTTGCCCTCACCACCCCTTAATTACGATCAACTTATCCTCTCTACTAGCTCATAAGTCCAAATCATATACAAGAGTTGCTTGTTCTCTTAGCCCAGGTTGATGGCGTCTCCAACTTGGTTAGAATATCACTGTAATTCTTTCTTACCTTAAGAGACCTGGCCACTCATCTATCTCAAAAGATTCATCTCCCTACTAGCACTTGATTAACATTTTACAGACCAGTGGCAAAGGAGAACACAATTTGTTTTACACCAAAGTAAAGAATTACCATACCAACAAGCAGTATGATAATGGAAAAACAAGTTCAGAAGAAATCATGAGAGCATTTAATGGTTTAATAAGTCAATCCCAAAGGTCAAATTGTAGCTGAGATGTGATGTCACACTACCAGCAAGAAAGAAGCATATTGTCAAAATAAATAAATAAAAGGTATCCTGGAGCAGGGAGGGGAAACATTTCATTCCATACATAAAACAGTAAACACGAGAGAAAAATATATATATGATGCGTACGGGTCAGCCCTGCTTAGTCGACAAGTCTCACAATAGAACACATCCGGAAACTGAGGAGTGCCCTCCATGGCTTTTTCTGGAATTATAACGCAACCAATGTGTTGCCACGCATGACATTTAAAATCCTCACACTGTCATTGCAAGAAAATAAAAATAAATAGGAGCTCGGCAGATTAGCAAAGCATTTAGGATAGAGTTAAGTGCAAGAGTAGCTAAGAAGGAAAAGGGGAAAAGAAAAGTAGCTTATGTCACTATTCTAAATGCAAGCTGCTTCTTCAACATGAATGGGTAGAAAACAAGATAGTAACAAATCCTGCTATTGTCCATACATACATAGACGGGCACTATAAGGATTTCAGCATATAATCCCTCAGCATTTCGTCTAAACAATGTATTTGTCGATAATTAACATGATGTGCTGTAAACATAAACAAGTCCAACATTATGCCTCAACACTGATTGTGATGGCTGCATCATGTAATAACTCAATATAAAAATCACATGCAAAGCATAAAACATTCTTGAGAGGCAATCAATTAACTTAGAATCTTGGTGACCAACAAAGTCAAAGGAGCTTGCTACAATTTGATTGTTAATTTCCAACAACTAGAAACGCAAACATGAAAATCCATGGAGATGGTATAGGTATAAGAATGAGGTACAGAGATTAGGGTGCATAAAGTAGGACACCAATTTAGATCCCATTGTAGTACAACTACACCATTTAAGCAAGAAAGTGATACATAACATGACCAGGCATTCCATATGCTTAAAAATGCTGAGGATTAATTTTCATGAAACTTAAGACCATGCCTCAAATAAATTAGAAGAGAAAAAAAATTCGTAAAAGCTGTCCATCGAGTATGCACATCTAAAGCTCATAATGGATGAAAATTCACTAAAGAAAGATCTTTTAACCTTAATCATCGACTCTGTCTCCAATGAGGTTCCACATGGACAGCGAACTTTTGTATCAGAGTGAAATGGTTCATCCATTTCTCCACTTAATTTGGAATTACTGCAATTAGACACGCCCTGTCCCTTTGATGCTAAATCAGTGGCCCCGGACACTTGCATTTTCCTGGATATGAGGACAGAGGGTGCATGTCAATGGAGGGAATAAAAGCAAGACTTTGAAGAGAATAAATGGTTGCCCAGAAAGTTAAAAGGTCGCTATAAGGCCACATGAAGCATGCAACCACAGTGAATATTTTGATATGTTAAAAAGAAAAGAGGGAAAAAATCGAACTACATCCTCTAATTATGGAGTAGCAAGCAATGATGAACCTGTAAGTGTCATCCACTAGTTTTGCCGCCTCTTCCTTTCCAATGGCACTCTTCTTTGCCCATATCTTGGAAACTACAGATAAAAAATGACTTAAATTTATTCTTCAAAAGCTATAACAAAGTCATATCCTGCTAGAAGGTGTTTGAACAAGTTGATTATAAACTGGATGCTCAACAGCCCATGAGAAACATCAACATAGACACCCATATTCACATCCGACCATCAAGAACAAGAAAGGAGAGATGGGAAGATGATGCCACGAAATTGAAAACTGAGACAAACCATTGATAGGGATTTGGGATTGCAAACTTCCCCAAAAATGTCAATAAAAATAAACAAAATTCATAGCCATGAATATCAGATCCATGCCATCAATAAAAACCTATACCTAAACTAGGGGAAATAATAATCAGAGAAAATCTCATTTCTCAATCCCAAAAACCTAAACTTGGAGTTGACTGCATATTATTTTCACTGAGCATATATCAATAAATTTCTTGAGCCTGCAAAAGCATCCATTTGAATAATCAAAGCTTACTCTATTAAGATTATGTGACACTGGAATCATGAGCATTCCAATTTATTCAATAGGAAGTGATTGAATACAAATATCCCCATGGTGCAACGTTTGGTGGTATTACAAGTTTCATAGTTGGTAACCGCTATTAATTATGCAAGCATATGTAGAAGATAACCATACAAGTATCACACACAGATAATAAACCTTGAAAAAAAGATGAGTATTAAACATTAGAATTAAAAGCATTGACTCGGTTGGAGGGAACGAGTGATGATATGAAATAAAATAAAACTGAAAAATATTTCTCAAAACACCTCCAATAAAGGGTTTCAAGGTTTCATAGTAATCAGAGAGAGTCTACATGATCAATATTTATTAAAACTTCCCTATTACAAACAACAGTGTCGTGAGGAGGGAGCATTTTACCTTGTTCATCAGACAGAATAGCTAATATCCGGTCAACAAGGTCCTGCAAATTTTAAATTACAGTATAATCAAATACAAGAGTTATAAGCAATACCAAGCCACACAATTATAGGCAGATACCATTTATGAAGAAGTCATTTTTTTCACAGGAAAAGGGAGCATAAAACCATCACAAGTGACAAAAAGGCGAGGGATGGTCTCGTGAACCATGAGACAGCACATAGGCACAATTATTCTGTTTTTTCAAGGTCCAATTTGGCACGCCAGTTGTCAAATACAACCAAAGCTTTAAGTTTAGACAGTACCATTATGCAATGATGATTTCAAACATCATATACAAGAAAATTAGCCAAAAGCAAGATACAGAATCTAACCTGCTTCTTCCCCTGCTTTGAAAGACCTAACTGAGTCAGGACATCCTTCAGCTCTTTTATTCGAAAATACACCAATTTGTCCTATAAAAAAGAAAGGACGTTTCATAATCTCTTTGCTAAACAACACAGCAAAAGATACAAGCTACTTGATTACAGGAGATTCTGAGCTTAAACAACATGAGAAGAGATCACAGCCATAGGGAATAACCAATTCTGAGTTCAATCAACCTTCGAGTTAGTATAGCAAACTCTTATTAAGTTGCTCAATGACTCCGAGATGAGGAAGGAGCCATTACATGGTGCACTTATGGAGCAGATTTTTTTTTTTTGTAGGCAAAAAACATATTATATGGAATTACGTGTTCCTTAAAAAAAAAAATAGAGATATTGTGAAAGAGAGAACAAAATTGAAGTGTTTAAGGGGGAAAAGTCAGATCTTAACTCATTGAAGGACTTTGAGCTTAATGTTACAGACTTCAAGCATAGAGAAAACCTTTTGCAAATAAAGAGGTTTGCTTAAATTCTACAGGTTATTTACTTCACATATGGGCCATAAAATGTCCAATGAATGACCAATGGCTAGTAATTCCTATTGTGCCCATAAATAGAGCTTATCTTTGTGGGATTTATGCATTTTTAACAACCCAAAAGGCAAAAAAAATATCTTGGACTTGCAACCACAAAAACAAAAAATCGAGTTATGGGAGTTGCAACCATACTTATCTCAAAAATTTCATCCAGTGAATGGAGCAATGGTGTTCCTGGCTCCATAATCAAGAAAACCAGTATGAAAACAAGTGGTGCATGTAACTGCCAATAAAGTACATACCAAGACTCTTAATTTGAAATGAGAAGGTGCAGGCAGAGGGGCGGCAATAGGAGAGAGACGCTCAATCAATCAATAACATTCAGTAAGTTCATTCGGTAAGATGACTAGCTTTCGTAACAACCACATCAAGTACAGAACAAGGTCATCTTTATAAATAAAGAGCCCACTTGATAAATTCAACAGTTATTTCCCTTATCAACATATAACAATAAAACTATGAGTTGCACCACCGTGAGGGTATGTTTAGCAGGAGGCACATGGAAATAAATTAATAAATAAGCGAGTTAAACCACAGCTAACATGACAGATCTTTTTTCTTCTACTACTACAGCAGCGCAGTAAATTTTGAATTCAATAAAAAAAAAAATTGGTAGAGCCTCTACTAAATTACCTTGCAACTAGCTACTAAATCCATCTTTCAACCTCAAAGAAAAACCGAAATCGATTGTTAGTTAAGCCATGGATTAGTAGATAAACAAACCCACCACCCTGTAGAGTCGCTAAACAGCGATCGATCGATTCAAAAATTAACCTACCAGAAAAAATGGGAATTGTAAATCAATCTGCATAATAACAATAATTAAATAACAAAAATAAACAGAGTAAAATCACTTACGTATTTTTTTTAATGATAGAATTGAGAAGAGAAGGAAATCGGAGGTGAATTAGGGTTTCAAACGCCTTTTGTTTTTCTTGTTTCCGCGTTTTTTTTTCTTTATGGTATTATCACGACCGAAAAGAGAAAAAGAAAAAACACCTAGGAAGAGCTATGTTCTAATTACAAAAAGTCCCGGACCTATCGGCGATTATCAAATCCGGTTTTTTTTACGAGAACACGTCCGGGTTTCATATCTCTACTTCTACCGTGTATAGCGATGATGCACGCCCTTACGTTTTTTCTCTCGTTTTTTTCACGTGCGATTTTCCTAAAGGAGAATCAAATGTGGCCTCGGGCACACGCGTTTCTATTATACTGCAGAAAAACTAGTATTTTGACAAAGTTTTTACTTGTGTTTTTAAATATTTTTTTAAATTATTTTTAAAAAAATATATTAAATTAGTTTTTTTAGTTATTTTTATTATGGTAATGTGATGATATTAAAAAAAAATTAAAAATCTTTAAAAAAATTATTTTAATACATTTTCAATTAAAAAATATTTTAAAAAAATACTTTATACTATAAATTCAAATACTCCCATGACAAGGCAAGTAAGATTTTAATTTTGACGGTTATTGGAAAAAAAAACATCAATATTATAAGGAGAAAAGTATCATGATCATCCTCTAGTTTAGGTATTTTTTTACTTTGCTTTCATTCTTTAAAAAATTACAATTTACATTTTACATCAAAATATTTTTTTAAATTAAATAGAAAGATCAAACTAATCTCCCTCAACATAATCTCTCTATTTTCAAACATAATCTCTCTCTTATTCTAGGTTTGCAAACATCACTGACTTTGAAGATCCACTTTCACATGCACATACTTACAAGCAAAACCAAAATGCCTAAAACAAGAACTTCCTCTCATGGCCAAGCCTTGTCCCAGAAAAATTAATCGTGTTGATCATCTCTCTCTTTCTCTCTTCAAGTTCAAGGCTCGTTTAATTCTGTTAGATTTTGCAGTTTCTTTTACGTTGGTATGGCTAGGTTCTTTGATAGAGATTTTTGTGTTCAAAGTTTTGAAGGTAGGGCATGATTCAAGAGATTATTGTTGTGGCAAAATGTACGTTTTAAGCAATTATTTAGGAATTTAGGGTTAAGGCTAAGATTTAGAAATTAGAGGCAATAGTAGGGGTTTAGAAATTTGGGAATTTAGGGTTATGTATGATTTAGGATTTGGATAGTTATGCATTAATATTATGCTTATGATATCCACATTTGATGATAGCAATCACATTTTGTTTGTTGTGTTCTTAGAAATTGTAAGTTGTTTTTAAGTGAGTTATTTTGATTATATTTGGGTTTAAAATCTAATAAATAAACTGATTTTTAGGAGTTAAAGTTACAGTATGGTAAGTTTCACCAATAATAATGAAAAAACTGACATTTGACTATCATAATATGTAACTATTATTCACTAATTATATCCTTTTTTCTATAATATAGGCTTAGAAAGTTATATTCACCTGTTGTCAGTTAATATTTCATTATACACTAGCTAAGTGAGAGAATCAAATGCGGTATTCACTAATTATATCAAGATTATTGTTTCTATGGGAAAATAAAGGTGTAATGTGCACACTTGTCTATGACTAATAAGAGTGATGTAAGGTAAAAAGATGTGAGGTGGTTGGCGCAGTTATACATGTTATGACAAAAAAATGTGAGGTGGTTGTCATGGTAAAGAGAGATGAAACTCCAACAAAGTTTTAAAAGTGGTCAACTTAGTTAGTCTTCACCGTTACACTTATTTGTTTTATGTGTTCATATTTAAAGTTTCTCAAATAGTTCTTATCAATGACTTTAAAACCTCTTGCTCAAGATCTAAAGACTAGAAATAACTCATTTTCCTTCAAGTCTAGCAAAACCACCAAGTACCCCTAAAACCAAAATCACCATTGCAAAATCAGCTTAGTAGAAGAGCTTCTAATTGTTAACTTTTGTCCATAACCCTCTCACTTTGATCAAAGGGTTAAGTTTTGATTAATTTTTGAGGCAATCCACCAAATAAACCTAAAAATTCCCTATAAGTAACCCTTGAAATTAGAGCTGAAAAGGAGTAGAAAGGAAAAACATAAGGAAATACTTTGTTAATAGACCCTATTGAAAGGCCCAAGAGCCTAACATAAAAGGTGTAACAAGTTTTGAACAGAAAGAGAGTAAAAGAAAAGAAAGAAAGGAAAAGAGAACAAAAAAAAACATTAAATATTGTTTAGGAGTTTATTTTATTATTGAATTTATGTTAGTTGATTACTAGTTTAGGCCTATTAGCTTGCAAACCACAAGGGTTCCATTAGAATTAGTTAGAGGAGATTATATTATGTTTTTTTAAGTTTCAAATTTGAGTAGCTAGTTGAAGAATAAACATGAGTTTATTTTTGTTTATTTGTGGCAAAACAATCTTCTTTTGTAGGGAAAAAGATCGTACACCACTTATTGAAGATTAACTGAATTCGTGACGCCATTCGCATACTTAGGATTATCTATGAGTTTAATTCTTTTTTTTATACCTTTGGTTATTAGGTATAGGGTTACCACTAGGATAGAGTTTTATCTAACTTGATTATTAGCTTTTGAAATTGTTATTTTCTTTATTGGGGATTGCTTGACCATATGATCAAGAGGCTCACATCAACGTGTCATTTGATTTGCACCTCACCAGTATTGTTTGCTCTTCCTCTCACTATATGCACTCATTTTATTTGAATGATGTGTTATTATTTTCATCGATCACAACACTAGCTCTTACTGTTTTAATCGATTTTCTAGCTTTTCATTAATTTTTTTCTAAGAAAAATTATTAGACTTGATCTAACCCATGATCCGCTCCAAGGCTCGAGTCACATGTTAGATGAGTTAGCTTAAATTAACTCTTAATACTAGGCATTAACATCTTAATGCATTGCAATTTAGACATTGACTGATTTTTAATTAAAATAACATTATTTTTGTTTTTTTAAATAAAATGATATTATTTTATATTTTAAAAATAGATAACTACGATATGATCATGAGTACCCATCAAGTTGATTTTTTTGTTTTTGAAATTCAGTCTAGAGCGTGTGCAAGGTAAAACTGAATTTTAGTGCCCTGCTTAAGAACTCCAAGGCGCGGAGCAAAACGACATATTCGTCAACACAGCAAATCTCCATGACCCGTCACGGGCCGGGTCGGAGCTTAGAAACTCGGGCCCGTAGTTTGAAAAATAGAATCCAACTTGACATAAGCCCAGTACGGACGCTAGGATATTTATGAGCGTAAAATATCACACCTACAGAGAGACGTTATACCTTTGCCTTTGTTGCTATCAATTCTCTTCTTCACTTGTAACTGGCCATCCCAAAAATTAACAGTAAAAAAAGAAAGAAAGACAGAGAGACGGAGCAGAGAGAGAGATCTGACGCGCTTGTTGCAG
This sequence comes from Populus deltoides, assembly GCA_015852605.2. Taxonomy (NCBI): domain Eukaryota; kingdom Viridiplantae; phylum Streptophyta; class Magnoliopsida; order Malpighiales; family Salicaceae; genus Populus; species Populus deltoides. The sequence continues at coordinate 10,632,917 of CM027578.2, read as the reverse complement.
AAAGGGAGAGAGAAACAGAGAAAGATCAACCATGAGATCTAGCAATCACTTGATAGGGGTACTCAACTTCCTGACTTTTTTGCTATCAATACCCATCCTAGGAGGTGGTATATGGCTAAGCAGCAGAGCCAACAACACAGATTGTCTAAAATTCTTACAGTGGCCATTGATAATAATTGGGATCTCAATCATGGTCGTTTCTTTAGCCGGTTTCGCTGGCGCGTGTTATAGAAACACTTTCTTGATGTGGGCTTACCTATTTGTTATGTTCTTCATCATCGCCGCACTTTTAGGGTTCATCATCTTTGCCTATGTTGTCACCGATAAAGGGTCGGGCCGCCCACTCGTGAATCGTGCGTATTCTGACTATTATCTGCAGGACTATTCAGGGTGGTTGAAGGATCGAGTATCTAGTGATAGCTACTGGCACAAGATTGGCTCTTGTATACGAGATTCTAAGGTTTGTGGTAAGATGGGGAGAACTAGTTATGGCGTCCCTGAGACTGCAGATATGTTCTATAGAAGGAAGCTCAGCTCTATTGAGGTATGTGCCTTTTTTGTTTTCCATAATATTTTGAGTTCAAGAAATATCAAATCTATAATTTCTTATCGTGTTCTAAGTCTTGGAAAGTTTTGGGTTTTAGCTAACGATTTGAGCAGAATACTGAACTTGTTTTGCGACTAGAGATAGGTCGGAGTAGAACGACTCAAGATCTTATACTCAGTGGCCTCAACTACCAATCAATTAATGGTTGAAACTTGAAAATCTCAAATACAACAACAACAATAAATTATAAAACAAATTAAAATAGTTTATCTGGTTAATTGATAGAAGATTTTTTAATAGTAAATTAAATTTGATTAATATCAAGGAATTAATTTTAGAAATTCGAAGGATTATTTAACTCGTTTTCCAAAAAAAAATGATTAATTTAAAATTTGCATGCAGCATTAAGGAGGCCTATCGTACGGGATAAAGGAGGAGTTCAGATCCTAGATTTGAATTCCGCATAAATAAACAATAATATTTTTCTTCCCCCACCATTCCCGCTCCCTCCCCGATAATTTAAAGACTTCTTGATGGAGACTTTGGGTGGTATTTTATTGTGGTTTACAGTTGTTTTTATTTGAAAATTTATTAAAATAATATTTTTTAATTTTAATCTTACGTTTCAATAATATTTTATTAAAATCATCAAAAGAACATTAAAAATATCTAAATTTAATATTTTTTAAACAAAAATATATTTTAAAAAATATAATATTTAGTCAATTTTTTTTTAAATTGTATTGTGCTGGAATCCTCAACTAATTGCGCTATTTTTTTAAAAAAAAAAGAATCCCCCAAATTATTGCTAGGGAGAAGGGACATCGACTTGAGGGCATGTGAGAGCCACCGGTTATTGCTGTTTCTTATTTGCCACGTAATTGTTTGTCGGCCGTTCACAGCCCCACCTTTCTTTCTTAGAAAGGAGCTTAGCTTTATCCATCTACCGTCCAAGGAAAGAAAGTTTAGTAGCTTAGCTTTATTCATCCATTGACAAAGAAAGGAAGCGATGGGACCTTTTCATTTTTGGTAAGAAAAACCATCATTACAAGATTCGTCTCTCATCCTTGCCTGCCTGCCTTCTCCTCTACCTCTCACATCCCCATCTGCATGCTGTACTTTAACAATTATAATTAAATTAATTATATTATATATGTTTTACACACACACACACACAAGTTTTTTTGGCACTTGTTTTGCTCATGTATTGTTTAGCTAATTTATATTATTTTTTATAGATTGTTTAGAATATTTATAAATGAATAAATATGGATGTTTATTAAATATAAAGGTGTTTGATTTTCAAATAATTTTGTATAAATTTTGACAATTATAATTAAATTAATTAGGGACATAAATTAAAAAGTAACCATGTAAATGATTTTTAACTCATCTTGAATAAAAGTTAGGGATATATACTGAATTATCATTCATAGTTTAATAATTAATAGCTAATATAGATAGATATATAACACTTAAAAATAATAATTACTAAAAACGTTTTCACTTAGCATTATATTATTGTAAAAAAAATTATTTAAACAGTTTTGTTTTCAATTATATGTGGCATGAATATAAATTAATATGATTTTACTCAAATTAACTTTTATCTTAATATATATATATATATAATCCATTTAGCTTTGATACTTAAAACAGGAGAACTCTCTTGTTTGGAAAGCATTCTAATTCAAGAAATTGAAATCATGAACTTAAAAATAGTGTACAGAAATCGCAGCTCTACCCAACTATCTCATGTTCACCTATGTCGTCCCACCCATCCTCCTGAACAGTCATCGTCAACACATCCCATTAAACCTAAAAAGATTCATCCTTTATACTCACAATCTACATATCTTGCATATTTTATAAGATGAACCAAAGATATTAGCCTGATAAAAGAAAAAAAACACTGTTGGAAGAATAGTGCCTTTTGTCAGTCTGAGTACGGTATCAAGAGTAGACTCTTAGTGTGTTTATGTATTAATTTGTTTAGATGAATATTCTTCTCTTCTTTTTGCATCCTTCAAGTTGCAGCTCTTTTCAATATGAAAAGTTACGTATAGAGAATAAAAAGATGAAAGAGATAAAAAGGGGATGCAGAAAGCTGGAATCTTATCTGATTACCCTACTATCTTATATTAAAGATTTGAGAAACTTAATACAGCTTCATTGTTTATATACTATATACTAAAATACTTGGTTCATATTAAAAGTGATTTTTTTTAAAATTAGTCTTTTTTTTCCTTTCAATTTCATCTATTATTTTTTCAATCATGTTTGGCAACTCCCGTAATGTTTAATATCAAACCCAAGTTAGACAACAATAGATTGAGTTTAGAGGTTTTTTCTTGTCAATTTCATCATTTTATTTTTTAATTTTATCTTTAGATTTTTTTAATTGGTCAACTAGATTGCTTTTGAATTGGCCAAGTTAATTAGGTCACATCATAACAACTTCTACATGATATAATTTTAAATCTGAATTAGACAAGAAGTTAAATTAGATATTTTTTTTTTAATCATTTTCTTCTCAGTTTTATTCTTAGATTTTTATCGGGTTACCTTTAGAATGTCCACATCAGCTCTCTATTATTGAGTTGCTGAGTTTGTCCCAATCTAATAATTTTTGTCCTAAAAACACCATTATCTAATCCTATCCACCACGAGATCAAGCAAAGAAATAAAACTTAACACCAACCTGTATATAACAAGTGAAAATTCAACAAAACAAACACAAACAAAAAAAGAAAAAGAAAAAGAACTGCACCAATTGGATCCTTTGAATCATAAAGTCAAAATGGCTTCCATTCTTGGGGGGAGGTCGAAGAATATGAAGTTTTAGGGCTTTAGAAATAGAAAAATAAACATGTAAAGTAAAGAAATTCAAGGAAAATAGAAATATACTTGATGTATGGAACGCTTTTTTCAACATTGCGTCAAATTAATGAGCTAATCAAACATTATTTGAACTTGGGTCACGCCATCATCAACAATGTCAGGTTTTAGCATGACGCAAAGTTGTAGAACTGTCATCCAATTTTCCATCGCTGCAGACATGAAAAAATAAAAATTCAACAATCTTCAAAATATAGTAAACAACCCACCGTGTATGGTATATTCTCCTCTCTCTTGTATTTATTGTATAAATTCATAACAGATTTGCTTTTGGTTTGTGCTGTAGTCTGGTTGTTGCAAGCCCCCTACAGAATGCCTCTTCACTTATGTGAACGAGACTTTCTGGTCATCATCTGGAGGGGTTGTTTACAGCACTGACTGTAACACCTGGAACAACGATCAACAGCAACTGTGCTATACCTGCAATTCTTGCAAAGCTGGTTTGCTAGCCAACCTGAGGAAGAGTTGGAGGAAGGTCTCGGTCATTAACATCGTCATATTAATCATTCTAGTGATTGCCTATGTGGTTGGCTGTGCAGCCTTCAGGAATAATCGCCGGATCGATAACGATGAACCCTACGGGGAAGCAAGGATGACCAAGTCTCAGCCTAGCAGAATCCATCTTTAATCAAGTGCAGCTTGATTGGTTCGATTTCCTTTCCATGTAAAAATTATGGTTTTGGTGTTATCATGTAAAACTTGAAGCTTTGTTGGATTTCCTTTCTATCATCATATCAGGGATGTAAAAATTATGGTTCTGCTATATTATTAAATAAAAACTTGTTTCTTCTAGCCAGGGGAAGAGCGGTGTTTCTTTCTCTTTTGCTCATCATCATTTGTAAGATGGCTGTGTGCGCTTCTTTTGAAATTACTAGTTGACTAAAATCATATTCTTTAAGCACATACAATTTAGTGGAAGAACACCATTAGTGTTATTTTCTTAGAATTACAATTAAATTTTAATTAGAAAAAAAAACATGGAGCCTTTTAAAGACATTTTAGGCAATTAAAGAATAAGAGCTTATTCTTTAAAATACAACAGATGCATTTAATTTTTGGTTCGATGGTTGTTCTGATTTTTGGATTGTATGTAATGCTTTGTTTGGATTTTAATGAGGTAGAAATTTACCCCATAAAACCTTGAAAGCAAATTAAAATTTACCCCACGGGTAAAGATGTGAGAAATTTCTTTTAACCGGGTGAGTTAGGTTTGGCCTAAATTCTTAAATTTATTATTAATATTAATACAAAAACAAAATTATTATTATTAATTAATTAATTTACAAAGAAACTTAAACATATAAGTTTTTTTTTTTGTTTTAGTATTTCTATTCATCATATTACAAACACTATTCATAAGCCCTATTCACTATAAAAAACAAAAAATCGTTCTTGGTACCTCAAACTTTGATTTTGTTTTAGTTTGGTCATCCTCCTATGGATTCTTTCAACTTGATCCTTTAAATTTCTTTTTTTCAACTTTTTCAACTTGATCCTTTAAAATTGACATTGATAAAATAACAGCCTCTTCCCCGTGTTTATTATTCCAGAGGCGTGTAAATTTATACTTTTGTCCCTTGATTTTAATTTTTTGACATTTGATCCCCCATGTTTTTGAATCTTTTTTAATAGATTCCAAAATTTATTTATTTATATTTCAGTGCACAACTCTTGAATGAGAGAGAGATAATTATTGAAAAACTCTCCGGTGGCCTAATTTTAATCACCTATAACTTTGATTTTTATGTCTACAGATTTCATCTTCAAGATAAGAGCTTAATGGATGTGGTTCGCAACTTCAATAATGACGAAAAGGTAAATTTAAATTTGAAAAGTTTTTTTATTTAATTTGATTTTTGGTTTTTAAACTATTAAAATATGTTTTGTTGTTAGAAATGAGATTATTGAGGTAAAAAATATATATATATATATATATTGCTTTTGAAATAATCATGTATAAACTTGATGTTGAAATATCTATTTTTAAAATTTGAGATAATACAATAAAACATAATATAGTTCAATTATTTTTTACTTTACCTCTATCTTTTTATAAATTACTTCTAATTATATATTAGGAAGTTTACATTTTATATCCTTATTTTACAATATCTTGAATTTTGTAATTGATCTCACTCACGATTTACTCTTTTGGCAAAAAAGTATAATGCCTTAAATTCATTTGTCTTTTATTCTATCTTTTTCATTCTTTCCTGTAACTCCAGCTCGGCTCCCTGCAAACTTACATTAAATTCATTTGTCTTTTATTCTATCTTTTTCATTCTTTCCTGTAACTCCAGCTCCGCTCCCTGCAAACTTACATAATTATTAATTGGTATTATTGTAAATAATTTTTTCATATTTTTAAAATTCAAATTAGCTTGGTAGGTCAATTTAGGGTCTAGCTGATCCAGAGCTGGAATCGGACCGGGTTGAAGAAACAATAAGAAAAAAAAACCCAGTGTGACTCGGTGATCCGGTTGCAACCTGTTGACTTCAGTTTTTTCTTTTAGTAAAATGACATTGTTTTGATTTTTTAAAAAAACAAAGAATTGATCCAGTCAAAACCCGAAACCCGAATCTTGAACCGGACCAGATTTAAAAACTATGAATTTCTCCATTTCTTCATTCTATGGCATTGAAAACATGAAATGAACAAGAAGAGAGGAGAACTCATTAGCCACATGAGCTGCATAACACTTTACTGCAATGAGCAACTCAACTTTCGTGACTGGAATTTTTCCAACACCAACAGAGTATAAGATTGGTTTATTTTGAATGAGATCGCTAACTAATGGACGAAATAAACCAACTAGCCAGAGCTTGAAAGTTTCTATAAAGTTAGGGTTAATTTAAAAGTTTGGTAGTGATTATTTTTAAAATTATTTTTTTATTTAAAAATACATCAAAATAATATATATATTTTTTATATTTAAAACAAAAATCATAAACCACTTACTTATTAACATGAGAGATTAGCAATGTTGATTGGTTAAAATAATTGAACAAAGTTAAAAAATCAAGGTTCTCTCTAAGCTTCAAATTGGGTGGGTTTTTTTTTTAGTTTTTGAAAAGAAATTATTTGTTTTTTTTTTTTAAAGAGAGATTTTAGCGGCATGAAAAAAGAAACATCATGTCTAAAAAAATCACAATCCTCACAAGAAGAGAAAAATGGATTAAAAACACAATTTTGATTTGGATTCAGATTATTAATAAAAAAATAAATCATATTTGAAGCATTATTTTAAAAATCAATTCGATAGATTAACTTATAACCTAATCAGCCCAGACCAAATCGAGTTTCAATAAAAATAAAAAAAGAATTAACTCAGTGCAATACGGTAAAAAGCCTAAAATAATTCGCGACCTGATCACCCTAGAAACAAACCCAAGATGATTTTGTATTTTTATAAAATTAAAAAAAAATAAATTAATCCATTATACAAGACTCAGGACTTGCATGTTTGAACACGAGTTCAAAAATTAGGACTTGAAGAGAGAAACCAAGTCTAAAGAGTGAAATTTTATTAATTGATCCGTGAGATATTTTTGATATATTTATGGTTGTTTAGTCATTTTGTTCAATTTAAAAAACTTCGATCAAATACATAAAATGTAATTTTCAAGAAAATAAAAACAGGGTAAAAAATTAAGCTAGCTATAGTATTTTATTTTATTCGGTTAAAACTTTGTTCGTAGAACAAAACATCCGATGAGAGACGGAGAGAGCATTGATGAATGAAAGATGTTTTGAAATATTTATTTCAAATTTATTAATTCTTTTTGGATATTAATTTTAATAGCTTACAACTTCCATGCCATAATCAACCTAGCTAAAGATGAAAATATCATTTAGTTCAACAGATATACAATTCAAACCTTCACTTTTAATTTATTATAATTCATTTCATAAAATTTTTAACCCAATTTATTTTTTATAGCTTACTTTTTATCTATAACTGAAAATATTTTCAAGAAATATAAAATATTTTTTGAACAATTAACAAAAACAACCACAGCACCAAATAAATAAATAAACAATATTTGGTGCCATGATACATGGCAGTTTTTAAATATTTTTCAATTGAAAATATAAAAGTTGGGTGTTTTTTCTTGATTTTTATACATAAACAAATCAAAACCATAACACACCTGAGAAATATCAATTTATTACTTTTTTAATATGAAAGTAAACTGAGGGGGGTCCACAACTTCATATTATTTTCCGAGAGGATGAGTTCAAATCGACAGAACCGAGACATCTCTTCCACCCATCATGTGCAACCAACATAGCCAAAACCCAAGTTTCCTTAAAAACCAATACAACTGCTGGAACTAAATCCTACAAGATCCGAATACATCATGGCCGAAGGCAAGCAAGCACCTTGTGGATTCATCTGAATCCTAGGCATCAGCAAATCTGTCAAAAAACACCAAAGATCACCAAATGAGCAGCAGTCCAAAAATTCAGGTAACGTGACCGTTGAAAAGGTAGATTGAAAATTGTAGTTACCCCAGTTCAGAGAGCTTCAGATGAGCTTCAGAATAATCGGCAAAGAAAGCATCTTCATCCTAAAAAAGTAAAGAGGGAAAGAACACAGCATTAGCAGCAGCAGGAAACCAGCAATTTTTCAAGTATCTGGCAAGCGCCTCAAGCACAACAACAGATGATATTTTTGGTACATACAGCAGCATATTTGTCAACATATGGGCGGAAGATAGGGTCAGATAGAAGAGCCTTGTCAGATGGCAGTTGTAGAAGCCCTTCCTTCTCCCCACTCAAGAGCTCCCTAACGAAGTTTAGAAACATACAATGTGAGAAATATGAAACATATAACAATGCAAGCATAAATTCAATGTCTGGGCACTGAAATATGACAGAAAACAAGTGAAGGCTCCGAAGGAAACCAACCAACGGAACTCACTTGAAGTAAGAGTTATCAAAGATGAGAGGGTTAGCAGTCCAGGGCCCCTCAAAACCGGAGCGCTCCTTGTGGCACCTTCCCTGCAACACTCATCATTATTAACATGGCAAGCGCCAATAAGTGAAAAAAAGGCAAAAAACAAGCACTCGGGTATCATTTCAGGAAACAATTTGAAACTTGGAACGGACCAGGGTGTGGCCCCCAGAGAGAGCTACAATATCCTTATCACTGAGGCCCATGTGGCCGAAGACATCCCTCAAGTGATCAGAACCTGAAAAGGCATTATACAACGAGTCGATGACTTAGAGCTAAAACAATTTCAAATTTTCCAATTGCAGACAAGATGACAAGGAGCAAACAAACCCTTAGTAGCATCAGGCAGACGGCCTTCTGGAGGAGGCTCGGGCTTGTCCTGAAATCAAGCAGGGCAGCAGAAAATTAATTGATAGAACAAATTGCTAAGACCAAAAACTCTAAAATGTGAGGGACTACAACACCGTTTGATAATCATCACATCAGATAGGAAAATGCTGTATTATCAGAGAACATAGATCTTCAAAGCATAGACAAGGGGAACAATGCTTGTTCATTCTTCACAAAACATAACGCTGTATTATCAGAGAACATATATCTTCTTAGCACAGACAAGGGGAACAATGCTTGTTCGTTCTTCATAAAACATAACATACACAAGACATGACAGTACAGCAGGTGAAAATATTAAAAAATTTGCAGCAAACTTCAGCACCAAACGGTGAGGTTTGAGATTTATTCAATAGAGATTCTAGGTCAAGCTTAAAGAACAAGAATCAATAAAGAGTGGATGAATCCAAAGTGCAACGCTAAGAAATAGTTAAAACACTGCTGTTACACATCAGGCCAAAATACTAATCCACCTCCTTGCTCCCTCCCCACCATTTTAATTACTAGGTTGAAGAATGACCATGCAAATTTCAAAAGCAAACAGAAAAGCCTGAGGTTAGACCTAACGTGGCAATGACTGCCTAAGAAATCAATGGCGATACAAAAGCAAAGCAGGGGATCAAACAATAAATAAACAAAACAAAACAAACACAGAAGAAGAGAAAGAGAAAATTACTGACCTCTCTCCCAGGGTGGAAAGGAACCTCAGGACCACCAGTGATTTCAACACCAACAACACCAGCAAGCTACACCGAAAATAAACCAATCAAAACACAGTAATTAATTTTTTCTTTTAAAAAACAAAGATAATAAAATGGACAGTACTTGGTAGAAATCGGCATAGGAGAGGATGGAAAACTGATCCTTGATGGGCTCAAGGAGTCTGACAGCAATGTCGAGACCATTGTTAGCGCCATGTGCCAGCTCTGCCGAGTACCTCATGGTACCAAAGGGCCCACCGGTTTTTGTCTTAACATCGAAGGTTCCAGCTGAGTGCCATCTGAATCATAACCACAACAACCAATCCGATCGGATCAGATCGGATCCAATCAAACATTTACATGGAAAGAGGGAAAAAAATAAAAAGAGGAAGGGGAAGGGGAATATACGCTAGACGAAGCATGAGAGGAGCGCAGCTCTTCTCAGCAATCAAGCTTCTCAGCTTCTTCTTGGCCTTTTCAACGGCTTTGCTGTACTCTTCGCTTACAGTCGGATAGTTCTTCGTCATTTTTGTTCACTTGTAATTCTACAGCAAAAAAACTCAATATATTTTAGATCGAACACAGTAAGATAAACACGGGAAGAGAAAAAGAAGATAGAACCCAAAACAGACCAAAGAAATTAGAGGATGCAGATGGAAACCCTAGCGCGAGGCAGGCACAAGTCAAGCACAGGCTCTTCCTAAATGATAATGATATTTTTTTATACAGACGGATGCAATGGGTGGACCTGATATAAGAGAGATGAGAATGTTCTAGTAGCTTAACTCCAGCCGTTGGATTTAGTTCATCTTGGGGCCGTTATTGATTTTGAAAACGGACGGATGGGATTGGATTCTTGGTTAATTGTTGACTAATACATGTACGGTTTCCCCACTGGGGTAGGTGAGGCGGAAGAGGGGTTGGAAAATGAAAACCAAAATGGAAAGGAGCGAGTAATATTACGACAAAAACTAAAAGTTTAAGTAGCAAAAAATATTGTGTACTCTCTCACAATTTATGCAGCTCCGAGTAGTGTTTCTTTTGATAACTTTTATTTTGTTACTTAAATTTTTATTTTGTACACCCTAGCTCTTTTGAGCTCAAAGTAACCTTTAATTACATATTTTTTTTTATAGAAAAAAGGATTGAATTGTAACCTGAGGGTTTGAAGTAAAAATCCTAGGTAACATGAAGGCGAGTTGAAAGTTTTATTGGAATATTTATTTTAATTCCTTATGTTTTTTAGATATTAGACGACTAGTTACTTGAATTTTAAGATAATATATTTTGACAGTTTATTTTTTTTATTTTTTTTTAGCCTTTTCTATTGAAAGGAGAGGGAGGGAGTTGCTGAATTCCGGTCTAGAGAGAAAAAATGATCGTTCAGGAAAATTATGACCACCAAGATGGTTGACTTTGATATTAAAAAGTTTCATTTGATGAGGGTGATTACTTTTAGGTGTTTTTTTACCTTGAAAACACATAAAACAACATATCTGAGTTAGGAAAGAATTTTTGTTTCAAGTGAATTTCAGGTTTTGGGGCAGTTTGCGGCTTTTTTGTGGCCATATATTGATTTAATAAGGTTTTTATGGTGTTTTCTAGGTATTTTGAATAAAAACAATGAGTTGAAAATGAGATTTTAGGTGAAAAAATAAAGCACCTTGTTTTTTCAGCTACTACAATAACCGAATTCTGAGTTTCCAAACGACGTGTCGTCTGCTGACGCAGGTGACACGTCATTTTTTTTAACTATTTAGGGTGGATGATGCGTTGTATGCTCCATTAAACTTAAAAATAAAAAATAAGGGTAGGCGTTGGACCTGATTCTTTTTGTTTTTAGTTTTTTTTAAAAAATAACACATTATTTGTGCATATTTTTTCAAATAAATTTTTGGTTTATGTTTTAATTAGATTGTGATTATTTTTAAATGATATTAGATGTGTTTAATTTTTAGAGAGGTATGTATGATTCATCTGTGATTTTTTATTAATTTTATATAGATTAAATTTATTTATTTTTAATATTGATTTTTTTATAAGATTTTCCATATGTATATATAGCCTTGCATTGTTTTTTTTAATTATTGTTCAATAAATTTTATGTGTTATGTGCAAACTTGTATTGTTGTTTTTATAATTATTGTTCAATAAATTTTATGTGTGTGTCAGTTTCTATTAAAGATTTTATGCGTTTTTCTATTACAAATTTATTTCGATAAAGGAATTCATTAAACATAACCAAGTAAATTACCCATGTTGCAATGTTAGATATCTTGATTTTTATTTTTCGCTTGGTTTTCTCAATTTCATTTTTGTTTACTATTGATATTTTTTTTCATCACTTTACACGATGGTTATTGAGTTGTTTAATTAGATGCACGCATAATTGTTTTCGATTTACATTTTAGAGTTCTTTTGCTATATATATAATTTTGTGGATGAAACTATTTGGTCAATGTTTGCATAAGAAAGTTTAAAGGTTTTTGGTGCTTTTAAGTTGCCTTCTCTTGAAGGAAAAATTTATCTTTCAAGGCAAGTATTTAAGATATGTACTATATTTATTTTATACATTTGGTCCAGACAAATAAAAGGATATATAAAATATTTTTGCACCCATTTAACTAAGTTACTCAAGTCTTTGCAATAATAAAGAGACGACAAGAATTTGTTACTTTTTACTTGCTAACAGTTGCTGAGACTTCATTTCTCACCTAAAAATTGGGCTTCCATATTCTTTTTGTTCATCATGCCATCTTTTGTTTTGAATTGCTTAAACAATGCTTATGTTAAATTGATGTCTCTTTACATTTTACAATTTGATTCTTATATGAAATTCGAGACAATTCAAGAAAGGTTTTTGCATGTTATTTATTTGTTGCTTGAAAGCCAAATCATATCCTTTTAATGCTACTAGCTCTTGATTACATGCTTAGAAAACACTTTTTTTTTCTTTCAATTGTCTCACAATTAAAAGCAGCGCGCGTTTTCAAAAGTAGCTCGCAGCAACATACAAGCAACCTATTTAGTGGGAACCGAAATGGAAAGGAGCTAGTAAAATTAACAATAAACTATTCATTTCAAATATTATTTTTTTGCTTTTGCTTTTAAAAAAAAATTGTTTCTCTTATTTTATATTTTAATATTTAGTTTATTAGATATTAAACTTCATGATCTATTATCATTTATTCTATACGTAACTAACTTGGTCTTATATCTTTATAATTTATAAAATCTTAGAAATTTTATTAGCACCTAGAAAAAAATCAAAACAATATCTTATATGTTTAGGATGTAATTCATAAACGTTGCCACCCAACTAGAAAAAAGAAATGGAAAGTTCAAATTACCTCCTACATATTAAAAACAAATTTTAAAAAAGTAATCCATTGTAAACCATTGTGACCTAGGACACAAAACACTATAAATTAGAACAGTGAAATAAAATTTTTATCCTTCTAAAAAAATTAACAAAGCTTGTTGTTGGGGGGTAAAATTGTATTTTTTAAAAGATCCATTAGACATTACCAAATTTATTAGGGACAAATTGATTTGTACGTGTGGGCAGCCCTGCATGCCCTTCAAGTGACACATTCGAGGTCGTTTAGTCACCAAATACCATCTTTTATGGCAGCATTGGAATTGTCATAATAACCCCTCCACAATCAGGTGGTGCGTGTGGCTAATGGGCCTTTGATTTGACGTTAATGAAATTTTTTTTTTCTTTCTACTCAATTTTTGCGCATGGCACTTCAATATTTAAAGGCAACTCTTTGATTGTTTTCTCCTTTAGATCTGGTTTAAGTTATTTTTATTATTAATTTTATTTCAAGCAGTTTATTAAATTGTTTTTTTTTCAATTTCGTCCTCATTTAATTTCTTTTCTATATCAAATTTGGTCATTATTTTTTTTATTACTATTTTTTTATTTAATTTTTAAAATTGAGATGTTTTTGTGATTTCATCCTCCTTATTTGTTTCCTATCAAAATTGATCTTCATGTTTGATTTCTATTTTTTTTCTTAGACAAGTTTTTTTGAATTGATATTTCTATTATGGTTTCATCTTTGAACATTAAATTTATTGGGGATTGAGCTTCTTAATTAAATCTAAGTCTAGGATTTCACAAGTTGCAGATTTCAAAAATTAAACTAGGTTTTGGAGATTCGCCTGAGTTTGTTTTTTTTTCTTTTTTTTAAACTCGTATTTTTTTAGTTTCATCATTCAATATTTATTTAATTGGAAATTGGGCTTATTATTTTTTTAATTTGCTTTATATTGGATTTTTCACTGATTTTGAAAATGACTTAGGTTATCTCACCCTTTTCAATATTAGGTTGTTAGATTAAGTTTCATGGTTTTATTCAATTTATTTTTGAAGGGATGACTACGGTATAACAACCAGGTTAAAGGTTTTGAGTGTTAGCCGGGTGGATTAGGTTCGAGTTCTTTCAACCTTTTTTATATTATATTTTTTTCTTTAATTTTGTCCTTTAATATTTTATTTACTAGAAATTGAGCTTCAAGTTATTTTCATTTTACTTTATGTGAGGTCATCGCATTCTTATTTAATTTTGTATTCGTTATTAGATAAGATTCTTGAACATTTGATTTTTTTTTAAATTTACTTGTTATTTCGATTTCATCTTTTAACATCTGATTGATTGAGAAATGATCTCGTGCTTTTATTTCTCGGTTTCCTTTCTAAGGGGTTTTCCCAATCTTATACCCTTAATTAAGAACTAGCGGGTTAACCTAGTTTGATTCAAATATTTTTTTATGTTGCTTTCAAAAAAATACTTTTTTTCCAACTTCATCCTTTATCATTGGATAATTTGATAATTAAGCTTAATGATTCTATTCCATTTACTTTCAGCCGAGTAACCTCGGTGTCACGACCAATTCGTATATTTAACGTGTTAACTTGGATGTGTTTGGGTATGGTTTTTTTTTTTAATCATTTTAATAGTTTTTTTTTCACCTTATTTACCATCATTGTATTTTTTTTATTCGTGTTATTGAATTATCCAAGCTTATTAAACTCAATTGAGTTAATAGCTAGAGTCTCATATATATATATATATATATATATATATGTATAATATATTACATTAGAAACTTGCCTTGACATTCTTTTTTACTTTGAAAAAAATTAGGTCAATCAGCGACATAGTGCATACCACCTATCTAGTTATACACTATTAACAAAGGCTAATTCACCTTGGAAAAACATTGGTCAGTATGAGAGGGATTAGAGTTAACTTGGGTCCCGTTTGTTTGCTGGAAAGTAGTTTTTTCTTGGAAAGTGAATTTTAGGAAAATGAATTCCAGGAAAGTGAATTATTTTTTGATATTTGGTAGTGTAATAAAAAATAAGTTGGAAAACACTTTCCAGTATTTGATTATGTCATGGAAAATAAGCTGGAAAATAACTTATTAATGTTTTATTTTTCTCAAGTTTATTAAAATAATGAGGAACAAATTTTACAAATTAAAAAGTTGAATGAGAATGAAATTGAAAAAAATTTAATTTCATAAATTATCTCAAATAAAAATAAATAATAATCAAAATAATAGAGATCAAATCTAAAAAATAAAAAAATAACGGATGAAGAAATTAAAATAATAATAATAATTAACATTTCATAAATTATTTCAAATAAAATAAGTAACAATCAAAAGAATGAGAATCAAATTTTATAGATAAAAAATTTCAATAAAAAAATGATAAGGGAAAAGCAAATAACAATTATAAAAATGAGGATCAAAATTAATATAAAAATTAAATTTTAAGAGATCAAATTGAAAAATAAATATTCAAAACAAAATATATATAACAATCAAAAGTTTGAAGACCAAATTTGATATAATCAGCAAATAATATGACATTTCTAAATTTTTCACAACTTTCGGAAAGTGTTTTCCGCCCAAATTTTCCAGTAAAACACTTTCCTGGAAACCAAGCCAAATTTTCCTTTGACTGGAAAGTGTTTTCGTTGACCAACTTTCCTAATAGCAAACAAACACAGGAAAGTTTGGAAAGTGATTTCCCGAAAAATTAATTATGGGAAACAAACATAGCCTTGAACAATGTAAAGATGATTTTTCCTTCCCATAAAAAATCATTGAACTAGATTTGGGGGTAATACGATCTTTTCACAAGGTCCATTGATCACGAGGAAACAGTGAAATTTTCTCATTTTTAAAGCATAGTAAAATAACTTAATTATCCTTAGAAAAAATTAAAAAGTGGCATCTAGGGGATTTTTTGTATTTTCAACTTGGTTTTTAGTTATAATCAAGTTGATCAGGGAAAATATAGTATTTCAATGAATATAAAATATAATTAAAAAATAAAAAATGGTTGGTACATGTAACATACACGCTAACATGTGGGAGGCATTTGAAGCTTTTTAACAGTGTGTGCGGCGTCTCCTGATAGATAAAAAATTATTTCAACTGTGTTGTTGGAATTCTCGCAACGTCTTCTTCTTGCTGGGACGATGCATGACGCTATTGGTGGGACAATAACCCAATTCAACTAGGTTTTTTTTTAGTTTCTCTCTTTAACACTGAGTTGTTTTATAATCCAGGAGGCTTAGATTGTGTTTTTTTTTACTTTTTTTTTGTTATTATTTTTTTTCAATTCATTTATTGTTTCTATATGTTTTACATTAATTTTTTTTTTACCTCGCACATGGCGAAATGAATGCCACAAATGTAGTGTTCTTTAAAAGAAAAAACAAACAAAATGATATGAGGCATACGCTCCAAAGCCCAATAAGGACTGTAAAAACAAAAACACAGCCTCCACAGTACTTGGGCCACATATTTTTGCTATGAAAAATCACTGGGTTAGTTTTTTATATTGTGTATCATAGTTTTTACATCCAGTCTGATAGCCAGCCCAGTTTAAGGTCTGAATTCCGGGTTTTGACTAGGTTGCCCGAGTTAATTTTTTTAAAAAAAAATCAAAATGACATCGTTTTAATAAAAAAATAAAAATCAACGGGTTGCAACCGGGTTTTTGACCGAGTCTTGCCGGATCGCCGGGTCAGTCGGGTTTTTTCTTTTTCTATTTTTTCTTCAACCCGGTTCGGTTCCAGCCCCGGATCGGATGAGTCCGGGTCAACCTATCTGGCTAGGCCGGGTTTCAAAACTATATTGTGTACCAAAGCTTTCAGCATTTTTAAATCCAAGGCATTGAAAGGAATTAAATTGCATTAAGTGCTTGATATTGCATAGCCAAACACTAAACAATTTCAGGCTGACTTTGGTTATCATAATCCCTACTGGCCATTGTAGCACAGGCCTTATATTGTTACAATAAAGATTCATTGTGTGTAATAAAGAAAAGAAAAGGTAAAAAGACTAAAGATAACGTAACTTTAGAGCATCTTTCATGTTGGCTGGAAAAGTAATATTATGCAATCCTCAAACAATCTTCACAAACGTGGAAATTTAAGAGAATTGCCTTAAGTTCTCACGGATTATGAATGTCCATGAAAGAGGTGATGATAAGAATCCTACATGGTGAAAATTTTGTCAAGGTGTGAATGAAAAAACTTGGTGTTTGTTAACACTTTAATTGAAATAGAAACATGTATTTTTAAATAGAAAGTTGTGTTTGTTTGTTTATATATATATAAAAAAATTCTGACATGGTTTTGAGAATACAAAAACTTCTAATTTTTTTAAAACTCGATAAAATTTTTATAAATTTTGATTCGCTGTTTATTATTGATTATGCAAACAAGAATAAGAGATTAAGTAATCGTGAGAAATAATATTGCAATCACAATGCTAGCACTAAAAACACACAATAAGTTATTTTAAGATTAAATGATTGTTCATTACCTTAGTCTACCTCTTCAAGTGTAACAACCCTAAAATTTCTAACAATTTATCTAAATTTATGAATTTTTTTTTACAAAAATTTCTTCAGGGTTTTTTCTAATTTAGTATATCCCAAGTTATTGACAATATCAACACTGGTCCCTAATAAACCATTTTCACAATTCAATATTTTAATTTTCCTTGAACATTTTACAATCAAAAATATTTTACATTCTTTGACATATTAGTTCAAGAAATAATCATGTTAACTAAATTAAAGAAAAATAATTGTCTTAACAATTATACACATAAGCACAATTCATACATTTAATATTCCTTCTCCAATCCTATTTAATCTTTCAAGTATTATTATTAAACAAATGATATCAAGTAAGTGCTAATGCTTGGAAAATAATTACACAACAGAATACAAGTTAAATAAGCTAGTCTATTTAAATTCATACATACACAACAAAATAATCTTCAAAATATACAGAAAATATTATTATTATTATTTTTACATGACCAAAAGATCTACTAGTAATAGGGGTAATCTCTGATGCTACTAGGACGCGTGATATTGAGATGAACTTGCACGAAGATTCAAAAGATAACCTTGGTCAATTAGAGCAATTAAAATTTGCATTTATATATATCAATTACTCATAAAGAAATTTTCAAATTTACAACCCATCTCTCGAGTACTAGTCACAAATCAATAATTCAAAATCTAAAACTGTCCACGCCATAGGGCGTTAGTTCCAAACCAGGATAACTGGACCACTAGTCGTCCATTCACAGGGCACCGGTTCCATACCAAGATAACCAGTCCACCAGTCGTCCATTCACAAAACAAATTATCATGGGAAAATTTATCATCATGGCGCATAAAATTTTATTAATCGTGGAGATAATTTAAATATCTAAGGTTTAAAAATAAATTCAAGGTGTTAAACACTTACCTGATGTTTGTGTCTTGCTAGCTGAACCTGTCTGCTGAGTGGTTCATATAGCCTCACCCACTCTTGCAGGTTCATTTCGTTACCAATTAAATTACTAAATCAATAATATCACTACATCATCAATTTAATTAGTTAGTCAACAACATTAGCACATGACTCATTTAATATCAATTAACAATATCAACTCATCATTAATATAATTACTTCATCACCAACAACACTAATACATAACTCATTTAATTAACAATCAATAAAATCAACTCATCACTCATTTAATTATTTCATCAACGACATTATCACATAACTCATTTAATTATCAATCAACAATATCAAATCATCTCACACCTAATATTATGGATTGCTAAATCACAATTCAAATCAAATAAATACATTTCCATTATATGCATATTTTATACTCTTTTGGCTAGCCATGGGTGCTTAATACAGGTATGTCTTCTTCATTGATTGTTTTTTGACTAATCTACCACCCTTATAAAACTCATCCAAATAATGTTATCATCAATTATTGATTCAATATTTTCATTCATTTTTTTTCTAGACCGAAACCCCCTCTCAAGAAAGGGAATTGATAATTTTTCTTCAATTTTTACATATTGAAATTTACCCACTATTATTTTATTTATTTAAACATTAATTCATCACAATTTTATAGATTAACTCAATCAATCTCATAACTCATACCATAATTATACACTAACACAATTAAATGAAATTTTAATACACTAAATACATCTATTTAATTAAGAAAAGATTTGTTACCTTCTAACTCAAAGAAATAAGAAATGGAAAGCTTAAAATCACCATAAAAATTTCTTTCTTCTTTCCCCCTTATTTTCCTCTCAATATGGCCTCTTTAAGAAAAAAATTTCTTGTTTCCCTTTTTAGATTTTCTTGTTTAAACCCTTGTATACTTTAATCACTAGTTTTATCTCTTTTGTGAATTTTTGTGGATGAATCTTCATAAATTTTCGCTCAATTTCTTCTCCCTCTTAAGCCCCAATATGACTGGCCAAATATGACTAATTTTCCACTCCCCACTAGTTTAAATATTTACAAGTTTTTTTCCTTCTTTTTCATTTAAGAACTTTATTATTTTGTTTTAAAACAATTTGACCTCAAAGTTTGACTTATTCAATTTCATCCTTGTCCACTATTAATATCCTTGGATAATAATTTCTACTCCATTATTTATTTATTTATTTATCTATTTATTCATCTTTTTTTTAAATGTAAATCAATATACAGGAATTTACCTGGAGGAGTTACATCGAGTATATTTTCTGTTAAAAAATACTGTAAGTTGATTTTTCTTTTCCTTGTTGAATTATATGCATGTTTTATGTTTTGTAGAAACCAAATCATTAGAGTATGTTTTGTAGAAACCAAATCATTAGAGTAAAGAGGAACAACAATCTTAGGAACTATTTAATGTGTTCCTACAAATTTCACCAGCTAATTTCAATTGCTCCACTGCACCAGATGCTCAAGATTGGCATTAAATCTCTGAAGTAGCTTGTGAGGCCAAGGTTCTGCTCTTTGCTGGTAAGTTAGAATACCAGTGTTATAGATAACCAATGAAACAGAAACAGGGAGAGGCTACTAATGAAACCAAGGATGTAGGACGGAAAATATATTAGAATTCATGATGACAGGCACAATTTCAACTACAGATCTGCCGAACATCCTTTTGTATCGGAAGACTAAAAGATGCATAATTTACATACAAAGCAAAGCAAGTGCAGGTATCTTACTTTGGCAGATGGTCAAACATAAACATTATCTAATTCCAAGGTTCAAGATGCGATGAAGAAAGATATGCTACAGATGCTTATAACCCCAAGGTTATACACAGTACTCAAACACGGTTAAGCAGAAAGAACAGAGTGACTTCCTGAAAAAGTATGCAATAAAATCAACCAATACAATGTGCAAAGCAAAAACGATTCAAAATGGGATACAGCTTCAATAGTTCAGAAGCTTCATCGAAATGATGCACAAACCTCCTCAAGAATGTTGTTTCAGGACACACAAAAAATGTAGCGCTTCTGCAATTTTTCTTAACCAAACCTTTCAATACTAGAAATTCCAAAACCGTAGCCCAGGAAATGAGTCTCTTCTCCAAGCTAAATGCCATAAGCACTGAAGACTCCCAATCCAACTTGTTAACAAAAAGATCCATTACAGCCGTAATTTTATCCTTAGATGTTTCCATGAATCTTTTCTAATTCAGTAAGAATATCTGCCTCAGACAAGTCCCAACTTTTATAAGCATCAACCTTTTTTTCCCATGTCGATTTGCTCATTGACATGAGCGAACTCATTCCAGCAACAAATATACGCTTAGAAGGATCAAACCCCATATCCCTCGCTACCTCTACAAGGTTTTTGACTTTATCAAATTCATTGAGAACACCCTAGGACAGTAATAAACCAATTTAACAATATTCGATTCTAACACTCCATTCTCACGCCAAAGGTTGGCCCTACTTGCCATATCCCTTTCAAGAAACTAAAAGTTGGGATAATGTGGTTTTTTAAGCCTCTGACCAAAAGCAAAGGGTGTTTTGCAATATCAGAGCAAGAGAGTCCTATGGAGTTGAAGAAATCCAATTTGGGAAAAAGGGCATCCTCAGGATTGCAGATAAGGAGTTTAGCATGTGATTTGACAATATTTAAGATTTGGGTTTGTGAGAAACCATGATTTTTGAGCAAGGAAAGAACCGAGTCAGGGTTTCAAAACAGACATTCTTGGAAACAATAAGAGCAGATTTAGGAGAGAACCCACATGAATTTATGAGGTAAGAAACAGTTAACGAGTGTTGATTTTTAGCACTTGTAATGCTTGAGATGCATCTGGACGAAGACGCTACTGAGACTGATGAATTTTTTCCAACAACCCTAACATTTTTGCAGAGAAACCCAACAAACTCATTACTTCTAAAATGTTCCTTTTTAAATACTTTAAAATAATATATATATTTTTTAAAAATTATTTTTTATACATCAAAACAAATAAAAAAAATTAATTAAAAAAAAACACCAACAAAGACACATACTATCTTCATCCTCTAAGGAGTCTTTGCTCTGTAATAGATTGCGTAGCTAGGATACTAACCTTAGTAACTGTTTGTTTCTGTATTTTAAAAATATTTTTAATAAAATTTAAATTTTTTTATTTTTTTATTAATTTTAAATTAATATATTTTTAGTGTTTTCAAATCATTTTGATATACTGATGTCAAAAATAATTTTTAAAAAATAAAAAAATATTATTAACATGTATTTTAACACGAAAAGCTATTTGAAAAGCAACCACAACCACACTACCAAACACGCTCTTAGTCTTTTTATCACCTTTTTATTTTCTTAAAGAGTTAATAATAGCTTAGTCCCTATACTTTAACAAAATTAATTAATTAATCCTTATAATCTTATAATTATTTTCATTCTTACCTCGTAATCTTAAAATTATTTTACTTCTTACCTTGTTAAATCATTTATAATTTTTAAGTCTTTATAAGATAAGTAGTTCACGTTACTACTTAGAATATTTTTCATCATAAAAACAAATATTCAGGTTGTAAAATTATTTTTAATAATTAGTGATTTAATTTTGAAACCTTTTAATCTAACTTTTTACCCGGTTCAAATTTTAAATTAAATAATATAAGAATTACTTTGATTTGACATAATTATTTTGACGGGTTTAATAATAACTCGAACAATCAACAAATAAAAAAAACATGTTATGATTTTAAATAAAAATCTCAAAGTCACACCATTTTTTTCTAAGATATTAAAATCATGACATTTTGAATCGATTCGGGTTTAGTGGCCTAACCCACAAACTCACGACTTAGGCTATGGACTCTACCGGGTTTAACATTTTTAAAAAAACTATTTTTTTATTTAATTATATGATAAAAAAATAGTAGCTCATAAAATTGAACACCAACTCAATACCGAGATATTTGTTTGAGATTGCAATAACCCCATAGAAAGCAAAGCAAATCAAAATATAAAGCTTGATTCTTAATCAATCAAAGTTAACTTGTCAAACTCGCGACTCAGGTTATAGAATCCATTGAGTTCAACATTTTTTTTATAATTTTTTATTTAATTCTATGATAACAAAAATAAATGCTCACAAAATCAATTATCAACCCAATATCAAGTCATTTGTTTGAAAATGTGATAACTTCATAAAAAACAAACTAAAACAAATTATAAAACTCGGTTTCCAATCAAACCAAGTTAACCAAATTATATGATTTGGGTCATAGACACCACTAGGTTTAGTAACTTTGTTCTTTCTAAAGCTATTTTTGTTTAAATATATGATTAAAAAATAGATGCTCGTAGAATTAAACACCAACTAAATGTTAGGGTATTTATTTAGATCGTGATAAACTTACAAAAAAAAAATCAAAACAAATTACATAGCCCAATTCAAAATAAAAAAAAAATCTTAAAGGATGAAATTTAAAAAAAATCTGTAAGAAAAATCAATAAAGACTAAATTTTTAAAAAATAAAATTAAAAACAAATTCAAAAAATCAAAAGAAATAGACACACGAGCTTGGAGTAGGCCCATGCACCTAGATTGCTTGTTTATATTTTTTTTTCCCTTCTACGAGGGCGGATGATAATATGTCTATTCCTTTTAAAAAAAATGGTAGCTTGAAAGTATGACAATCAACTTCAAGGGGCAAACCCATTTTCAAGTTGAAAACACCCAAGAAACACTTTAGGGATCTTAATAAACTCGTTTATGATCTTAAATTAGCATTTAATTGGTTTTAAAATGAAAAAAGCAACCTAAATAAAAAAAACTCATGAGTTTTTTCCAGTAAGATAAACAGAAAAAAAAAAGCTTAAATAGAACTCGTTAATATTAAGAACAATAAGTTTCGTTGTTGAAAATTGATTATTCATCAATTTTTTTTTTTTGTTTTTCAGTGTCTCTCTCCCTCTTCTCTTTCAAACTTAGGGAATGCAAGGAAAAATAAAGTTTTGGATCAATTCATTTATTTTTCAAGCTAAAGAACCCAAAATGATTTTTGACAAAACCCAAAGGAAAAAATTGTGGAAAAGGCACTAACACATTTTTTTAAAAAAAAAGATCTTTAATTTTTTTATACAATTTTTGACAAAACCTAAATGATATAATTTTCTTTTAAAAAAGTTGTGGTGTTTTCTCTTTTAATTTTTCTTCAGACAATAAAATCAAATTATTCTTCATAAAATTGATCTCTAAAACAATTGTGGGATAATTTTTTGAGATTGAGATAATTATTTAAAAAGTATATCAAAATAAATCAACCCCAAATCTTAATCATCACAATATTAAAAAATCCAATTAAAATTGAAAAAAAATAATTATTGAAGACAAAAAAAAAACAATAAAAGAACTATGGTTGACACTATTTTGTTTTTTTAAAAAAACTAAAGGCTTGCCATTGCTTTTTTTTTTAATTTCTGGTCCTCTCATTTTATTAAAAAACAATTCAAAACAAATCATTACCCTCAAATTCTATCAACACAAAATAATTTTTTTTTAAATTCAATGATTGAATGATAAAAACCCAAAAAAAAAACGTTGTACGAATTTACAGCTCTTTACCTCATAAGCCACAGTATTTCACTGGCGGCTTTTTTTTTTTTTTAATTGTTAGGGAAAAAATCGTTCTTTGTGATTGGCATCTTCCTCTTACGCATGGGATCCACATATAATTATTATTGCAGTGAATATCGCAATTCACACAGGAAAAATCAATTGCAAGATTAAATAATAAATAAATATCATCAAATTAAATTATCCATATATAATATATTACACTTGTCGGAAACCGACTTAACAGGCAGGCTGGTTGGCTAGAGAACCAGTTGCAGTGATCATAAAGAAAAGCAAAGAATCTTAACCGTTATTAATCCTTGTATATTATTTTTCAAGAACAAGAAATGGAAAATTAATATAATTGAGCAGTACAATAATTGTAGAGATATCAGGGTTGACAAGATAAGTTGTTATGGATCGCTTAATCCGCAAGATCAGGCCTTACCTTCTGGCTTGGCATCACCGATCTCGTTCTAGTACTACTACTTTCCTTTCTTGACTTCTTGATTTCTTCCCTCTTCTTTTCTTGTAACAATCTTTGTATGTGGAAAACAATTCTCATGTCCTTTGAGTTCTTTCGCAATGACTGTGATCATGTGATTATGGTTTGACCAAAACTTTCTTTTGATTCAATTAGTTCCTGGATTTTGATGAATTTTATGCTTGGAAATGATAATCTGTTGAAACCCTCGACTCAATTTTGCAGAATCTTTAATGGGGTAGTGCTCAACTTTTCTATACTCCTTGCGTTGGAGTTTTAGTGATAGGAATTAAACTTAGAATGAAAAAAAATGGAAATTTAAGAAACTATCTCGAAGAGACAGTCAAGTTTCTCTCTAGTACTATCGATTCTGCTGAATAGATTAGTAACAGTAGATTGAATGGCATTAAAATTGATTGTGCACGAAATCTTGTATTGGTTTGATTGAGGTTTTCTGTGTCTCTTCGATTTGTTTCTGTTTCAGGTCCAGAATCGTTAGTGAGGCGCTTCTCATACAAAGATATAAAGAGGGCGACGGATGGTTTTCATCGTATAATATATAGCAATTCTCATGGGGCTGCCTACAGGGCTAGATTTCAAGATGGTGAGGTTGCGTTGGTAAAGGAAGTAAAAGACTTGAATCAAGGAAAGGACAATTTTTTAAAAGAAGTTCAACTCTTGGGGCAGTTGCATCATCGCCACCTTCTTGCTCTTAAAGGCTTTTCCACAGGACATAAGAGGTTTGATGGCTGCCTTTTGAATTGTTTTATAGTGGATACTGCTTCTACTTTATGTAAAGCATAAAGATTTAGAGTCTAAGCTTATTGTGAGGATTTGCAGAAAAGTGCATATGGTGAGTTTGAGTATGTGTCTGTGCATCAGTGCGTGTTTGATCGATTCTGGGGGGACGTATACTCAGCAGGAAACTATTTCCTGGTTCAGGGGGTAAAGAGATGGGCAGTCATAGATTTTAATCTTACCTAACATAACCTAGTGATCCAGAGTTGTTTGAATTAAATTAAAGATTGAATCCAAACTTCAAATTGTAATGTTGGGACAATGTACCGTGTTATCATGCTCAAATGTGAATCTAAAGCTATGAAAAGAACTAACATGGTCTGTTAATTTAACAAAATGATGTTTTTCCCAAAATGTTGTGAGATTGCCAGCTCAAATTGATTCGTTTATGTTCCTTCTAAAGCATATCTGTTTTCATGGATAACTCCGCAATGGAGCAAAGACTGCTCTAATTTTTCACTTATGTTTTATCACATTTTGCAGGTTGCTAGTGTATGACAACATAGAAATGGGAAGCTTGAAGGAACATCTCAATGGTAATCCTCAGGGAAGAATTTCTATCTGATGCATGGTTCCAAACTTCAATTCTTAACAAGTGATTGGCTCGTGGCAGATCCTCTTAAAACTCCCTTGAATTGGAGAACAAGGTTACAAATAGCCATTGGTGTAGCAGCTGCTTTGGTAAGTCATGAATCATGATATTGAAATGTTCTTAGCTTTTAGCGTAGCGTGTGCCCGCAGGCTCGCCCCAGTCGATAGCATCATACTCATGGATGTTATTCGATTCTGCAGGAATACTTGCTTCTCTTCAGTAACCCACCAATATATCATGTTTCCGTCAGCGCAAGTAACATAATGCTAGATGAAAACTACATTGCAAAGGTATGTTTATCTTTCTTTCCTTTACATTGCTAGTATATGGTCACAAATAGTTCAATTTTCTCATGTTTAAGTAGTGTTGGTTGTGTCAAACTTGAGAGGGACATTATGCAGTAAAGGATCATCCCTTTTCTCTTGACAGATCTCTGATGTCGGCCTTATTAATTCCGTTGGAGCTAATGTAACAGTGCCTCATTCCTCGAATTCGGAAGGTTGTTTTCAGTCATCATGCCTGCAAGGAATTCAGATGCTTTCTTAGAATTGCTTGTGACTTATTCTTGTCTCACACCGCAGATTGCATGGACAACACATGTGGAAACTTAACTTTTCAGCTTGGTGTGCTAATCCTGGAGCTGATAACTGGTCAATCATCGGAGAACGGAATCACGGATTTAATCCAGTGGATCCAAGAGTCCCGTTATCGCAGTTCGATTCAGAAGATGATTGACCCGGATCTAGGAAACAATTATGACTCTAGAGAGCTTAAAAATCTTCTAGCTGTAGCAAGATTGTGTATAAAATCTGGGGATAAGCCAAAATTCTCTATTCCCCAGATATTTAGGTATCTCCAGAAGAAAGCAGAAAACACATGTAATTAGTGTCTGCACTCCCACGCTTCTCTTGAATGAAATTCTTTCATTTGTTGAAATCCACACCCATTGTCTTCTGTACACTGTTTGTTCCTTTTAACCACACTTTTTTTTTTCCAATTTATATCCTTCTCTTTAGAGGGTTATTGTACTTTTATTTTGATTTTTTCATAATTTTCATTTTCATGGTGTTCGGGTAAATTGGTATCTTGATTGATATAATAATAATAATAATAATAATAATAAGTGGCTAGCTAGTGTAAATTGATATCAGTTTTATTTTTTAGTTATTTTATATATATTTAATTTTAACAATATTATTCTATTTCATTTATAATTTTTTATATATATTTTATAGAAATAAAAATATTTATAATTTCTTTATTTAAATTTACACAACCCACCTGTGTGTTTGGCTTTGTGGTTGAACCCGCCTTTCACGAATTTTAAATTTTATTTTTATTAAAATTAAATGCGATTTGTATTTTTTAGATCGTTTTGATGTGCTAATGTTAAAAATAATTTTTTTTAAAAAAAATTATTGACATGTATTTCGATATAAAAAACTATTTAAAAAACAATCACTACCACACCACCGAGATGGACATCAAACGCTATTAGATTCCTCAGGAACCTTAACATCAAACGCTATTAGATTCCTCAGGAACCTTAGTGATATTCTGTCTCGGCAACTGCTGTTTCATACGTAGCAAAGTGTCCTGACCTCAAATTCAAATTCAACTTACCAAAAGCCGATTCAGATTCAAGATAGCAAGTTCTGAAACAGCACTCCAATTTTTGGTGCCCTAAATGCATTGTGGATGCGGTATGAACTTGCAGGAAATGAATATATTGAAAGCAAATGCAATTTTGCCAATTCGAGACGACAAAACACTTGACATTTTTATTTCACTGTCAAGAGTAACATATAGTGCCAAAAGGAAGGCCGATCCTGAAACATTTTTCGGAATCATCAGATGTTTCACAAGTTCAAAAGGGGATAGATAATGTCCTCCGTGCCCATTCCAAAAGAAAGTTACTGCAAGCCCTTCGGTTTCCACAATCCTACCCTATTCAGTTCAGTTCAGTTCCCTCACTGCTGGGCGCATTGGACTCTCTGACCGCCATGAGGCATCTCCTCATCCTCATCATAAGCTTCCTCACGAGCCTGCTGCTTCCTCCTCATTTCCTCTTCAATGTTAACATCGTGCAGTGTAGTCTCCTCACACTCGTCCAGCTCCATATCTGTCAACTGGCTTGATGGCCTCGGCAGAATAGTCTCTATTGCTTTAACCTGATCAGGAGTCAGAGAATCAGGGAAATCCACAGTGAAGTGGATATACAACTTCCCTTTCATGAATGGCCTTCGGTACATCGGCATACCCTCATCATTGATTGCCTTGAATGAATCTGCATGTTGCATGAGCGAATATCAGTTACACAATGACATCAAGCAGAAAATTGACTTGAATTATAGTTTATACATCCACGTCATTTACCAGGTTTGACAGCTTCACCAGGGTTAGATTTGATAAGAAGCTGCCTGCCATCAAGGTGTGTCAATACAAATTGGAAGCCACAGAGAGCCTCAGTGAGAGGCAGAGTGTGTTCCACAAAAAGATCATCCCCCTTTCTCTTGAATTTTGGATGTTCCTTCTGCTGAAGGACAAAGACTATATCACCAGTGACTGTATCCGGCTGCAAAACATCAAAAGTCCAGTTAGTGATGCTCAAAACAGCAGCACAATCAAAATTAACAAGGATATACACACACCGCTTCATCAGCTTCACCAGGGAAGGTAATTTTCTGTCCATTCTGCATGCCCTTCTCCACTATAACTTCCAAAACCTTCTTCTCCGGCACAATCTTCTCCCCCTTGCACTGTGGGCAACGATCCTTATCACTAATGGTCTCACCCGTTCCCTTGCATTCATTGCAAGGATGCTGCATCTGTTGAATCATTGAAGGGCCAAGTTGCCTTATTGAGACTTTCATGCCACTTCCCTGGCAGCCAGTACACTTCATCGACTCTCCAGATTTCGATCCTTTTCTGTTAATCACCATGCATTATATAAATTCCATGATCATCATGCATTATAAGTCAATTAAAATGTGTCATGAAAACATTTCTTAGAGATGCCCAAAATTATGCGATTTTGACATTTTTCTTCTATCCCATGTCAACAACATTCCAAATATAATGCATAGACACACACAACAGTGAAATACTCACCCATTGCACTTAGAACAAATCACATTCCGGGTCAAGGAAAGCTTCTTTGACGTGCCAAGGTATAAATCCTCCAATGACACCTTCAATGGATGAACCACATCCTCTCCCCGTCTCTGCCTCCTTCCTCGGCTACCTCCACCTAATCACCAGACAGACATGATCAAACCTCTACCAACAAACACTAAGTTCAAACAGATATGAACGGAGATTAGACTAATCTTACCACCGAAAGGATTCCCACCGAAGAAAGACTCAAAAATATCGAAAGGGTTATGGCCAGCACCGCCACCGCCCATCCCTTCCTTTAGTGCCTCTTCCCCATACTGATCATAAATTTCGCGCTTTTCAGGATCACTCAGAACCTCATACGCCTGAGCCAGCTCTTTAAACTGCAATAATTTTCAGTACACTCCATCATCACTCCTAATTCATCTAAAAAAGACGAGCAAATTCCTAATAATCCCAAATCATTTTGATAAAAAAACCCTCTAAACCAACAAATATTTCACTCAATAAAGATTAATTTTATTTATTCTCAACAATTCATCCATCAAGACTAAAAAGGCAAGAAAAAATGATGAGAAAAAAAACCACATGGGTTGTTGAAAATAACAGGAAGAGAAAAGATTATGATACCTTCTCAGGATCACCACCTTTATCAGGGTGATTCTTGATGGCAGCTTTCCTATAAGCCTTCTTCAAATCATCTTGACTAGCATTCTTTGACACCCCTAGTATCTCATAGTACCTTGTGCTATCACTCTTCTTTGGTGCTCTCCCAAACATCTTCTCTCTTCTCTCTCCAAATCAAACAATCAAACACCCAAATAACGAAAACCCACGAACGATCAAGAAGTCTTGGCGTTTACTTTTACAGAGCTGCCTGTATCTCTGTGTGTAGAAGGCTCTGGACACGCAAAGAAGATGCTGATTCGTTTAAACGGGTTTGGGTATTTATAGGAGAGAAGCTTGTGCGTGTTTCCATTGATGGACGGTTGTGATTTGGGTTCTAGTTTTTGGAAGAGGAAGGGTCTAGAATTTTAAGAGTTTTTTCGCTCTCTTTTCCTTTTCAAGATTATTTCTTCTGATTTAGATTTTTTTTTTGTCATTTCATCAAACTATATTTTTTAAGGATTTTAAAGTTTTTTAATCTTAAATTATTTTTTTAGATTATTTTAATATGTTGATATTATAAATAAATTTTTTTAAAATAAAAAAATATTATTTTTATACATTTTCAAATAAAAAATATTTTAAAAAATAATCTTTACCACATTTCAAATAGACCTTTAAAGATGATATTTCCAAATCCTATTTCAATTCCAACCTCGATGGATATCAACTATGATTCAAATGAGTTATTTTTTTTTATAATTACTTTACTTAATAGAAAGTAAATACGATATGAATATTATCAAAATCTATTGAAACCTATCCCAAGATATTTATTTATATTATATAAATATATATGTAAAATATTTATATATTTTGAATTTAATATAATATATAAATATATAAATATCTCAATATTGATATAATAATATATATGCATACATATAATATTTATCATTCTATTATTTAATACACATATATATAATTTTTATACACACACACACGACCCAAATAAGGTTAGATTCGGATTTTGGCGTAAACTTTTCTACCATCCAGTTTTACTCTATTGAGCATGACTCTAAATCAAACTATTAGATCAAGTTGAAACTTTACCAGAAGATTTCAAATGTATTTTTCTATGTTAGGATAAAATTTTAGGTGAATTGGAGTTCGGGAATGCCTTGCGATATAGGTCAAAATAGGTTGTATATATTTTGTTATTTACTTACTTTTGACTTGTGTACTTTCTATTTGACAATGATCATTTTCCTATAAGGATGTGGTAGCTTGTTTTAGGAATTTCATAGTTCTACAATCTTTAATGGACTGCAACATAATTTCCAAGTATATTAAAGATTCATTAATGTTTCAAAATCCTTTTCTTACAAGGATTCCTTTTCCTACAGGTTATCTAGGCTATTGTGGTATTTAATGACAAATTGATTTCTAAGATTATTGGGCAACATTGTAGGCTTTAAATGAGCCTTATATAAGACTTGTATTGTTTTTTTTTCCTTCTTTTCTCACAACAACATATGAATTAAACTCATGGACTTTATTTCCTTTACATCAACTACAACCCAAGACTTGTTTGAGCTTAATTAATACTTTGTTTTCAGTTAGGATTCAAAGTTTGTTTGGATCAGGGTTAGGGTTTACTAATATAGGTTTTGGATCAGTTGGATCAATTCAGCCCACAAGGGTAGATTCATTAAGGTTAATTTTTCAAAAGTACTTTAACTCTTGTAAGCCTAAGTTTCAGTAATTTTTTTTATCAATAATACTTTAAAAATTTTCAGTTTAACGTGAGAGAGAGATTCTTGCATTTTTTGGTTCTTGAATGAACTTAATCTGACTTATCAAAGATTAACTGGTTTTGTGGCATCATCCGACTCCATTCCAATAGTATTGGTGTCTTGGACAAGTTTTTATTGTGTCACATTCTTATCAAATCTCTTTCGGCTTTCTAATATCAGATCTTAATCTTAATTATGGGTTATGTGATCATAAGGTTCACGTTAATTAGTATCAGAGCCAGGTGTTGCGATGTCGCGACCACATAAATTAATTACTCTAGCTTAACAAACAAGATAGTGTAGAGCAAGTAAAATGTCGATTACACGAGGAAGATCTAGTTTAGGTCTTTATGCTAGATGATTCAAAGTTGGGGGTTTTAAGGTTATCTAAGCTATGCTATAGTAAACAGAATAAAACAATCAAACTAAATGAAATAAATCCGAAACTTATCAAGAGAAAAACCTTGGTTTCAAGTAAACATCCACCTACAAAAATTAAAATTGATCACTGAAATGATATATCAATTTATATTCTGTATATCTATCTTTCCTTAACATTAGTCAGTTAACCAATCCGTAGTGTAATTAACTCTAACTATTAAACAACCATAGTGTTCGCATTAGTAATTTAATTCAATGACAGCCTTAAGAACTAGATAGGTTGATAAATCTAGACTACATAACTATTTGTAGTCTATGTTCGATTTAATTGAATGTTTTTCCTAAGATTAACAACATAGATTTGCCATAATTATTAAACCTAGTTGCTTCACAAGTTTAAATATCACAACTTCGGTTTTGATATCAAACTTAGCAGTAGATTGGTTTAGAATAATAATTTAAAGTCCACTCTAACAATCAAACTAAACAATCATAGGAAATAAACATAGAAAAACATTCATATTCATCATATAAATTGAAAAGAAAAAATAGAATAGATCTTATAGTTTTTAAAATCCAAAGGTTTCTGTATCTTTTCAACCAATAAAAATAACTTAGCCTTATATATCTATTGAAAAACTAATGAATAGAACAAATAAGAACATACTTTTGGATATAAGAGAAAATGGTGAAGTTTTTCTTTTTCTTTCTGGCCACCTTCGCCTTTTCTTTTTCTCTTTCTTTTTATTTGATAGAAAACCCTAATCCCCTCATCCCTCTAATCCATTTGTTTTCTCTAAATATATAAAAACAATAATTTCTAAAGTAAACAATCTACATTGAAGTAAGTTGGACTTGTTTCTTCACAAAACTTGTCTGCTGGTAGAATTATAAGTTGTCTTAGAAAAATCATATCTATCTTATATGATCTCATTTTCAGCTGAAATTTGGTTGGTTGATAGGTATTTGAGTTCAGAACAAAATTTTTTTTTGAGTTTGCATTAAATGGACTTCTCTAACTCAATATATTCAAGTCAGAATGGTCGAAGGTCAAAACTGGCAGAATGCAAGACATGTCTTTGAAAGCTACGATTTCCATCCTTTTTTTTTCCATGCTATATTTGTATAGAAAGGTATGAATGTTAGCTTTCTAATACCACTAGAATCACTTCATTTCGACCTTACAACTCAAGTTATGCATAAGACATTAATCAGAGGTCAAATCTGCCAATATTTGACACAGGTTGGAACATGGTCTAGATTTTATCTCCAATTTACTCTTTTCGAATCTCACATCTAAAGTACCTTCAAAACATAAAACAAAGATGATTAAGGCATTTTATATATAAACATGAACAAAATACTATGTAAATATGGGTAAAACTATCAAATAATATGGTTGCATTATCAGGCTCCAAAATCAGGTCATATCTTTTTGAAATTTTCTTTTTCCTAGTGTTTTTTAAGTTTTTAGTGTTTACATCAATCTTCTTCTTTTTTATGTCTACGACATCCTAATTCATAAAAAAAATTTGTTTTTTTGTTACTGTCTCTAAACATATCAGTAACATAAAAGATAAAAAACAAGAGAGAAGAAAAGATGTTATTTAAAGCTTGTTGCAATTCTGCTGTTGAAATATATCTTATAAAGAACCCTAAACAAACCACCTCAAAATTAATTAAAATTTCATTTAATTTACTGGGGTGAAATCGCATTAAATATTAATTTTGGGCTTATTTCGATATCTTTACTTGAGGTTTTAATTCGAGGTTCAATTTTATCACAAACTAATCATGCACGAGTTTCGATACCTAGGAATAAGAGAAGAACCTATAAACTAAGGTCTATAGTTTTTTTAGGTATGAAGATATTGCATATTGAATTCGAGGTCATTTCGATATCGTTTGGTTTGAGTTTCAATTTTGATGCTTTAAAATTGTGTAATAGGTCAGATTTGCATCAAGTTCCAAAACATGTTTGTCTACTATTTGTTTAGACCAAAATTAGCTTGTTTATGTTATTTTTGGGTTATTTATAAGTCAAATAAGTGTCTTTATGAATTTTCACTTCTGTTTTATTTCGCATCTTTGTTTTGTCCATAATTTGTTTTGCATTGCTACTCGTTAAATTATAATTGTAATTTTGTTTTGTTTGTTTATAGTATATTTATTGATTCTTAAGTCTATATTTATAATTGGATTGCATTGCAAAAGCCATTAAGTTCTGTTCATTGATTTTTAGTTCCGAAAGAACCACAAGAAGGTGAGTTGAGAGGTAAAAGGCATAGTGATAATAATTGAGTGAAAAATCTTAAATTGTGTGAAACATGAGAGTGGTGAGGACATATTTTTATTGCAACTAATTATTTTTTACAGATTCAAAGATGTCTGAAAATAATGACATAGCGACATTGAAAATGAATAATACCTTTCAGATGCAAGCTTTCACCAAACAACTTGAGTTGCTGACTAGGGTGATGAAGGAGCTGAAAGATGATATGGATTCGATGAAGTAACAAATTAGTGGGGATGATTGAGGAGATTCAATATGAGTAAAGAAGAGAAACAAAGGTTACATGTTTCAAATATTTATGATCATAATGCTTCTATGAAGTTAGATAAAGAGCGCGAGGCTGAACGAATTGCAAAGATTTATAAAGAATCAAATAAAGAACATGAAGAATGGAGAGTTTCAATTCAACGCTAAAATGATGGAAAAAATGTAGTAATGGTTACCATTCAAAAATATAAACGCAAGTGAATGACAAGACGTGCTTATTTGAAATTATTTTCGGCTACTATTTTCATACAATGTTGCTAGAGGCAAGTGCGTACAAGAAAGAACTTTGGCTTCAATACAAGGCTAAGTAATTGTTTATTAAACCTATTAGTGATTCAATGATGAATCATCTTGAAGAGAGAGGGAATAATATGATCTAAGCAAGGTCAGATTTAAATTTTGGCGTAAAATTTCCTACAATCTAGTTTTATGCTATTAAGCATTACTCTAAATCAAACCATTGGATTGAGCTTAGACTTTACCAGAAGATTCAAGAGGTATTTTTCTATATTTGGTAAACTTTCAGGTGAGTCAGAGTTTGGGAAGGCCTTAGGATATAGGTCAGAACAGGCTGTATGATTTTTCTTATTTACTTTATTTTGACTTATGAACTTTCTATTTGGTAAAGATCCTTTTCACATAAGGATGTGACAACTTATTTTGGGGATTTCCTAGTTCTACAATAATCTTTAATGGGTTACAATATAATTTCCACGTATGACAAAGATTCATTAATGTTCTAAAATTCTTTTTTTACAAGGATTCCTTATTTATCCTAA
The DNA here is from genome assembly GCA_015852605.2 of Populus deltoides. Lineage (NCBI taxonomy): Eukaryota > Viridiplantae > Streptophyta > Magnoliopsida > Malpighiales > Salicaceae > Populus > Populus deltoides. The sequence continues at coordinate 10,597,877 of CM027578.2, read as the reverse complement.
CTACACAATGAAATAAGGGTTGATAGTATTTAATGATATATTGGTTTCTAGGATTAATGGGTAGCATCGTAGGCTATAAATAAGCCTTATATCACACTTGTATTGCTTTGTTTTCTTCTTCTCTTGAATCAAACTTATGAACTTTATTTCTTTTACATTAACTACAACCCAAGGCTTGTTTGAGCTTAATTAGTATTTTATTTTCAACGAGGATTCAAGGCTTGTTTGGATCAGGGTTTAGACTTAGTAGTTTATGTTTTGAGCCATTTTTATAAGTGGGTCAATTTAGCCCACAATGATAGATCCATTAGAGTTATTTTTTAGAAGAACTCAAACTCTTGTAATCCTAAGTTTCATAAACTTTTTGATCAATAGTACTTCTGAACTTTTTAATTTAACGTCTAAAAGAGATTCTTGTATTATTTGATTTATAAATGAACTGAATCTGACTTATCAAAGATTAATTGGCTTTGTGGCATCATTCGACTTCATTCCAATAATGTTGGTGCTTTGAGATAAATTTTTATTTTATCACACTCCTATCAGACCTCTTTTGGCTTTCCAAGATCAAATCTCAATCTTGATTGTTGGTTACATGACCACATGATCACGAGATTCGCTTTATATATACTACTATTTTATTTTTTATTGAATAATGAATAATAGTTAAATAATAAATATCTATATGGATACCCTAAACTCAATAGATAAAGTATGAATATATAAATTACTTACCTAATGAGTAATGGGTAGGTTATTAATATAGAAAAATCTTATCTGTGGATACCAATTGTCATTCTTACCTTCAATGTATTAATTCTGAAAAAAAAAAAATAAAGAAAATGAAAAGGAAAGTAAAAGAAAACAAGAAAAGTGGGTTTTAATTAAGAAACGTTTCTTAGGATTTTTTTTTTTAATTTGGTAGGTATCATTTTTATTTCTTATTGTTTTTAAGAGATAAAAAAAACTTGTTTGGTTATGTATTGTTTTTACTTTTATTTTTAAATAATACATTAAAAAAATTAAAGGAGATTAATGATTCACTATAAAGATAGACTCATTATATTATGGATTAGAAAAGTGCAATAACTATTTTACTCTCTATAATAAAAACCAATGAACTAGCTAATGAGGGCAAAATGATATTTTCATGAGGTCCACTTGTCATTATAAAATTGATCGGGATTAAAATGATCTTTCCACATTTTCTAAGCACAATAAAATGGCTTATTTTCTTTAAAACAATATTAGACTCCTTTATCATCGGTGGTGTTTGAATTCAAATGTGTGAAGCGTTGTCTGGAATTTAAACGCAGCCTTTAGCGGTGTTTGAATTATCGTGATGACTCCTTCATCATTAGGCACTGCATGCGGCCAATGAGCCTCTAGTTTGGTGTCAATGGTCTTTTTTTCTTTTTTTTCTCTCCTACTTGATATTCACGTCTAACCATATAAAATTTTAAGGTAGCCTTTAATTTATTTTTCCTTCAGATTCGATCCCTTTTCTTTTGGTTACTATTTGTTTTATTTGGAATGCTTTATAAAAGTATGCATTTTTTCAATTTCTTCACTCTTAAATTTTTGTCATCTTTTAGATTTGATCCCGATTCTTTTGATTTTTATTTGTTTTATTTGAGATAATTTTAAAAACTAATTTCTTTTTACAATTTCGTCATTTTTCAATTTTTTTTTCTCATATAAGATTTTATTCTTAATCATTTGATTGATATGTTTTTTTACTTTGAAAAAAATTTTAAATTGATTTTTTTTTATGATTTCATCCTTTAATATTAAATTAGCCACGAATTGAGTTTATTGATTGAGCTCGGGTCTATAATTTTATGGGTTGCGAGTTTGGGAAATCAACTTGCTGCGTTTAGGAGATTCGCCTAATTTTTTCTTAGTTTTTTTTTTTTATCTTTTTTTAAGCTCGTGAATTTTTTAGTTTCATCATTTAACATTTATTCAATTAATGATTGAGCTACGTTAATTATTTTTTTATTTTCTTTATATACGACTTTTTAGTAATTCTGAAAATCACTTGGGTTATCTCATGTCTTTTTTTTGTTGTTCTTTGTTAAATTTAGCTTTTTATTAATAAATTTAAATATTGTTTTTAGTTAAAATAAATTATTTGATTAAATATAAGCACGATATGCTTACTTTATGATTTTTATTGCATCACCCGAGTTTGCTTAGTCTCAAATTTTTCTTACTTCTTTAAAAATGCTAGCATCACCTAAATATTTTTTTTATGTTAGAAAAAACTTGACTCAGTCTATGGCGTAGCGCAAACCACTTATCTAGTTTATTTTGAAATTTATATTTGAGTTATCGGGATTGATGCTCAAATTCCCCTACTTGATATTGCTTAACCCCAAGGGATCTTGATTCAAACCCCAAGCACTTTAGAGATTTTTTGAAAATTAACATGTTTTTTTTAATATAAAAAAATATTGGTAAAATAACACAGTTTGAAAAAGAATTGGCAAAATAACATAATTAGAAAACACAACATTCAAGTATTTTTCTATTTAGAAACATGACATTTAAAAAATTAATATGAAATGGATTGTACATGAGGAGAGAGAAGAGAGAAGAGAGAAAAAAAATGTAAAGAAATAGTCATCGAAGACATACCGAATCTTTAATTATGACGCCACCAATACCAAAAAAAAATATCTCGACTAGATGATTCCACCAGTAAGCCACCTACCACCTTTAAACAGCAAGTGTGGCACACTCAAGTTACCATTGGTCATATATTTTTAATGTTGTTGGATTCATCTCAACGAGATCTTTCTTATGATATCTATGGTGTTGGAGCTTCGGTGTGCCTCTGAGATCTCTTTGTTTATTTCTTTTCTCTCTCTCTCATCTTTCTTAATGTGCAATCTTTTTCATAGTTTTGTTTTTTAAAATATCATGTTTCTAAAAAGCGACAGGCTTAGATGTTATGTTTCTCAATTACGACATATATAAATGATGTTATTTTGCTATTTTTCTTTTCAAATTGTGTTATTTTTCCAATAAAAAAAACCAAGCTAATAAGCAAAAATAGCACACTCTGGACTTGATTCTTACTCGACTAATTATGCCTTAGACCTAACCATAACCTGTTAATGGGCACCCAAACATGACACTTAATCCTATTCTTGATCCCAATCTGACATTTTAACTTCATAAACACTATTTTAGTCCGACACATAATCACCTCAACTTGTATTACATGTGTCTTAGACCTGGTCCTGATCAACTATAGTCACCCTAGATCTGACCCTCATATGCCTAGCTATAATCCTAGCTCAACCCCCAAGTGTTTTGTGTTGTTCTAGGATTAAGGCAACATAAACACCTAAAAGGGAGGTAGATTAGGTATGTAAGGTAAAACTATAATTAAAATTTTTTTATCTAATAACATGCAATTTTAAACACTCAACCAAATATGAAAGTAATAAATAATATAAATATGAAAATTAAAAAGCGAGAGTTTAGAGAGATTGCACTAAGATTTATAGAGATTCAACAAACTGCCTACTCCTCTCCTTCAACTTTCATTCAAGAGTTTCACTATCACATACCTGTATTCTAAGGGTGCAAGACCAAACTGTCGCACGATTGTTTTGCGGGTGCAAAATCAAACCCTATGCTTTTGCGGGTTTAGGATCAAACTATTAGAAAAACTTCTCTCCATAATGTGAAAACAAAACAAAATAATAAATATCTCTCCCTTTCTATAAAACTTCTCCCCTTTTTTATTAGAAAAATATCTCTATTTTTGTTTGAAAGATTCTCCCTCTTAAAAAAATATATTAAAATATCCCCCTAAATAAAGCAATTTATGCATATTGGATTTTAGAAATATTATGCTCTTATTTGAAAAGAATGATTCAAACAATCACATAACATAACAAAGATGATAAATCATTCAAAACATTAAATTCAACTTACATTACAAACATTTTTTTAAAGATTAAATCCATCCTTAATACAACTATAAGAGTAAAATCCAAAGATGTTCATAAAAGAAAAATTGAAATACGAAAGTCATGAGCAATATGAGAGAAGAGATCAATCGTCACCATCATTATTGTCATCTCCGTTAGACATAGTTTTCTTAAAACGGTTGGATTGTTTTGGCTACTGCCATGCCGTTTCCAGAACTGTAAGATCGTTTTGGCTATTGTCCAAAATTTGACCTATTTTTTTGTTTTGGTCTTTTCTTGGTTTTCTTTGATTTTTTGGGTTTGTTTAGGTTGTATAGGTATTATAAGATGTCTTAAACAAGTCTAGTGTTATATGGTAAAACCCTATTACAAAGCCTTGATAAGCAAAGTCGATAATTGTTATATTTACAAGTTCTTCATTCTTAATCTTCATAAATCCTTTCCTTGTTTGTTTAATGATTTCTTGAATATATATATATATATATATATATATATATATATATATATATATATATATATATATCATGCATTGTGTTTTACTTAAACAATTAAAACAAGATTAATGCATATGGCACACAATTATATTAAATGTAGCATATTAACATATTCTTAATTAAATCATTTAAGCATTATAACATAATATTTACAAGATTTATTGAATACATTACGAGAAATCAGTATGATATGCATACATCAAAACTCAATCAAATCAATGTTTTATTATCCAATGTTTATGTTATCATCAAAACATATAATTAATTAATTATCATAGCCATAAGGCTAACATTTAGGACTCAATCTCAACCTAACTCTTATATACACCTTGATTGTATTCTTGGTTTAACCCCACACACTATAGACCTAGTCCTAACCCAACCAATAAACCTTATACTAGGTCTCAACACCACCTTTTATTGCTTGGACTAATCTCAACTTAATCATAGATATCAATAATTAAAACTTAAGCATGAAATTTAGGCCTTTTAAAATTAAACTTAGCATGATACTTAAGCTTTCTAAATCCATTCTCAACTTGACCACCAAGATGGCTAGACCTTCAAGCATTTTAGCTCAGTGAAACATGATCCAACCACAATCCCTAGAATCTCAAACTTAACTTGATATCATAAGATTAAAGTGTAAAAACCCATTTTAAAATAGAGAAAATAAGAATAAACAAGTTTTAAGGTCCTATTATAAAAATTTTAAAATAAAAATAAAAAATGATAAATGATAAAATTGTTGCATAGAAGAATAAGTGTAAGAATACAATTCTCCTAATAGCTATCAAAAAACAAGGTTCTAGTCAAAGGGAATCACTAAGATTTAGAAAATTTAGGTTGACTGAGCTATAAACAAGGGTTTCTAAGACAACAAAACTCTTTTCTAAACAGGAAAAGTTTAAACCAGGGTTCTAGTTAAAGGGAATTTCATGAGCTTTAGGATTTTAGGTCAAAGGAGTTGAAAATAAAAGTTGCGAAGATGATAGAATTCATTTCCTGACGAAAACAGTTGAATCATAATTACATTTGAAAGAGATCGTTGCGAAGACAAAGTTCAGGTGAACTGAACTAAAGCTTTGAGAAGATCATCATTGGAGAACATTTTTCTTTCTATTTACAAACTTACTACACAAAACACTTGACAAGTCTTAGCTTTGTAAGTATTGAAAAGAGAGGGCATCTATTGTTACCCATTTTAGAGCCCCGTATAAATATATAAAAAATTAGAAAAAAAATAAAAATATACAGTTTAGGCTTTAATTAGAAGAAATTAAAGTCTGAGGGTTACATTACAATTTTGAAAAGCTAATTTTATCAGATAAAGGGCTTAATTGTATAAATATTATAGTTTGATTAGTAATTAGGGAAAGAAGTTCAAAATTAAAGACTAAACCGAAAAAGACGCGTAGCTTCAGAGACTGAAATCACCAAAATCATGGGCCAAATTAAAGAAAATTAAAAAATAAATGGTCAATTGAGGGTTAATTTGTAGAAATAAAAAATTAAAAAACTAAATTGAAAAGGCATTGAACTTTGGGGATGACAATTGATTTTGGCAGAGGTAAAATTACATGAAATTAAAAGTTACAATACAATTATGAGTGTAATTAAAAGAAATAAAAGATTAGGTACTCAATTGAATTTTGTTCAAGTACCAATTTAAAAACCCTTATTTCTTGGTTTTTATTTAAAAGAAATCATTTTATGTAGTTGAATCTATCTTTCCTTTTATTCTCTCACTTTCTTGGTGTTTATTTAAATATTTAGCATTTAATTGATAACCAGTTTTATTAAATGACAATTTATCTTCTCATGAAAAATAAATTAAGAGATTGAGGAACAATATTAATATGAAGGGAGAAACATTATCCTTTTCATAATTCATGTGATAAAGTTCCATTGAAACCCTAGAATTTCAAATTCTTCCTTTTTATCCTTGTTATGTTAGGATATTACATTTTAATCCTGGACTTTATTGTTCTAACATTTTAGTCCCTAAAAGTTTAGAGAAAGGAGAGAAAGACACTAGAAATGTTAATGAGAGAGAAAGTTCTTAGATGACTAGATTTTAATCATTAATAACTTTGATTTTGGTGTCTATAGATTCAAATTTCAGAGAGAAACTCAAGAAATGTAGTTTTCACCTTCACTAACATTAAAAAAATAGATTGACCATAAAGAAAAGTTTTTATTTCCTTTTGTATTTTTAAACTAATTAAAATGTTTTTTTGTTGCCGGAAATGGGGTTTTAGAGGCCCATGATATTTGTTTTCATGTTTTTAGATAAAAAAAGGTTTATATTTATTTTTTTGAGCCAAAATCTTGAACCTTGATTTTCAGTCACCGTAGACAAGTTTGGTGCTTGAAAAACTAAACCAATTGATGACATAAAGAAGATAAAGTGTTTTCTCCTGTTATTAAAAAAAATTAGTGGATAACGTGTCACCTACCTGTTTATGAGAAAAATAGCATCTGCTCCTAGTTTATAGGCCTAGGTGCATGGGTTTCTGCTTGTGCAAGCTAGACGGAAGGGTTTGGCCTTCTATGACCCAAACCATCTTGCCTATCACTTTGTTTCTAATTCTTTAGTTTTAGTTTATTCATTTTATTCTATAATAAAATGCTTTTTAATAAAGATTATTACAATGAAATTTATAAATTGACCAATTATGTCTTTTCAAAAAAGATTTGATATTTCTAGGATAATATTGTCAATTCATTTATAATTTTTTTGTTAAGTTTTAAAATAGTTTTTTAAATTAATCATTTTTCTTATTTTTTTATATTAGTGATTCCGAATTATTATGGTATGATTTTTTTTGTTTTTCAATTGAGATTTACTTTTCATATAATGCTGATTTTTTTATTTTAAAACCCATTATTCTAATAAAAAAACATATTTTTACTAGGAAAAAAATTTGCTCGGTCCAAAATTTTGTTTTAAAAATATTGTTTAATAAAATTCAAGTCAAGTTTTTGTCGAGCGATTGATTTACAGGTGCACCAGCTATGCTGGCTATGCCACACTAGATTAACTCCCATATAGTTCGCTTTAGAACGCGGACCAATCCAGCGATTAGCTCGGAATGTCACTATTAGGGCAGTGGGTATAACAAGAAGGCTTTGAGGCAAAAAGATTTCATGATTTTAGCACACATGATCCAATTAATCCAAAACAGAAATTCACCATTATTTTAACATTAATATGACCTTGTGCTACTTTCTAAATTCATGAATATTTATAAATTTATCCAAACTTTTGTTAAAGTGGCACTATTTTCTATGTTCATATAGGTGAAATTTCCTTTTTGTATAAAGACTTCATTAAGAGTGTCAATCATTCATCCTCCTTTTTAATTTGAATATTAATTTTGTACATCTTAATTTTATACACAAATTAGTGTAACCAATCTTACTAATAATTTGTTATCACCCATAAAACTCTTAACTAGTAAAGGTTGGGTTTTAGTTATTAGTAAGTTTAATTTAATGGTCTTAAACCCATACTAGCAATAGTACTTCTAACTAAATCTTTTGAGAGACATTTAGTAAAAGGATTTGCTAGATTATTAAAAGATCTAACATACACAATGATAATTGTCCTGTCAGAAATTAATTCCCTTATATATTCATGTCTCAAGCTAATATGTTTAGTTTTTCCATTGTAAACTTTACTAAATGCTTTAGACATCGTTACTTGACTATTACAGTGTAAGGAGATAGTTGAGATTGGTTGTGGCCATAACTTAATATCCAATAACATATATCTCAACCATTATGCATCTTATCATGTGGCTATTAAAGCTATGAACTCAGATTTTATTATAAAACGAGTTATATATGTTTGTTTCTCTAAAGCCCAAGAAACAACTCCACCTCTTAAAATAAATACTCATTTAAAGGTTGACTTATTATCACCTGCACTACTTATCCGACTAGCATCGAAATAACCTTCAAGTACAATTGGAAAATTATTATAATATAACTCAAAATGCGTAATCCTTTTTAAGTAACCAAGTACTTTTATAATTTTTTTCCAATTATCCATACTAGGATTACTTGTGTATTTGGAAAATTTGCATACCGTGAAAGCAATATTTAGTCTAGTACAATGCATGACATACATTAAGTTACTAATTTCACTAGCACATTGAATTTGAGCAATTAATCTATCTGTATTTTCTGTTAACTTAAAGGAAACATCAAACAAAGTATTTGCTTATTTGATATTCAAATGATTAAATTTATTTAATATTTTCTCAATATAATGAGATTGACAAGAGCAAAACCTCTCACTATGTTTTTGTTTTTTTTACTTTAATACCTAAAATTGCATCTACCTCATTTAAGTCTTTTATTCTGAACTTTGAGGTTAGATATTTCTTTGTATCATTAACATCATTCATGTTAGTACTAATAATGAGCATGTCATCCATATAAGGACATATTATCACACCAAAATCACTTGTAAATTTAGAATAAATACATTCATCAGCACTATTATGTTTAAAAACATATTCTAAAATTATAGAATTAAATTTTTCATGCCATTATGTAGGTGTTTGTTTCAATCCATATGGAGATTTAATCAATTTGTAGGCTTTATGCTAGAGGTGTTCAAAAAAATCAAAAAACTGATTAAACCGAGAAAACCAGAAAAAAATAATCGAAAAAACCAAATCGTGAAAAAAACTGATTAAACTGATTAAAATTTTGAAAAAACCGATCAGTTCGGTTCGGTTTCGGTTTTTTAAGCCTGGAACCGGAAAAAAACCGAGCCAAAATCGAGCCAAACCGAAAAAACCAAGCGAAACCGGTTTGAACCGGTTTTTGCTCTAAAAACCAAACCGAACCGAAAATGAACACCCCTACTTTATGTTGATTTCCTAGTAGAATAAAACCCTCTTGTTGTTCCCTGTAGACCTCCTCATCTAATTAATCATTAAGGAAAGTTGCCTTAACATTTATTTGATGTCTATGCAAATTATAGATTGATGACAAAGCTAAAAGAACTCTTATAGATGTTATACGATCCATCGAAGCATAAGTATCAAAATAGTTTATTGCTTCTTTTTGTCTAAAGTTTTTTACTATTAATCTTGCTTTAAAATTTTGAATTGATCCATCACTATTATATTTTCTTTTGAAAACCAATTGCCTTGGAACTTGAAGGGAAATTAACAATAGTCCAAATATTGTTATATAATAATGAATCTATCTCATCATTAACTACCTCTTTCCAAAAGGCAATCTCAAGACATCATTATCTCTTTATATGTTTTAGAGTCATCTTCTACTATTAATAAGATTGATATCTTATTAAGCACATCAGTCATGTTGCCTTCAACTAAGAAAACAATAGATTATGAAGATATATAATCTAGATGTAAATTCTTTTCTTTTCTAGCACACTAGCTTCTCCTAAGTTCAATGAAATGATCAAATTGAATTCTTTTATTTCTAGAACTTGGATCAAAATCTGCATTTTTTGATGACTATTTTAATTTCAGAATTATTAATTAGTTTACTAATTGAATTGGAATCATTTTAAAATTTATTTTTAATAAACTTAACATCTATGGATTTCATGATCATATTAGAACTTAAATCTGATATTCTATATGCCTTTGAATTTTCAGCATAGCCAACAAAATTGCCTTTTAAAGCTCTAAGTCTTAATTTCATCCTTTTAGGATCTAGAACTCTATAAAAGACAAGGCAACCCCAAACTCTAATATAATTTAAGCTTGGTTTTCTTTTCTTCCATAATCTATATGGAGAAACTTTTAATTTTCTAAAAGGAATTCTATTATATATATGATAAGCACTGAGAAAGCTTTCCCATATAAACTAGTAGGCAACTTGGAATTAACTAACATATAGTTAAACGTATCAACACGTGTTCTATTCTTTTTTTCTTTTTGTCAAACCATTTTGTTTGGGGGTGTATATGGAGCACGAGTTTGATGTATAATTCCGTTTTCTTCACAAAATAAAGAAAACTCCATGGAAAAATACTCATCACCTCTATTACTCCTTAGAAATTATATTTTCTTCCTATTTTGGTTTTCAACTTTAATTTATAATTCTTGAACATTTAAAAAGCTTGATCTTTACGTTTCATTAAATAAATATAAGTATACTTTGAATAGCCATCAATAAAAGTTATAAAATATCTATTTCTCCCCTAATTAAGATGCCATTCAACTCACATATATCAGAATATACAAGTTTTAATAAATTTGTATTTCTTTCAACTTTAGGAAAAGCCTTTGTAGTCATCTTTTCTTGAATGCAATTTCATATGTTCATTTATCTTTAATTTTATAAGGAATTAAATTATGCTTAGCCATATATTTTAAAGATCTAAAACTAGCATGTGCCAAACAATCATGACATAAAGATAAATATAACTTAACTATATAAACATAAACATTAACTTTATTATTAATACTAAGTTTGAATATTCAATCAAATGAGTAACCCTTCCTCACAAATAGTCTATTTTTTGACAGAATGATCTTATGATAATCTAAAACAACCTTAAAATCCTTTTTATAAAGCAAATTTACATATATAAGATTTTTTTCTTATATTTGGTACATGTAAGTCATTGACCAACAATAATTTCTTTCCAGAAGTGAAATTTAGTTAACACTTTATTTTTTTTCATCACTTTTGTAGCCTTATAATTTTCTATTAGAATTTTTTGTCCATCTTTTGCAACATTATAATATGTAAAATGGTTTTTATTGTTGCACACAGTGGCGAAGCCACGTGAGAACAAAAAAGGGCAAATGCCCCTTTAATATTTTTTAGAATTTTACTATGTCATTTTAGAATTGATTTGATTTTACATGGAGAATTTTACTATAACAATAAAAAGAGGTTTTTGTGAAGATTCTAAGCAAACTTCAATCACACGATATCCGGCACTTATATTATTTTTTTAAATATCCACTTCTAGGAAAATCTTAAGATATTAAAAATATTTTGGATGCAAATTAAAACGTCTTCGGTGGGATATAGATTTTATAATCACTTGCTATTCAAGAGGAGTGTAAATCTATATAGGGTATTAATATAATAGTTTTGGTGAGGGTTTACTACAGGGAAAGAAAAGTGAAAAGTTATATATATATATATATATATATATATATATATATATATTTACCCAAATGTTTTCTTATAAACAGAGAGCCACATTTTCTTTTAAGCCTCGGTTGCTTGCCTCTTTCTCTTATATAAATTTCTCTTTAAATCCAGATAAGCAAGTAATTTCTTTTGTTTTATTTTATGTTTTAGGTAAATTTCTTTCATCTTTTCTATTTATTTTATTACCTAATTTTAATTTTATTCTTTTATAATTAGTTATTAAAAATATTAGGGTTTGTGATAATTTAGGGGTTTAGATATGAATGTGTTCAAATATGTTCAAAATAAATGTTTGAATTTGCTAATTTAATCCATTAAATGTTTCTTTTTTTATTTTAAATGAATAAATTAATGTTCATGCAAAACCACTATTCTTGACATCTTTTGTATTGACAAAGTAGATTATTGAAATTATTTAACTGAGGTCTCTTAATTCACTATAATCATGGATTAATTATTTACTTGAGGTCTCTTCATTTACGATGTACATATATTGATTGTCATTTTATATCACAAATTTGTTTGTAATTAATTGTTAATGAGATGCTTGGAGTTAGGAAAGGGCATGGTTTAAATCCCATAAGCTACACTTTTTCTATCTTGGTATTTTCTCTTATTTGAAAATAGAGTATAGTATTAAAATTTGTTTCATATATTTGACTTAGTGAGTTCATATAATTTTTTTATGTGTCTAGAAATAATTTAAATGTCTAGAAATGATTAAGTATAATTTAATCAACATACTTATTATATGCATATAGATATGAATTGAAATGAGTTTTGATGAATTGATGTGTATTTTGCTATGAATTTCATATGGAAGATTTAGAATTATTGTGTAGTTGTGTTAATTATTATGTAGACATTAATGATAATAATAAAAAAAAATAGTATGTTCATCAATTAAATTAACATGTCACTAGACAAGTATTTCAAGCGTAAATCCCTTGAGAATGAAGGGTCATTTAAAGCTTCAAGTCATGTAACTCAATCAAGTTCAAAGAAAAGTCATATTAAAAAGTTATATAATATTTGTTAGTAATTTGCCCCCTCATCTAAAAAACTCTAGCTCCGCCACTGGTTGTATACATGGATGGTTGCACCTAAATCATACCACTAGTCATTAGTCATGATACTTATAGTCATATAAAGTTTAGTAATCATTTCAATATGTAGCTTTGAAACCATTGCAACCAACTTGGTTTCATGTTCAACTATATTTCCATTTTTTGAATTCTAGAAATTACTAGGATCTTCTTACTTCTGTTTCTTTCAAAACATGCGTGCTTTTTATTGCCATAATTGAAAGAGAATTTTTTCTTTCTTTGAATTGCTTTGGTTTTCTAGATTTTTAAAGCTCTTTATTGCTATATAAAATTTATTATTCTATCCATCATTCTTCTTTTGAACATTTAATATAATTCACTTTTGTTGCAGATTTAATGGTGAATTTCTTTACATGAATTATGGTTTCCTCTTCAATCCGTAAGTTTTTTTTTTAAAATCTATTACAGAAAAAATTCTTCTGTAGTATACAATAACTTTTTCTTGTAATCATTCCAACTAGGAAGAAGTTTTGCAATTATCCCTCCTACTTGTAATGCTTCAGGAACTTCCACTTTCAAGTCTTTAAGTTTAGAAATCATGACTTGTAACTTATGAACTTGATCCATAATAGAAACATTATCAATCAATGAAAATTCAAAATATCTCATATTAAGAAATTTGTTCACACCTTGTTTTTTCGTGTTTTATTTGCATTTTAGTGACTTTCAAATTTCTTTTGGAGACTTTATGGATGTAAAAAGATCATACAGACAATCTGACATATTATTAAGGATGTGGCCTCTACACAACAATTCATCTTCATCTTGTTTTCTTATGCTTTGCCTTCAACCAACATTGTCTTCAGGTGTAGATACAAGAATTTCAGGTAGATTCGAATCAAGGATGTATGAGATCTTTAAAACAGTCAACAAGAACATTATCTTATCTTTCTAACGAATAAAATTTGTTCCATCAAAACAATCCTTCTTCACAAACTCTTGATTCACCATAGTCTTAGACTCAATTGCAAATTAATACCTTAAATTTGTTAGGGTAGAAGGTGCAACAAAAAGGCTTTAAGGTGTGAAAATCACTATCTTTAAGGTATTAATTGCCCCAACTATATTTGTTGCAGGGTTAAAGTAACATGTATATTGCAATTGTCGTGTGTGGTATTGTATCATAGTCATGTGTGTTGTTACCTAAAAACCTAAGGTATATATACACCTTAGGTCATATGGAATTGCTTGGTGAAGAGTAGAGCTATAAACATATCATACGAGGTAATCATGGAGAATAATTATCTTTATCATTTAGCTAACATGTAAAATAAATAATTGGGTGGGTGTTGCGTAAAATGGTAGGTGATTATGATGGTACGGACATGTACGCAATAACATTTTTCCTTTTTTTCCCTCTTCTTCTTCTTATTCTTGCTAGGTTTAGTTTGGTTTTGTATAGGCCTAATTGAGCCATTTTTCTCTTTTTTTCCTTTCTTTATTTTCTCCTTTATCTTTTTGGGCTTAGTTGGGCTTGAATAAAGAATGAATTGAAGAGTTATTGAAGAATCAAGGAAAAAAAATGAAAAAAAAGACTTGGCATGTGTGTTACACGTGCCACAAGTGAACCAATTCACCATATAGAGGTGGCGCATGTGGAGTTTCTCAGGCTTCGATGATGGCCTTCTTTAGTGTCTTTGGATTCATCTCAATGAGAGATTTATTTAGAGGTGGCACGTGTACGATTTGGAGCTCCAATGATACCCATTTTGATATCTTTTTTTTTCTCTCTTCTCACATCAATTTTTACACCATTATTTCTTCTCCCTTCCTTGTGTGCCAACCAACCTTCTTTCTTCTCTTATCTCTTTCCTTATAGGTTAAGTTGGGCCAAGATAGTGGGCTCGATTGGGTTTTATTTTATGAGCTTGGTTGGGCCAATTTTATTTTCCTTCTCCCCTTCTCTTCCTTTATTTCTTCTTCTCCTTCTCTTTTATTTATTTCTTCGAGCTCGGTTGGGTCAGAGCTTCATTTTCCTCCTTTCTCTTCGTCTTCCTCTTCTTTTTTCCCCTTTCAAGCTCTGTTGGGACAGTATGGCCCCGATTAGGCTTACCCTTCCTTTTCCTTTCTTCCTTTTTATTAATATAATTTAAGAAAGTTTATTCCATCCATTGAACATTAATATAGTCTAACAAATAGCTCAACCATCATACCTTTTATCTTATTATTATTATTCCTTTCTTCACTAATTTATTATAATATACTAAACCCTCTGGCATTTCATTATAGCAGTGAACAATGAAATATCAAGGTATTGTACATTTAATCTTCAAAAATAAAACAAATTGTGAGAACTAATTTTTTTTAGTTTTTAACTATTTTTTTTTCAATTTCATTCTCCAACGTTAGGTTTAATAGGTATTAGACTTAATAATTTATTTTGATTTGCTTTATATAGAGTTATCCTGATCTTCTTTTTGATAGGTTAATCCGAATTGACTCATATAACCACTCGCAGGTTAAGCCGGTTGACTTGAGATTTGTTTTCTCCCTTTTTTATTTGTTTTTTTTTTCCAATCTCATCTTTCAATATTATGTTGACTGAAAATTAGGGTTCATAATTTATTTTAGTATGCGTTTTATAAGGTTTTTCTGGTCTCATGACCCGTGTCACGAGTTTGTTTTGTTGACTTGAGTGGTTTTTTTGTGTTTTTTTATTTGTTTTTAATATCATCCTTTAAAATTGGGTTGATTGTGAATTAAACTTCATAATTTGTTTTTATGTGCTTTTTATGAGGTTATTTCGATCTCATAACTCAAGTTTAGAAGGTTAACCTGGGTCGACTTGACTTATTTTTTTAGTTGAATTTAATTTTCAATTTTATTATTCAACATTAGGTTGAGTGAGAATTTAGTTTTGTATTTTTTTTAATTTGCTTTCTATAAAGTTATTAGGTTCTCAAGACCTAGGTAACAGATTTGACAGGTTAACCTAAGTTGATTCTAGTCAATCTAATATGTTGTCGTTTCAATACTTAAAAAAAGATGTCGTCTTGATTTTTTTAGTTAAATTATATTTTTTTCAATCATTTAGAGTGTTTTTGGACCTGCCATGTTAACTAAGTTCCATCAAGTCAATTCTATATAATTTTATTTTTTTTTATTAAAAAATATGTTGGTGACACCTGAATATTTTTTAATATTTAGAGAAAGATTAATCAAGCCCATCTCGAACAATTACATAGTTTTCCTACTATAAGACTTTTATTCATTTGTTGCCTATGCATTACTATATTTAACCAAGGCAGTTAATTAACTTTATTTATTTTATTCATTACAAGATATATTTTAATCTCAAGCAAACCCGATTGTTTCTAACTTTCGCCACTGGGGGCCATATCGAATTGGCCTGGCTCTGGCCGTGCCTGATTCGGTGAGTGTCTGAAACGACAGAATCCCCGTGATTGTCTCGCAAGCCTGAAAATGACACCACCCACTAAGAAACGGCATCGTTCACTGTTTAAGAGCTTGTTTGGCAGTATGTCGGTTCAAATAACTTTTCGATGCAGCAAATGATATTTTTTATTTTTAAAAATTAATTTTGACAGCACACAAAACGATTCAAAACATATAAACCATATAAATTTTAACAAAAAAATTTAAATTTTTTAAAAATCACCGTCTCTTATATAAATATGAAAGCAACGGTTTAAAATTTTCCAACATCATTCTTACCCCCTATAAATTCATCGGCATTCTAATTCTATCTACATGGTTTAAACTTTTCAAACATCACCTTTCTAGTTTTCATAAAGTTACAATATCCAACGTTAACTATTAAATATCTTACTTTATATACTTGGTTTTTTTAAAAAAAATTTCCAGGGTTTTAAGTTTTTTTTAGTGCTATGACATTAATGATTTGAAAGAAAAAAAAGAGAGAAAGAAAATGTGATTTTTTTGTTATTTATTTATAGTAAAAAGAGTAAAATCATTTTCTTAGATTAAAGTGAAGTTTGATTTTCAAGGTTTAAACTTCGAGGACAATACTTTGAAAATTTTATTTAATTTCTTAAAATACATAGGTTGATGTATAGAGATTATAATTTGACAAATTTGTGGTGTTTAAGATCGTTGAAAAAATTAGACAACATTATCCTCCCCTTACAAACACAACACCAGATTTTGATTCACTTTGTTTTTCTTCACCAGAGACTCAAAGATCCCCGATCACTCCTCCAGATCCAAATACCCAGAACACAAAAGATTTTCGTCACCATACCCCCCAGATCTGTAAAAGCCACAAGAAGATCACTAAGCTATTACTCCATGTTTGTTGTCAGATCCCTAAAACCCATCACTGCGCCAGATCGCTAAGACCCCACTATTTTTGGCCATGTTCGTAAAGCCAAGGCAACCTGCGGTCTTCTCGAATGAATTATGTCCGTGATGAAATAGTAGATAGTTTAATGAGATAATTAAAAAACAACAATAATGCAACATTGTTATTTCTTTTATGTATGAAAAAAAATGCTCACAAATGCTACTAACAACTTGAAAATTAACACATGTTCTTCTTGATAATTTTATTAACAAAAGTACTTTCAAAAACAATTTAACCAAATATATATCAATTGCTTATTAGACAACAATACTTTTAACCATAGTTTTAATCAAATACATCTTTTTATATGCACATCACAAGAAAAAATGCCTTTTTAAAAACTACTTTTACCAACCACAAACATAAAAGCCGCTACTTTTCCAAACACACCCTACCTTTAAAATCACTCAGACACACAAGATAATCCGAAATACTAGGGGTGATAAAAAAACTGAAAAACCAATTAAAATGAGAAAACAAAACAAAAAAATAATCGAAAAAAACAAACCATGAAAAAAATTTGATTAGAATATTTGAAAAAATATTCGGTTAGGTTCGATTTCGATTTTATAAGTCTGAAACCAAAAAACCGAACCAAAAAAATAAAAAAACAGAACCAAAAAAACCAAACCAAACCGAAACTAAGCCCATTAGAAAGTAAAAAAACCCCAAAAAACAATATAGTATTTGGTTTTTAATATAAAATAACCGAACCGTATTAAAACCAAATTGAACCAAATATAACCAAAACTGGTCGATTGAGTTTTGTTTTTAATATAAAATAATTGAACCGATCCAAAACTAGTAGGTTTGAACTGGTTTCGGTTTGGTTTTGGTTTTATTTTTTGTATTTTATAAAATTTTAGTTTGGTTATTTTATAGATAAAAATCAAATCGAAGTGAAAATAATCACCCCTATAAAATACTAAGAAATTGAAAAAAAAAAAATCACGGAATTCTGGAGAACAGGAGCAATATTGGGAAGTTCCAAATATAAGACCTGAAGTGAAACATCAATGAATCTGTAGGGGTAAAAGTAAAATTTACCCAGTAAAAATGAAGTCTACTCAATAATAATCCGCCCCGGCGTAATTTATCCTGCAGTGGTCCTCGCTCCTCACTGTCTTTCTCATTCCATGCCTTCTTTTTGTACCCATTGAAAATTTGAATTAAAAATAACAAAATCTAGAGAGAGAGAATTTTTGTTTTGTTTTGTTTTGTAGTCTTTTTGAATCACAATTATTTGAGAGAATTTCATTTTTCCTTAGCGAATCCAAATTCTCAGTCAGCGAGCGAGCGAGCGAGCGAGCGAGTTTTGACTTGCGGGCTGGGATTGATAAGATCGAACGGTCAAAAAGGTATCTTCTTATGATCGTATGGTGAATTCTGCATTTTCTGCTTCGTGATCTGTGGGGGATCTGCATTTGTTTCATGGATTTTAGCTGCTTTTGAGCTTTAATTGGGTCGATTTGGTTCAAATTCACAAAGAAAGCTCGTTTCTTCATAACTGGACTTATCTAGGGTTTCTTTTTCTTTTTCGTGTGGCGATTTTACCTGTTTTCTTATTCACAGTCTTGACAATTTATTTTTATTTTTTTGATAGTAAATAAGAAGAATTTAAATTTATTAATTTTTTTTACTTATCTTGTGCGTGTGACAGGAAGTGGCACCATATGGGTGTCTCAGGGAAATGGTTTAAAGCTTTGGTTGGTCTAAAGAAGTCTGAAAAGTCACAGTCTTTGGACAAAGAGGAAAATGTGAGTTTATTTATTTATTTATTTTTATTATTATGCTGTTTTTCTGTCTCAAGTTTTGATTTTGATTGCTTCTATATGCTGTTGTTCTTCGATCATAGCAGGGGGCGACTGCTAGCAAGTCTCGACATAGGAGAAAGCATTCGGTTGAGTTTGATGCTGATAAAATTCAAGAGGAGTTTCATAACCATAACCATAATGATGGTGATGCCAACATTCGTTCCATCCCAGATACTTCTGAATCTCCTTTTGATTCGCTTCAAGTTCAGGATTTAGCTTATAATCAACAAGTTATGAGAGAAGAATTGGCTGCCACTCGCATTCAAACAGCTTTCCGCGGGTTTCTGGTATGACTTGTTTATGTCATTTCAGTATCACACGAAGTACGATTTTAAATGTTTGTGCAGTTTGGTTTTGTCTGTTTTATCTTTGTACTATGAAATGCTGTTTTAAATTCCTTTTTGTTAAAATTGTTGGGGGAAAAAAAATAAGAATGCAAGTTCAATTGACCATGCATGGTGAAGAAGGAAGCCTGACATCTCTATTATGTGATTGATGCACTCTATTTAGCCAACACATGATAATCCTCCATGCTTAAAATGAAAATAGTGGTATAAGCAAGCTTTATACCAGTATTGTCTGATTCAATCAAGAATGCATTCATACTGAGTATAAGGAGTGTGGTTATGCCATGGATATTGGGTAGGGGACGTATTTTAATTTCTTGTCTATCATTTTGTTATGTGAGATAGGAAATCTGTCCATAACTTGGGTCTCCCTTTGAGTACTAATTTAAGGATACAAGGGCATGGGAATATTGTTGAGAAAACTAAAAGAAGGTTCACAGTTTACCTCCTATTGGAGACCATCCCAAGGATGAGAGGACCACTTTATTAGATTATCTTTTCCGGTCTCCCTCTTTCTTTGATATCTTTAGCCTCCATCCCCCTTCAATTGCATCTAGGCCTGAAAAGATTCAAAGGAGGTGCTTATGGGAAACATAGACAAAATTTTAAATATCATCCGGGGAAATATCCTCCACATTTAGGGAGTTGGGGCTTTGGAATTCTCACATGTTCCAATAAAGCTCTCTCAGGTTAGTAGCTCTGGGAATCATACAGGAGAACTTTGTTTTGGTAGTGATAATAGTGGTCAAGTATGGGGTGGGTTTCTAAGTGAGAAAGGGGATGCTTAATAAACCTTCAGAAATGTGTCAGGTGGGTTTGGTTTGGCATGGTACCGTTGTTGTTTCTGAAGTGGGTAGAGAGGATTCCATTTTCTTTTTGGCACGGGACATGATGTGGAAACTCATCTCTTAATACCCAATTTAGTGAAAATTTTTAGTTGGCTAGGGGTGAAGATGGTACAATGAGTTTCCAATTTCAGCCAATGGGTTGGGAGTGGGGTGTTTTCTTCATATTTTCTCCCTACTTGTTCAAAGATGGTAATTTGGTTGAAAATCTTTCTATAGATCTCTGTGGGAAGATCACCATAATGAAGGGAAGAGTAATTTCCCTTAGAGAGCTATTTTAAGGACCAAAGTAATCCAGTTTACCTTCTTGGAGGTATTTTTGAAAATGACGTTGCTGCTGCATATTGTGTGCCTTCATTTATTCTGATTCACCAACCTTTTATTTTTTAATTTTCTAAATTATTTCAACTGCATTCAAGTTTCAACTAATAATTCTGATAACAATTTGAATGGTTTTGGAAACACACAAGGCAAGAAGAGCTCTGCGAGCTTTGAAAGGATTAGTGAGACTGCAAGCTCTTGTTCGGGGCCATGCTGTGAGGAAACAAGCTGCAATAACTCTTCGCTGCATGCAAGCTTTGGTGAGAGTTCAGGCTCGAGTCCGTGCAAGGCGTGTTCGCTTAGCATTGGAAAGTCAAACAGCTCAACAGAAACTTCAGCAACAACTAGCTAATGAGGCCCGGGTTCGAGAAATAGAGGTAAGAATGAGTTTTTCTGATCAGATATAGAAATATGTTTCCACAATTGTGGAATGTACTTAGTCTATATATGTGCATGCCTGGTAAATCTTATTCTTATGGAAAAACTTGACCTTAGTTGTTCTTTGTGTTAACTGTGCAAGTTTCTTCTTTTGTTGCTCTTTTTTTCCCCTGATGTCAATGTTCTTATAGTTGTTCTATTATTAACGCATCAGATTATATATTTTGCTTCTTAGTCTATATATGAAATGTTTTTCATGACATAAATGGCAAAAAGCTGGAATGGTAGCACATGCAACCACATTTGATAGATTTAGACAACCAGACTGATCTAATGTTTATTTTTTTTTCACCTGAGACTTTTGAGCCTTGCAATTTGTTTAACTTGAATGATGACACGTAGTCCTTTGTAACCTATCAGAATTTTGTTCTAATGTCTTTTCAATAAAGATTTGCTAGGTAAATGGCATTGGAGCTCTAGCTGAAATAGTATGGTTTTTGTCACTTTGGCCTTAGCCTTTGAAGAGTGATTATTTTATCATGAGATGAATCATCTCAAATAGGGTGAAACTTATTAATAAATTTAAATATCTCAACTTCCTTTCTCCTTCTCTTTTCTCTTTTATGATTTTTCCAAATTGTATGTAATTTGTGGGAATCAAAGGATTGCTTTGCTTCTGCATCATGACTATTTATTTGCTCCTGGCTTAGGTTTTGTCATTTTTCTGGTTTTTGGAGTTTGATGCTGTAGTTCTATGGGGAAAAATGGTTATGATGCTTTTCTTGCCCTGTGCAGCTACAACATTACGTCATTGTGTGAAATTTTAGTCATCCACTATGGCAGA
The DNA here is from genome assembly GCA_015852605.2 of Populus deltoides. Lineage (NCBI taxonomy): Eukaryota > Viridiplantae > Streptophyta > Magnoliopsida > Malpighiales > Salicaceae > Populus > Populus deltoides. The sequence goes on along the minus strand of CM027578.2, from coordinate 10,576,293 downwards.
CAAAAAGATGTGGTATAATGAGTTGGAGAGTTTTAGTATTTTTTAATTTTTAATGATAAATGTTCATTCCTCTAAACTTGTTCTATTTCCGTCAGCTTCTGTAAGGATTAAGCATCTTCTTGTCCCAACTCGTAATATCCTGTTGATGTTTTCTTGGTTAGACAACTATGACTAGCATTGGTTGAAATGCAGAACTGAATATTTTTAACTATAATAATATATAAATTTGATTTGTATACATCAAAAAATGGGACATGCAAAATGGTCTTCGGTGGTGGCCAAATATCCAATATATGGATAGACTTTCCAATTGTGTTTGCCTAATAATTGTTTTTTCTACCTTAACTTTCTGCCTCTATGTGAAAAAAGTTAAATAGGATTTCATTGGTGTCTGTTCTTCTGCAGTAACAGAATGGGTTAAGTGAGATATACAAGTGCAGGATAATAAAGTCATGGAAAAAAAAGTTATAAACTACAAATGTTTTATTTTACCATTACAAGACAGTGTTTAAAAGATACCTCATTGATTAATTGCTCATGTTTGTTTTCTCTAGCAGCTTTAATTTTTGTTAGGCTTGCCAAGTGCCTTATATCAATTTCACTTTTACACAGGAAGGATGGTGTGATAGTGTGGGATCTGTTGAACAAATTCAAGCCAAGTTGTTGAAGCGGCAGGAGGCTGCAGCTAAGCGTGAGAGAGCTATTGCATATGCTTTGGCTCATCAGGTAAAAATGTGATAGCTCCTTTGCTTTACTTCTTTGCTTTTTTATGAATTTGATTGAAATTTGCATTTATATAAGCCTACGTTCTGGAAATTGGATTGCAGATGGAAAAAAATGTGCCTTTGAGTGATCATTGATGTCAGCTAGGGTTTTTGAGCTAGAGTATGATGTAAAATCTCTCATTAAAACCTGTTTTTGAGGACAATGGGATAGTATTAGCTCAATGGCATTGTATTCATTACTAGAACAAAAAAGGTGAATACCTGGTATTTTGTTTTTGCCTTTTCCCTCTGCATGGATATTGTAACCTCCATTTCAGCAAAAGCTTTGAGTTTAACTTTTACACTTCCAAATATTTCTTCATTGATTACTGGTACACTTCTCGCTGTGTGTGTGATTGATGGTTTACATATATCCAATTTCTTTTAGTGATTAGTGCTACTATGACCTAGGTAGAATGTGAGGCTTCTGAGCCAACACATGGCATTGTGGAAAATTAGTTGCAACCAGAAATTTTCTTCTCTCTACCAGAGAAAAGAGAAAAAAAGAGGCAGATACTTTCAAACTTCTTGTCTAGAGTTGTGCTGCTAAGTAGTTTCTTATTTGAACAGTGAAGATATATATCTCCCTAGAAACCCTTAAAACGTATTTCTTACTGCTGCTGACTAATACATAAGATCTTCTGTTTGCACAGTGGCAGGCTGGGTCAAGACACCAGGCTGTTCCCTCTGGTTTTGAACCAGATAAAAGCAGTTGGGGCTGGAACTGGTTGGAGAGATGGATGGCTGTTCGCCCATGGGAGAACCGCTTTCTTGACATAAATCTTAGAGATGGAGTGATGATTCGTGAGGATGAAACAGCTGCTGAGGTCAAGAATGGCAGCAAATCCCAGTTAAAAACAACTGCCAAGAAAGCTATTGCCTCAGATCTTCAGTCAACCATTTCAAGTCAGAAAAAAGGTCCATCTCATCCTGATGGTGGCAGTTCCTCACCTAGTAAGTCAGCAGGCATGTTAGAAGCACCCAACACACTTTTTTCTAAACCAAAGCCAAAGCCAGTTCTTGAAGACCTGGTTGAAGAAGCCAATTCAAAACCTGCTATGGCTACAAGATCTCACAGCAACCCAAAGGAGAGAACCACCCAACTAGATAAACAGACAAAGAAGAGATTGTCTCTGCCTAACAGTGGTCAGTTTTCTCTCTCATTTTTCTCCTTGATGCCCCACACAAATGCATGAAAGCACACGTAGGTTCAAAAGTATGCAAGGATTGCCTCACTGCTCGTCACAGAAATGATCACTTCACTATGAATTCTGAATCAGCTGTTGTACATCTAAAAGGGCCATGGTGCACTTTCTTTTTGACATGCCCATTAAATTACCTTTTTTCCCCGCTCAATAGTCAATAAACATTAAACCAGGCAATAGATACCTGTAGGAGCTCATATATTTTCAGATCAATCAATGTTTTTGACCAAACATGCATAATATAGGTGGCTGTTCTCACATGTATTGAGGTAGATAATTATATCTTCTTCAGCTTCTCCTTTCTTATGAGTTATGGCCAAAATCACTTAGGGTACACTCAATGATGGATGCTTACTCTGTGTGAGATGACTATGATACTGGTCCAGTCCTGCAGGGTTTATAGGGTGTTTATGATAAGCACCATCAGTTTTATTCTCATCATTTATGACTTAATTTAGTTGAAGCAGGGGGAGGTGCGGGCACTCAGGCAGCTAGGAATAGCAGAAATGCTGCTAGAGGGACACCTAGCTCTCAGAAGCCCATCAGAGATAGATCCAAGTTAAACGGGAAAGGAGATTCAAACACCACAAAGTCTGTTGCACAGGCTGTTTGATCTGTAGAGATACCATGGAAGATTTGACTCATTGAGGATATTCTCCTTTCCTGCTGCGGTGTCACTTTGTATGTATAGGTCCACGTTGCAGAAGATGCAAGCAAATTGCCTGCATGCCTGCCATATTATCCCGGGTTGGTTTTGACATTGCAAAGTCGAGGAGGCTGGCTTGGCTTGTCAGGGTAATAAGATAAGCAGGTTTGTTTGATGACTGTTGTAATCATGTTTGTTTGTTGTTTTTAATTTATGTCAATGTGCAGTATTTATTCTTGAGATATATGATTTCCAGAGCAGTTGCCCCTTGTCGTAGATGTAGGATTCTTTCCCAGGTCTCCAATGTTTGAAGAGCAACGCTCTAGTTATGCAAGCAGAGAGCAAAAAAGGAATCGTGTAAAGTGTTCCATAGATTGGACAAAAGCACAAGTTATTATGAATTCTTTCTCTTAATGAAATTTTCCTTCCGTTTTCCTGTCGAAGTATTTTCCATATATGTATTATATTATTATTACTATTAGTATACAAACCACTAAAAGAATTGAATATTATGAGCAGTGCAGCTCACTGTTTACACCCCCACTCAGCTACTCTGTGGATTTCACTGTACTGTTTTTATTTATTTATAAAAAAAAAACATTTGGTCATCCAATTTTATTTCTTTGCAATTTCATTATTTTAAGTTATATTAGCATGGTTTTATGTTTTGAGATTCCTTTTGGTTTTGCGAGCTTTTATATGTCTGTGAAGTGTTGATGAATATTTCAATAATAAATTATTGTTGAATATTTCAATAATAAATTATTGTTGAATATTTCAATGATAAATTAAAAATCTAAGTTGCAAAATAGAATTTTAAGTTGTAGTTGAAAATTAATAATTAGTGAACAAAGATTAAATTTAATAAAAATATAACACACTTCTTTTTCATTTTTGTATGGAAAACTTCATTTCGGTCCTTTTGGTTTTTATATTTAATTGTTTTTTGTTTTATCTTTTTATATTTCAGTCTAAAATGTCATTTTTTTTTAATCTTTCGAGAGGAGAGATGTAAAAAAAGATTGACGAGAGAATGCTTAGCTGGTCATATTGTGATGATAAGAAAAAGTCAATTTGTGATAAGAGTTTAATGAAGATACTTTGTTTTTTATTGTTATTTTGGGAGTTTGGTTGTGATTGTTTTTTAAAGTGTTTTTTATATTGAAATGATTTTTTTTATTTTTTTAAAATTATTTTTGAGATTAGCGCATCAAAACGATCCAAAATATAAAAAAAAAATTAATTTTTAGCAAAACAAAAAAAATTATTTTTTTGAAAACATGATCTATATTTTATTTATTTTATTTTTAAAGTAATTATAAAATATTGAGTTTAAAATGAATTTATTGAGGTTGTGCTGATTATAATAGTTGTTTTTGTGAAAACAAATTAAAATAAATTTTTAGGTTAAAAAACTTGTAACATAAAGGTTATTGAAAAATTACCTAACAAATAATGCATTGTTTGCTCTTAAAAAAAATCAAGAAATTAAGTGCAATTAAAAAAAATCTATAAATTGAGTGCAAGGCTAGACTATTTTTTTCTCATGATTTTTTTATTATTTTATTATTTAAATTTTAATTAATACTTTTTTATTTTTTAAAATTGTTTAGTTCTCACTTTTTTAAAATAATAAATAATCTTTTTAATTGTTTTCTTTTAACTTTATAATATTTCAAAGAGATTATTGTAATTTATCTTTTAAATTTTTCCTCTTATATTTTATATAAATAAGTTGTGTTTGCATGATACATTTAGAAAAATAAAAGTTATTTATTCTTAACAATTAGAATTAACTTGTATGATAAAATAAATGAAAACATATAAAATAAAAAGATAATCGGAGTAAAATATTAGCATGTACATCTATATTTTGTTGTATGTGTAAAATATTAGCTTCTACATCTATCTTTTGTTACATGTGATAAAGGACTCTATCATCTGGAATAATGTTTTCACAAATAGAATATTGCATAATATTAATGGAATATTTAGTTGGTTTTTAAATACTAATTCTGTTGAAAATAAAAAATTACTTATGAAATCATGATGATAATTTGTCATCGAAAAACATATTATTGATGATTTATATTCTGCTAGTTATTCTATTGATAATATAATCATTATTGATGGTTTTATAGATTGAAAAAGCCTCCCAAACAAAAAAAATTACCGGTATAATTTCATCGGTAATTCCATTAGTGAGTATGATATATTATCAACAAATTAAATCGTTGGTAGTTCCATCAGTAATCAAATTCATATTACTGATGGGATTAACCTATCAAATATTTACATATTGTCAGTGGCAAGTCTTGTAATTTTTTTGAACTCTTTGAAATTTTTTGAAGGATTTATTCCGTCGGTAATTTCATCTGTAATTGTCAGTGAAAAAGTTTTGTAATTTTTTTCAACTCTCTAGAACTTTTCGAGGGACTTAGTCTGCCAATCATTCTGTTTATGATTCAAATTCTGTTAGTGTGGTCGATCATTCCATATGTGATTCAAATTTTGTCAGTATAGTCGGCCATTCCATATGTGATTTAATATATTTTTTTTAAAATTAAAATAAACAAAACAAAAAAATAAATAAATAAAAAAGAATAAAACTAAAATAAAAAACCAAAATCTTATTATTAATTTAAAAAATATTATCCAAATAACAGATTTCTGATGCAAAGTGGCTACTCAATGGCTTAGTCAGATTCAAACCTATTTGTTAAAAATCAAGGAGGAAGAATAACAGCAATTTTGGTCTAAATGGACGACCTCATTATTATTGGAGACGATGTGGAAAAAATTCCACCAAGCAAGAGAGAATTTAGCAGTCCGCTTTCAAACGAAAAAGCTTGGAGCGCTTAAGCATTTCCTTGGACTTGAAGTTAAACGAACAAAAATCGGAATGCTCAACTGCAAGCCTGTTTCCACCGTATTTTTGAAATCCGGTCTGGTTTGATGGGTTGATCCAAAACTGGAATTGGTTTAGATTGATGAAAAAATAAAAAAAATCATGATCTAATGTGACCCAACTAACTCGGCAGGTTGACCTAGTAATCCGGTTGACTTGGAAAAATCAAGTTGCAATCTGTTAATTTATTTTTACTAAAACAACGCTTTTTAAAATAAAAATTGACTCGACCGACCAGGTTACCCAGTTAAAATCCAGAACCGGTTGAGTTTAAAAACTATGGTTTCCACTGCTATAGAAGTTCACATAAAACGAGGAAAAATATTTGAAATATACAATTATTTATGAACAATTGGCAGGTAGTCTTGTATATCTAACCATAACACGACCAAATATTGCATATACAGTTGGAGTAGTTGGCCGATTCATGCAACATCTGTTTACGCCTCACCTTTAGTCAATGCTCTAATCACCCATAAATTTAGGTCTTCAGGTTCTAAAAACGTAGCTAAGAAGAGACATGGAAGGAAGAGAAAGAAGTTAGCTGCACTCACATTATAGCATCACCACAGACACATCATACCCACAGCATGTTTTGAAGAAACTGGTAATCCATTTCTCCTCCTCCTTTAATCTTCTAAACTCTAAATGGTATAGTATCTTAGAAAGGAAGATCCAATAAGCTGGAATTTAAGATCTTAGAGAAACAAAGAGAGCATAAACTTCTGTTAGTTATCTTTGGACGTGGACGTAAACAAAAAGATTTGAGATTTCAAAATTTGAGGTTGTGAGTTAAAATGTATTGGAAAACTTCAAATTATTACTTGTAAAGTTTTTATTTCTTTAATTAATTATTTCTTTCAGCCAACTTTCCTGACTGAAGCTTGTGAGATGTTATGTTAATAGGAGTGTGGGACGATGTGATAATTGGGAATCGGCTGTATAAGAACCAAGAGGAACAATACCTGTTTAGAATGGTTCATAAGCTTTACAGTGTTGAAGGTCAAACATGAGCTTGAAAGACGCCCTTACTACATGGTAGCCTTATGATGACTTGGGCAATAAGAAGCAAATGCCATTAAACTGACATGCTGTCAAGGTGCCCTGTCTCCTCAAGGGCAGGGGCAAAGCGTGTCCTTTGATGGTGGCCAGAGCTCTGTCGTTCTTTCAGCCAAAAGTCTTACTTTAACCATCAAGATCCCTAAGCAATGTGATGTACAATGCAAGTCTGGACGTCTGTGGGGAGGCTTGGTTCCTCTCTTTAATTAGCACTGTTCTGTCTGACAATCTCCCCAAACTTGCTCAGTTGGGTATACAGATACCATGTGTAGCAGCTGTATTGAATGAAGGCAATATTCAATTTCTGCCTTGGCTACGCAGACCCTTTATGCCTTTGAGGAGGTGTTGTTGGCTCTAGACAATGTGGTTGCAACTTAGCAGTGCCTTTTGGAGCCATTAGAACGTTGATGTCTAGCAGTAATTGTGTGATTTTGGCTCTTCTGATCCATCAGTGATCGATGCTGGACATCGAGGGATAATTCTATCTTCTCTCTCTTGTAGTGAAGGTGGCTTGGCAGTTGACTTATCTTCTGATACTTTTTTTCATCATCGATTGTTCAAACTTCAAACACTAGTTGCAGTTGGTTTCCTTCTTTTACAGTGCTTTCTTTGAGCTTTAACATTGTTCAAAGAAGTGGGTGTGGAGTTTGAGCATCTTTCCAAGAAAAATGATATGTAGCATGAAGCTACATTAAGATGTTTTGCAATGCTGACCAGTTCTTGTAATTTTATTGGGAAACGAGTGAAAGCAGTTTTCTAACCTCCAGTCTTTGTTCCTTTTCAACGACAATTATGTTATTCCTTGTGTCAGATCTGGAACCTCCTTGTCAAAGGCTAAAGACATCAGCAAGAACTGCCCAAAGGCTGATCGCTTATGGAATGGGGTTGAAACTGCTGTCAACCTTCGGTTCAAGAGAACTGAAGAGCCAGGAAGAAACCAGAAAGAACCGGATAGTTACAAGGCAAGAATGAAAGATGATGCTAAAAGAGAACTATTGTACAGTCCCTTTGGTTTTTGGTAATTAGTCAAGCATATCGAATTCTTATACTTTGGCATCTGTTTATAGCTTCGTCCTTTGATCATCTCTGTTGCAATTTAATTATTTGTTCTTTCCAAAAAAATACCTTCTTCAAAGTGAGAAAATGACCTCTACTCGGGAAATTTAAAAACAACACTCAAATTTGCTTACCACAGTATCCATTTTACATTGAGCATGGATTTGCAAGGAGTCAGATATACAATAAAAATTGAACCAAAACTTATCCCTCCTCCCTTGGTAGATTACAGGCAATAATACGATATAAAGTTAAAAAAAAAAAATCAAGCTGGCAGAACATATGAATTTGCAGTATTATAATTCATAACCCCTTCGCATTGGACCTTTCTATAAAATCTTTGATCCACAAAAAGCACATCGTCGAAAGAGATCAAATGTGAAACATTTTGCAATCATGAACTCTTTCTAGAAAGATTCTTAAGTCCACTTCCCACACATTTGAGTATAACCGTCCCTGTTGATGGATCAGGCTTGATGACGAATTTAACACCCAAAAAATCCCTGATGAGCCTTAGTGTTTCTATTCCATGGGTTACTAGCTTTCCTACACGAATCTTTGAAACATCTTGGGGGCATAATGCACAAAGAAGAAACAACAAACCCTGCAACCAAATGACAACAGCAATGAAAATCAGGTGTCATATATGAGGTATAAAATAACATTGCAAGACCCATAAAGATTTCACTCTTCTTTTCCTCGAGGGTGCCATACTATTCTCCCAAGTAAAGATTCAAAATAAATCACTAACGTGGTCTTTTAAGGACTCATCTATAATTCAATATCATTACCATCACCTAAGATAATCAGAAGCAGATAATTAGTCATTAACAGCTTTCATTTAACTTCATTTAGTGATGCTTTTTGGAAAGTACTCTTAATGCAGTAACGGGGTATTGAAAAAAAAAAAAAAACAGAGAACCACATCAATGAATTTAACCAAGTTCACAAGAAAAAAAGAGAGTAGAAAACACAAACCTGGTGTGTTGTATCTACAACTCCACCTTGCTCAATTTCATTAAGGAGAACAGAAGCAATTTGCTCACCAACATCTTCTGCAGGCACCAGCTCTTGTTTCTCACCTTCCATTCCACCATCATCCGCTCGTGCATAAGAAACTGCAGTATCAGCAGTGATGAAACAACCAGAAGTAGTTTCCGCAACCAAGGATATTCCATAACCAGGTGAACTGCCCATTAAATCAATATCTGTGTGAGCTATACTCTCTGTAGCATGTTGAAAGTAAAAATAAAACATAAAAAAATTCCAAGCAGCGATTCACATTTCTCTCTACTGTGCTTGAAAAATCCAGACAAACAAACATGTAACATTTTCTCTAAACAGGTATAATACTTTCCAACTGGCAGACCAGCTTTATAAATAAATATTCAAACATCACGAAGAAAAAAATAAAAACAAAAAAGTTCAAGCAGCAATTCACATTTCTCTCTACAATATTTCCAAACAAACAATGAGATGACAATTTTTTATTAACAGATAACATACTTTCCAGCTTGTTGACCAGCTTTATGATCAGTGAATATGTGGACATCAGGAAGTAAACGATTAAAGATTCCTCGAGCAGCATGTATCATGGTATTCTCAAACTGAGAAGAGACTCTGGTTGAGAAAGTCACCCCTCTAATCCTCTTAACCATACCCTCATCAATCCAAGTGACTGCCTGCAGAGTGTACAAATAAGAACATGGAAAAAAAAAAACATACAAATGAACTACCACAGGATTCAAAATCTCACTGTTAAACTTTGAATAATGGGAACTGATAAGAGAACTTCTCCGCCACCATGAGGTGGAGCACCACGACTTTCTATTTTCAGTTCCAATCCTTCTGAAGGAACTCCGAATTGCTTCAATAATGGTAAGGTAGCAGAACGGAAAGTGTCAACACATGGGTCCTTAGAATCATTTGTAATTCCTGAAAACAGCATGTTATTCCATTAAATCTTCTTAAGAAAAGAAAAGCATACCCTTTACAGTTGTGTTTCACTATGCAAAAATCATAAACCAAGGCATTGCCTATAAAATTGCTATGTAAAGTTTATGGGTGGATACTTTTAAGGTAAGTCAGAGCTGATATTGTCAAGTTAACGTTTGCATCCTAGTCTTTCTTTCTTTCTTTCTTTTTTACAACATAGCAGTGTCAGAGACCCTAGGTATTTTCTCAACATTAGGCTGTGGACTAGGTGTGATCTATATAAGCACAAAGGGGAAAATGGATAGCCTTCCCAGTGATATACAGAACAACAGTTGACAAAGCCTCTACAATCAATCATTCTCTAAACTCCAAAAGGCACAAAGCATGTTTTAAAGATCTTACATTCTCGATTACTCCTTTATTACCACACATGAAGTTCAGAACTCAGTAGCAAGACTTTCTCTTTTAGATTTGGTCACAAAGATACAAGGTTGATCTATACCTGTCTTTGGTAATATCTTTGATAATTCATATGGAAGAACAACTTACAAGCTAATAAGGTTTGCAGGTTTATGGAAACCTGAATGAGAAGATCAGCAAATATTCGACAGCATTTGATAAAATTCAATTTCCCATTCTCGTTCCCTTGGGGAGTAGAGGGAATCAACATATGTAGAAATGGTCACAGTTCAAAGAAATAAATTACCTTCTGGCTTCTGTAATATCCCTCTTTCAAATCGTAGTCTATTATTGAGAACTTACAATCAAAGTCCCACATAGAACCGATAATGAATAACATTAAACTCCTTTTCTCTTTCATTTTTGTTTTTGGTCAGAGTATAAGACAGTACATTACAATCATTCAAAGTGGAGATCGTTTTGAGCAAAATGAAGAGGGCAGAGCTGATCGATAAAAAAAGACAGCAACTCAACTAAGCAGCTAAGAACCCCATAAACAGAAAATAACACACAACTGCACAAACACTTAGCACATGATGACTGACCAAACTTTAGGGGAAAACAGTACCTTTGAGCCTTATCGAAAGGGGCTTCTTCGAAAACAACCCAAGAACAACCAATGGCTCCAAGAAATACCCAATTGCTCGACTTACACCACAATCGTGCACAAGGTGTCTCCCACCCATCACAATCCCAGGCTTGTATTGAAACTTTGTTCCTGCCACATAAAATATATCCCTCAAAAATCAAACCCATGACAAGCTAACAACAAAAAAACAAATGGGGTGGTTTGTTTTACCGGTTTCATTGATTTTGACAACACAGTCATCAGAAATCTTCTCGAGAAGGCGGAGGAGAGAGACCTCATGGGGGCGTAGGCCGGGCATCATGTCATTGGCTCGAATGTCCTCGACTTGGACAGGAGTGGCGGAAAGCGTCGATAATAGCAGTCTTTGACGGAGGTTTTGGCTACCTCTTAGCTTCTTGTAGCTTACCTTTCCCATCTTTTTGCTTGACTGGATTGAAGGCCTTCTTCTTTACTGGGATAATATAGATTTCTGGGACTAGGGTTTAGCCTTCAGCCAAAACCCTTCTTGTTGTTGAATCGTTCTTGTTTTGGATACGGGTCGGGTTTATATATTATTGACCCTCTTAAAATTGGGTAGGTCTTTTTTATTATTATCTCTCTCTCTCTCTCTCTCTCTCTCTCACTCTCTAATATATGTCTTTACCTTTTATTTTCTTTTCTGGATTTGGATGTTTTTGTCTTTATATTTTTTTTCAAGTGTGTTAAATTGTTAATAATATATTCGATCAATAGACACTTACCATTTTTTTTAGTACCCAACCATTCTAAAAGAAAAGGCAATAAAGAAAAATTGTTTAACGATTAGGGTTATTAAAAAATGTTAAAATATAATAACTTGAGAATTATTATAAAATATTTAATTATATATATTGAATATCTATTGACATTACTCTTGAATTTAGTTTCTTGATTTTTTTATGATAGTTGAATTCTCTAGTGTCTTTTAATGTTTTTACTTTTTTTTTTCCTGTAAATAGACTACTTATCTTATATTTTGATAATTAAAAAAATGTAAAAAAATTATGAATTTTTTTTTAAATTTAATTATAAATATGTATGTTTTTACTTGTTTTTTAAACATATTACCAACATAATCATTCTAATTAATTTATATTGAAATCTTGGCATGCATAAACTCCCATGTTACCTGACTTATATAAATTTCAATATTTTTTTCTTTTCATTATTATTTATATTTTATGGAATATATTTGGTTTTGTAACTTATTTTGATAATTTTTTTATTCATCAAGATTTAAAGTTCTTGAAGAACTAGTATTGTAAGTTCCTAAAGAATTAAATAAATTAAATACAGTTATTGAAGAACTAGTATTTCTAACGAACTACATAAATATCAGTCTTAAAAGATTGATTTTTTTCTTTTTATATTCATGATTTTATTTAATAAGTTTTATATATATATATATATATAATGTTGAATCTAACTAAACTTGAATTTACTCTTCTTGATATATATAAGAATAATTATTTGTCATGGATTCTTGACATCGAGATCCATTTAGAAGCTATGAATCTTAGAGAGACTATTAAAGAAGAAAATAACATATCCTTGTAGGATCGTGCAAAAACAATGATTTTCATTTGCCACAATCTCTATGAAGGATTAAAATTTGAATATCTCATAATAAAAGATAATCTTATTTTGTTGCAAAATTTAAAGGAAAGATATGACCATAAGAAGTTTACCATAGTTCCTCAAGCTCGTTATGATTGGTTACACTTGGGGTTACAAGATTTTAAATCGGTTAATGAGTATAATTTAGCTCTTTTTAAAATTACCTCACAGTTGAAATTGTATGGTGAAAATATCATATAAGACCAAATGCTAGAGAAAACATTCTCTAATTTTCATGCCTCGAATATTGTCATGTAGCAACAATATAGATAATGTAATTTCAAGAGGTATTCAAAACTAATTTCATGTTTTCTTGTGATTGAACAAAATAATGAGCTTTTGATGAAAAAATATCAATCTCATCCTATAGGTTCTAAATCATTCCCTCAAGTGAATGAAACTTTTTTTTTCGCAAAAAAAATAAGAAAGAATAAAGAGTATAGATATGAAAAAAAAATAAATGGAAAAGGAGAAGAGATAATCCTTGAAAAGACAACTCACCATACCACTAGAAATGGAGACACAATGAACCCAAACGAGAAAAGGACAAGTAATTAGTACTTAAAAGTGCATTCTCATTAAGGTTTTATATCATCATATTGCACTTAAAGTATCATTAAATTCCATAACTTAAACATGTTCAAAGACTTGGCATTGATTATAAAGAAATTTACTTTTCAGTTATGGATGTAATTACTTTTAGATTTTTTATTGGTTTAGTAGTCTCAAAAACTCTAGATATATGTTTAATGAATGTAGTTACAACATATCCATATGAATTATTAGATAAAGATATCCATATGAAAATTTTTAAAGGATTCAAAATGTCTGAAGCCTTTTATAATAAACCTAGAAGTGTTTATTATATTAAACTACAAAAATCTTTATATAGGTTGAAGCAACCTTATCGAATGTGGTATAATTGTCTTTATGAATACCTCCTAGAAAAAGGATTTGAGAATAATAAGATTTTTTTATGCATTTTTATTAAGAAAAACACATCCGGATTTGTTATTTTTACAATATATATTGATAATTTAAATCTTGTTGGTACTCTTAAAGAGCTCATAAGAACTACAACTTATGGTTGTTCGATCACTTGATGTAAAGAAAGACCCTTTTTTACTAAACACATAATTTCCAACAATAATTCCATGAGATATTATAAGTATATGATCTACTAATCCTTGGCCAGGGAAAAAGGAAAACATATAAAAAGTTAAGGCTTATACATGGATAAAGTAAAGAAAAGATAAACAAGCTCAAAAGGGGCTCACTAAGGAAAATATGCTTTAGGTTGACTTTTTGGCTCAAGTGGTTAAAATTCCTAATGCCTTTATCATCTTCATGTATATATGTAATATGAATGTAATCTTAACAAGATATGAAGCAAGTTCTAAAGATACATATCATTGAAAGAAGGCATAATAAAAAAATATAATGTTGAAGGCTCTAAAGCTTGCATTTGTATAACACTGTAAAGTCAACATGACATATTTTCAAAGTCAATCTCTAAACCAATTAAACCTTAAAACTTGCATGCACACTCTTTCATTTGATTTATATCTTCATTTATCTCAACTAATTCTCATACATAATACTCATATTCTAAAAAATCAATGGAAGTTCAAAAGATTAAACATAATTTTTTTTTTTGAAAAATAACAAAGAAAACCAAAATTAGAAAACCAACATTCTCCCAATATCCCCACATTTAAAACACAACATTGTCTTCAATGTTGAAATAAAAGAAAAGGAATATTGGAGAATGACAAAAATAAAGTAAAATGCGAAAAATAAAAGATAAGAGAAAAAGAAAGCAAATCTGTTTTTTTTTTGTGCTGGGTTGCCTCCTAGTAAGCGCTTTTGTTTTATGTCATTGGCTCGACATGTTGTATGCTCATTCTTCATAGATTGGTTCAGCTAACTCTGTAGAAGTGGTGAATTCTGCCATCCAACCTTCATAGAAAGGTTTCAAGCGATGCCCATTGACCTTGAATACTTTGTTGGTTTCAAAACTTGTAATTTCAACTATACCATAAGGAAAAAAATTAAAAACAACAAATGGTCCAATCCAATGAGAGCGTAACTTTCTAGGAAAAAGTTTCAAACGCGAATGATAAAAAAAGACTTTGTCTCCAACATGAAACTCCTTTCTTGTAAGCATTTGGTCATGAAGACTCTTAGTCTTTTCTTTGTAAATCCTTACATTCTCGTAAGCATCATTTTGTATTTCTTCCAACGTAATTCCAATATATTTGGGCACCAAAAGGACTGGCGCCACCCATTCACTGTCCATGATGGGGTGAATGACTCCTGCATCATGGGGAACAGTTTGCAAAGCAAATGTTGATTCATGCACATTTTAGGGAACACATATATGCCTTTCCATCTCTTCTATCTTGGTAAAATCATAGCCATAGCTCAAAGCTACGCTTAATTCATCCTCATAATCAAAATCACAAACTTGTTGCACATACTTATCAACTTGGTCATAACATGTGATATAATAAACATTGTTATAAGGACATGTCATTGCATCATTAAAATTGAATTCAATTTTTTCATCTCCTACCTCCATAGACAAGGTATCCTTACCACAATCAATCTTTGTGTTGGCAGTTTTCAAGAATGGTCTCCCAAACAATATAGGAGTGCTGGTTGATGAATTACAAGAATCATGTTCCATATCAAGAATATAAAAGTCACATGGAATAACCAAACTATGAATCTTGATTAGGACATCTTCTATCACACCAAGTGGGTAAACAAAACTACGATTCGCAAGTTGTATTACAATACTAGTTTTATTCAAAGGCTCTAGACTAAGAGAATCATAAACATGTTTAGGCATAACACTAATGGATGCACCTAAATCGCATAAAGCTCTTTTAAAACTAGCATTACCAATAACACATGGGATAGTAAACGCACCTAGGTCTTTTTGTTTCAAAGGCAGATTCTTTTGAACAACGGCAGATACAACTTCACCCATACTTACCATTTCATGACCTTTCAGTTTGAAAGCTCTCTTGGTAGTACACAACTCCTTCAAGAATTTTGCATACTTGGGAATTTGCTTGATAACATCAAGTAAAGGAATGTTCAGTTCCACTTTCTTGAAAACCTCCAAGATCTCTTTTTCTTTGTCTTCTTTCTTTGACCTAGAAGAACTCACAGGAAAGGGTGGAATTGTTTTAAAACTGGAATTCATTGAGTGAGGAGTTACCTTTGGAGTGTTGGTCGATGTTTCAGTTTGTGGAGAAGGAGGAGGATGTTCCTTCTTTGTACTTAATTCGGTTTCTATCTCTTCTTCTTCCTCTATCTCAATTTGTTTCGACCTTTTCTCTTCAAGTTCTTTTCCATTTCGCAGCATGATCACACTAACATTCTCTATTGGATTCAATGCTTGAGAGGACAATTTTGCATTCATTTGTGCTTCCAATTTCCCCACACTTGAAGCTACTTGCCCCATTTGCTTCTCCAAGTTGTGAATACTTGACCTTGTTTCCTGTTGAAAAGACATGACATTTTGTTGCAAGGTCATAGTGTTAGAAGCTAAAGTTTTCATCATCTCACGAAGATCATCACTTGATGACGACCCCATAACATTGGAGTTTGTGAATGGAGGGGGTTGTCTTACTTGATAATTATGTTGGGGCTGAAATCCATGGGGATAGAACTGTCGGCCTTGATTGCCTTGTTGAGGTGGGTTCCCATAGCGTAAGTTGGGATGATCTCTCCATCCGGGATTGTACGTGTTGGAAAAGGGATTATATTTAAGCTGGGGTTGTCCGTTGAATGCTTCATCAATTGCATAAGCTTGTTCAATGTAATCTTCTTGCATTGTTGGGCACATATCCGAAGCATGTCCTTGTAAGGAGCATATGCTACAAACTTTCACCTGCTGCACATTTCCACAAGCCAAAGAACGCACAAGAGAAGTAAGATCATTAACTTTATTTTCAAGATTAGAAATACTTACCTCATTTACTTGTTTGTTGGAGAAGTCTCAACGAGTGCCAAACTGTTTTGAGTTGGCTGCCATGTTTGAGATCAATTGGCATGCAGCATCGGGTGTCTTATCCATCAATGCGCCTCCACTTGCAGCATTAATGATACTACGGTCAGTAGGCATCAATCCTTCATAGAAATATTGAATGAGCAACTGATCGGGTATTTGATGATGAGGGCATTGAATGCACAGTTGCTCAAATCTTTCTTAATACTCGGAAAGTGTCTCTCAATAAGATTATCGAATCCAATATATTTCTTTTCTTATGTTAGCAACTCGAGATGCTGGGAAATACTTTTCAAGGAAAATCTTCCTCATGGCATTCCACGTTCCAATAGAACCTGGAAGAATAGAGAAAAACCATGCTTTTGCTGCCCCTTTTAAAGAGAAAGGGAAAGCTTTCAACTTAACCTATTCTTCGTCAACTCCATTCGGTTTCATGCTAAAGCAAACCATATGGAATTCCTTAAGATAAATATGAGGATCTTCTCCTACAAGACCATTGAAAGTTGGTAGCAAATGTATAAAACCAGATTTGAGCTCAAAGTTTACATTATTGTCGATGTTTATGCACAATGGCTAATTTTCCACGTTAGGAGTAGCAAGCTCCTTGAGTGTTTGTTGTCGTACAACAGCCATGGTGTTAAGGCGAGCTTCCTTTCGTAACCTGCGTAAAGTTTTTTCTATTTCGAGACCCAATTGCACTTGACTTTGATTAGTAGAACGGGTTACTAGCATAAATCATCAAGAAAACTCAAAAGAAACTAACCACATAAGAGATCGAAAACAATGCAAATTGTACGAAAATCATACGGTAGAAAACAAAAACTGCCTAAAAACCCTAGAAAACAGTGGAATTTGGCCTCAATAGGGTGGGGCTAGTGATATAACACTAGTCCTGTTTAGAACGTAGTTTCCCTTTAGGAAACAAAAGGTTGATACCTAATTCCACCAAAAAATATGTTTTGAACAATCACATTTGCCGTGAATGAATGCAAACCATAGCAAGCAAAAATTCTATTTTTTTTTTCAGAAAAAGAAATAACAATCACAGCAAATAAAAATAATAGCACAAGAATCAACTAAAATTACGTCCCTGGCAACGACGCTAAAATTTGTTGCGATGTCGCGGTCACACAAATTAATTACCCTAACTTCAAACATAACACACAAGATAGTATAGAGCAAGCAAGGGGTCGATCCCACGAGAAAGTTCAAGTCAGATTTTTATGCTAGATGATATGCAATTTGGAGGGGTTTGGATGTTATCTAGGCTAAAGCAAAAGAGAACAGAAAACTATTAAACAAAATTTAATAAAATCAAAAAATTATCAAGAGAACAAACCTTGGTCACAAGCACACATCCACCTACAGAAATCATAACTGATCATGGAAACGAAACATCAATTTATATTCTAAATATTTATCTATTCTTAACATTGGTTAGTTAACGGATCCGTCGTATAACAAACCCTAACCATCAAACAACTACAGTGTCCGCACTAGTAATTTAATTTAATGGCAGCCTTAAGAACTAGATAAGTTGATTACTCAAGAAAACATAATTGTCCGCAGTCTATGTTTGATTTGATTGAATGTTCTCTCTAAGATTAATAACGTAGATCCGCCATAATTATTAAACTCAGTTGCTTCACAAGTTCATATACCACAAGTCCGGTTTTGATATCAAACTTAGCAATAGATTGTCTATAATAATAACTTAGAGTCCGCTCTAGCAATTAAAATAAACAATCATAGGAAAAATAAGCATAGGAGAACAAACATATTCATCATATAAACTAAAAAGAAAAGGTAAAATAAATCTCACGGTTCTTGAAATCCGAAGGTTTCCGTGTCCTTGCAACCAAGAAAAAGTGTTTAGCCTTGCATGTTTGTTGAACAACTAATCAAAAAGAAGGAATAATGCATAATTTAGGGTTTCTTAGAGGAAGGGGACGTTTTTCTCTTCTTGGCTGGCTGCCCCCCTTCTCTTCTCTCATTCTTTTTATATCTTAGGAAACCCTAGGTCTCTATTTTACAAAATAGTCCTCCATTAAGTAGACTGTTTACATTTAAGTACTTTAATAACTATTTTTCTAAAAAAGAAGAAATAGTCTTGCATGAAATCTTCAAGCTTTGACTTAGAGAAGCTAAATTGCTGAAATAAAAACTTGGATATCAGTTTAGACGCTTCGGAACGTAATTTGGACTCGTTTCTTCACGAAACCTGTTTGCTGGCAAAATTCAGATGTCATCTTTGAAAAATCATATCTCCCTCATATGATATCATTTTGGCTTAAATTTGGAGCGTTTATAGACCTGTGAGTCATGAATCCAACAAAATTGAGTTTGCATCAATTGGACTTTTGTAGCTCCAGATATTCAAGTTGGAATGACCGAAGGTCAACACTGACAGATTGCGAGATTTGACTTTGAAGGCTGCGATTTCCATGCTCTTCCTTATTTTATTTTCTTGTCTTATATTTCTAAAAAGGTATGGATGTTAGCTTTTTAATGCCACTGGAATCACTTCATTTCAACCTCTAGAGCTCACGCTCTGCACAAAACATTGACTGAAGGTCAAATCTGCCAATTATCTTCAATTTACTCCTTTTTGTATCTTTCATCCAAAATTGCCTTCAAAACATAAAACAAAGAATATCAAGGCATTTTATATATAAAACATAGGCAAAACACTAGTTAAATGTGGGTGAAACTATTGAATAATATGATTGCATCAATATGTCATAAAGTTCTTTTATACTCACAAGCTTTTACAGAAGAGAAAATTAATATCAAGCAAATCAAGTCAAATGATAATTTAGCAAACCTATTTACAAAGTCTTTACTAGTTTCAACTTTCAAGATCTATAATATTGGAATGGGACATCTTAAAGATTCATCATAAGATATGTAATTTTGAGGTGAAGTTAATGCAAATTGAACTTTTTTTCCTTCCCAATGAGTTTTACTTTGCAAGGTTTTAACGAGACAATTTAACATTTTTCTTAATCCTGAAGTTCTCAAATATGGATCTTGAAGTATCTATATAAAACCTTCTATTAAATTCTAAAGTATTCAGAAATCACACAAGAATGTTATACTCCTTTTCCTTCGCTTAGGTTTTTTTCCATTGAGTTTTTCTTTTCAAGGTTTTAATGAGATATATTTTTAGTACATGGTTATTCAAGGAAAAATGTTATAAAATTTGTAATAATATATATTGAATGACCATTAGGGATCGACTCAATTGCATTATAGCCCTTCATAATGTTACATTGAATGTTGTTGAAGAAAAAGAGAGAGTAAAAGACCAATGTTTTTTAGTATTTCTATTAATGTTACGTGAATAAATATATAAATGGATTATATGTTGTGCAATGCCATCCCTAAATATTGTTAATATTGTTTTTTGAAATAATTTATGAAGATTTGAATAAGATATGAGGAATAATTTATACATTTGTATGCGACAAGAAATTTCTTTTAAATGCTGAGGATACTAAACCCAACTCAATAATGCGTATGTAGGCCAATAGACTATTTTTTGCAATCATATTAATAATCTTAATGTATTTGTTTGTATGCTTGTGTAGTCATGATAGATTGTCTTTATTTATTCTTTTTTATTACATCGGATATAATGTCTGTTTGGTATTATTGTGTTTTTAAAAAAAAACTACTTCTGATCTAAAAGAAATGTTTAATTAACACTTCTTTCGTTTTGAAAGCAAAAAATAATTGTCACTTTAAATACAATTTACTTTTAAAAAAAATAAGATGCTTCTACTTTTAATAGAAACAAGGTTACTTATTGTAAGATCCATTATTTTAAATAAAAATGACAACATTTCATTAATTATTTTAATGAATTACAAACACATCAACTAAAGATGCTAGTGCTAGTACTTAAATTCAAAAAAAAAAAATTCTATATTATTAATTATATTGAATTAATATGATGTGTACATATATTATTACACTATTAACCTTTTTCTTTTTAGTTTTTAAAACTTAAAAATAACTCTAATAAAAAAGAAGTATACATGCATACATGTTGTCCAAAATTCACAAGTAAAGATTATACAAATAAGAAAAATATGTTTAGTTTATAATCATGCAAAGATATAAAAACATTGTAACCATTACAAAAATATAGCATGAATACTAAACAAATATATAAATTTGCAAAAAATATATTTGTAATTATAATATAATATATTTGTAATTATAAATTTAGCATGAAAAACAATTCTAGCATGCAAACCAACACAAATATTATAATTATAATATAAAACTACTTCATAATACATATTTGTTGATGTCCTTAGGAGATATCCATTCTTAAATTTTATTGTTGTCTAGATTGTTATTTGTTCTTAAAACTTTATTGCTCGTCACTTGGTGCAAAATGACTTTCTTTAGTAAGCTTTTCAAAATTCCAACAACTTCTTTTTGTTTAGGTACACTTTTAAATAAGATCTAAAGAAATTAAATGAATAATAGTTAATATCTCTCTACAAAGAAGGAACCTAAGCTCTAGAGTAGAAAAAATGAATTAAAGAACAAGTTTTTAGGAAAACTAACAACAAAGAGAGAAAATAACTCAATAAAATTCTTTTATCCTATTCCACCAATTCAAGACATTTATTTATAGGACTTAGAAACTAAAACATTAATAATCATAATTCATGAGTTTTCATAATTCATGAATATTTTATTAATTATGATGAATGTTCATAATTCATGAATGTTTATAGTTCATGAATATCTAAAATATTCATAGTTAATGAATTACTTATAATGACATTCCTTTCGATCGTATAATCAATGTATTAATTTATGTACTAAGATATTTTAGGGATTAAAAAAAATTATTAATTAAACAAGAACTTAATAACGAATATTTTTCATTAACTAAACTCAAGCTCAAACTCATGAGCTCACAAGCCTCCTATCTAATTATCAAAGCTATTTTGGGTTTGGAATTTTTGTTATCCAAATGTATTTTAGAACAATTTCGCATTCACCTTTAATTAGTTTTTTAAAACATATTAATATTTCACGTTAAAGTATCCATGCTGAATCATAAAATTTAACATGATTTTAACCTCGATTGTGAGTGGTCCCTTACATATAATTTAGCCTTAAAAAACTAATTACATATTTTATAAACCAATTCCAACATATGCGTATAAGTTTAAGAGATTATAAATCATTTAATATAAATACAAATTAAGATATTTTTAATGTTTTAAATGATTATTTTATATATAAAAAACACTACAACTGAATTTGATCAAACACTATTTAACTATTTTTAGTATTCACTAGTTAGGTGGCCCGCGTTACGCTGCGGAATCACCTTTTATTTTCTTAAAAAATATTATAAAAATTGAAGACCCAAGAGCGTTGGGTGCATCATCGAACCCAAGAGTGTTGAGTGTGGGCAAAGCCAAACCCAACAATAATATTTATAATATTAATAATAATATTTAACTTGTCTGCCAAAATTTTTATTTTTTTAATATTTAAAAAAAATTATGGTTTTTCTTCGATAGTAATAATAGTTTTTTAAATTTTAATAATAATAATAATTTTAATTTTACACTTCAAATCAAATCTATGGTTGTTTTTCAATATTGATAATAATTTTTTTTTCAAATTTATTAATTATTTTATTATTAATATTAATTATAATAAAAATAATAATATTTATAACACAAATAATAATATTTAGAAACATAAGATCCAAGAACCTTGGGTCCTGACGCCAGATCCAAGATCATTGAGTCCTAACATAGGCCAAGAGAATTGAGTCCTGACACAAGCTAAGAGAATTGGGTCCTACGCAGGACCCATTAACATTGGGTCTTGACCCAGAACTTAAGAGATTGGGTCCTAATGAAAGACCAATAGTCTTGGGTTAGGCGGAGCTGCAAGACCTAATGGATTTGAATTTGCGCTCTAGCCATACCTAAATTCCTTGGATGAGGCGTCCCTTTCCAGCCCCATGTTTCTTGGGTCTGGAAGGGGATGCTTGACCTAAGTTAATAGTAATTGATTTTACCATTCAAATCAATTCTATGTTTTTTATGTAATATATTTTTCACATTTAATATATTAATGAATATAATAATAGTTATAATATTAAACTCGTCGCCCAAGTTTTTATTATATTTATAACACAAATAATACTATTTTAATATTAATACTATTAATTATAATAAAAATAATATTATTTATAACACAAATAATAATATTTTTGATATTAATACTTTTCATTATTATAAAAATAATTATTTATAATAAAATAATTATATTTTTTTATATTAATACTAATTATATAAAAAAAATATTTATAACATAAAAATCCTAAGACCCAAGAATCTTGGGTCTTGACGCTGGACCCAAGAGAAATGAGTTCGGATGCAGGACCCAAGAGAAATGGATCCTGACACTTGACCCAAGTTTCTTGGATCTGGAAAGGAATGTCAGACCTAAGTTGTTAATAATAATAATAATAATAATAATAATAATAATAATTGATTTTACCCTTCAAATCAAAATTATATATTTTTTATAGTAATAAAATTTATTTCAAATTTAATAATATTAATAGTATTAAATTTATCTGACCCAAGTTTTTATAGTTTTTAATCCCTTCAAATAAAATTTATTGTTTTTCTTTGATAGTAATAATATTTTACACAAAGTTGGGTCCAGCTGCCAAGCCAGACCCAACAACTTTAGGCAGAGAAGACAACACCCCCAGCCGCTATTTTTGACCAAAAACATAGTAGAGGAATGCCTCCCAGAGCGCTACAGTGTTGTCCACAGTGAAAACATTCTATGCCTACAGTACCGTCCACAATGCAATGTGTTTGTGTCCACTCTCACACGTTTTGAAAGAGCCTAATAAAAAGTAAACCCAAGCAGTGCAATTCGTAGTGAAACCACTCACAACCTACAATGATTCGAAACAACATAATCTGCAGTGAAAGCGTTCATAATTCACAGTAATTCACTTTACAGTGAAACACTAAGTCCTAGTTAATAAACACATCATACTAATAAATTATCAAATATTATTTTTATCTCAAAATACAACAATAACACATTAACTAAAACACACAATATCAAAGATGCTCATAACCTTCTCTAGCTTTTCATGAGCTGGAGCAATATCCTTCATTTGAATTCTGAAATTCTAGTATCTTAGTACAATCCATTACATTTATTTGGCTTTTGACATTGGATGACATCTTCGTAATATTAAGGTATGCGTCAGTATACAAGGATACACTGCATAGTACAAGCTATGCTGTAATGAATTTAAATATGCTTCCTGATTTAATCTCTTAAATTTGGTTTTTTAAAAAATAAATACGTTAAAAATTAATACAGTATTGTTTTGACAATAAAATATATAAAAAATTAGTTTTTAATCTGGATGTACCTCTGAGTTTTTAACATGTTAGTTAAATTTTTTATTTATTTTTATTTTTCAACTTGGGTTAATTTAAATTTCAAATCCCAAACTAACCTGCTAAGTCAATTCAGGTTTTAAAACAATGTTATCAACAAAATCTTTTTTTATATTTATTTTATATAAAAGACTTGTTTTATTGAATCAAAAGCAATTACAGAAATTCTTATGCTTGTTCCTTTTTCCTTTTTCTTCTTTTTTTTTTCATTCCACGTAACCTATATATATATATATATATATATATATATAATTTGTCTACATTTCTTTAATTAATTTGTAACAATAACAGAAAATAATTAAAGAGACTTAAATAGCAGTAGCAAAACATATATATTTGTCTGTTCTTTGTACTTAACAGAAATTCTATTATAGATATTAATTAGCTTCACACAAGATTAACATCAGTATCTTTTATTCTTCAAAACATATGGAGTTCGAACAATATTGATAACTGGCGGTACAAGAAGAAGAAGAAGAAGAAGAAGATACCAGCCAGGCCCGTTAAGAGTCATCCTCGTCATGATGTTAGGGCCTGCCTGAATAGCATGCTACCTTCCTTCTGAGGAGACGAGCAACCTCGCCTCTTTTTCTCCACCCCCAGAGATATTATTTGGACATTCACCTTGCAAAATCCCTCGCACACACCACAATATATTCTCACACTTTAATTTTTAATTTTTTATTCTCATGACATCGCTTTTGCACCATTAGGGAGCACACCAAATTCTTTAGACGGTTTTTTTTTTTCAATAACCACCAATCAACCGCTAATCACCACCATTTCCATTAATATTATGACTAGTAAGGCAGTGCGACATTGCTGATCATGAAACATTTGCAACTCCAATCTCAAGGTTATTACAACACCACTATTCATAAGATTATGAGCATCAACCTTTCTGCTATTTGTATAATAAATAGCTTATTTCGATATCATGATTCTTATAAAAAATATTTTTTTTATATTCTGAGAGCATCATTTATTATTCCAGGTTGTTTACTTGCTTGATTATAAATCTTTTTTTTTGCTGTTTTTATTTGATTTGCATTTTTTTTATTGTTTTGGTTGGGCATCCTCATTTTATCTTGACTATCATTTTCACTCTTGATTTGAGCATGCCCTATAGCATTTGAGTTTTTTAGGATCTTTTGTCTTTTGACTTTCTCACGACTTTTTCATCATTATTGATCATTGAAATTTCACTTGCTCTTAGTGTGGGGTGTGATCTTAGTCAAGATTTTTCATGAAAAAAAATTTATTTAGGTTCAAAGGGGGAGCATAAGGGATGTATTTATTTTAGATTGTGAAAGGGATAACAAAGATGACATTTTCTCATTTCAAACGCAAATAATTAAAATTAACAAATTTTAACATCGTTTGGTGTGATGGCTTGGACTTTGCAAAAAGATGCATTTCATGAATCCATGAACAACAAATCCATTACATAACACTATGCTTAAATCTAAAAACATGGCTCAAAAGTCATGGTGCGAGGGTGACAATTCATTTTTCTTTTCATATTCTCTGGTTTTAGAGTTTGGTCACCTTGATGAAGGTGTTGTTTGATTCATTTGTTATTTTACAAATAGAATGTCAAAATGTTGTTTTAAATAAACATCGAATAATTTTTAAAATAAAAAAAGCAAGTTTAATCTTTCAAAATTCCACTAGGGGAAAATATTTTGGTAAAAGAAATGAATCGAGTTTATGAGATCATGCAAGGCTACAAAGATGTATTTGTGAGTTCTTATAGGGAACTTCTTTCAAGATTTATGAAAATGAATAATGTTTGAATTAAAGGAAGATATTTAATTGAAGGACAAACTCATTATTTCATTGAAACTTTAGAAAATAGGCTCAACAATAAAGATCTTATGTCAAAATCTTGAGCTATGATTACTGGTAAAGTAATACATAAAAGGCCAAACACTTAGCTACTATTGATTGTAATTTCTTGGAATCTCCCAATCGTTCATTTCCTATGAATTTATCAAAAAGGGCTTCTTTTCAATAGTCAGTTGGGGTCATATGTAGACCATTCTTGGCTTAATGACACTATAGCTTTATCTTCAAGACAATTGATTTTTGAGAATCGGTGTGGAGAAGTTAGCTATATGAGGGGTTGGTGTTTTTATTTTGGTAGTTCTTTCTCTTGCCTTTGTAACCACTTTCGATATTGTGAGCCTCAATTTCCTTCCCTTTTTCCAGTGAAACCTTTCTTTTTAGTCGAGTCAGCAATTTTACCCAACTAGATGGCTTGTTCAATCCTCTCAGCTATAACAACCAGGTCAGTAAAATGTTATGCAGAGCTTTTAACAAAATATTCAAAGTACGAGGCCTTAAAGGTGTTGAAAAATAAATTGATCATCTCTTTTTTTTAATAAAAGAGGATTAACCTGTGCAGTTGCCTCATGTTACCTTTGGGCGTATTCTCTTATGAAGTCTTTGTTCTCATTCTTCATAGCTTGCAAGCTTGACCTATCAAAGGCCATATTCATATTGAACTTATATTGCCTAATGAATGCATCAACTAAATCCTTCCACCCTTTTCACCTTGGTATTGTCCAACCACATATACTAGGCGAGGGCAACATCACTTAAGCTGTCTTGAAAGAAATGAATTAGTAATTTTTCATCATAAACCACCTCGATCATTTTGTTGCAGTATGCTTTGAGATGAGTTATAGGGTATCGAGTTCTTGTATATTTGATAAATTCTAGCACTCTAAATTTTTTTGGAATGACAACATTGGGCACTAAACACATCTCAACAACCTTTACAAGATCATATAGGATAGTTCCCTCAATTGCCCCTCATCCTTTCCTTTAGGGCAACCAATTTTTCTAAGTCATCTTCTTTTACTATCTTTTCCTTTTAAGATTCCTTTACTGTAAAGTCAATGATAGACGATATTTTTATGGGATATGCTGGTTAAGCAAATTGAAAATACACAGCCTGTTGAGATTCATGTGGCACCTCATTTGCCTCTAAAATTTGTGGATTAAAAGGAGTTGCGAGCATAGGTATAAGCTGAGTTGTGATTGCTGGCTATGTAGATGTTGATTCTCCAGATCTAGATTTCAAGGCCTGTTCGACAAGACTAGTAAGCCTTATGACTTTTTCTTTAAGAATTTTCAATTTTTTTGGTGTTAAGCTTTCAATTGAGCTTTTTCTTTGTTTTTCATTTTTCTTTTTCACAGTCGAGTGTTGTAGGTGCGTTTTAATGAAGAACCTAAATTTCAACTTGTTAAATGAAAATCATGCAATTATACAAAAGTGATGATCTTATCAACAAGAAAAATACATATTCAATGTAAACTCGCCTTTACGAGGTGACAACAGTCGTTATTCATGAATTTTAGGATCCTGATGTCATCATCATCCTAATGAGGGGATCCTTGTCCAGTCTTAGCTAAGTTTGAGCTTTTGATAAGCTTTTTGACTTTCAATTCAAATCAGTTTTCTTTTGTTAATTGTAACAACTCAGACTCTTGTATTTTATATAACGACCATTTGGCATCCAATGGTTTTGAAATTCAAGATGCCACATGTTGAGTTTGCCATAATGAGATTATACAGGGTATAACCTAGTAGGTAGGTTATTATCTAATTTTAAAAAGTCTCTCGCATGCTTAGTGTTCGTCTTTGAAAGGTCAATATAAGGCTTATAAGGAGTGTGACGATAGAGGCCTTTAATATCAAATCGACATACCAACCACTTTCAAATAAACAATTAAGCGAGAGTTGAATGATTTCACAAGTCTTGCCTAGGCTAATGTCATTAGAGGTACCATTACTTCCCTACCTATCTTAAATTTTAAGGTGTGTGCTCTTAAAGTGATGCATGACAATAGAGATGTATGTTAAAGCTGTAAAAAGTGATAACTAAATAAACACAACATAACAAACAACATGACAATAAAAATGTATGTTAAAGCTGTAAAAAGTGATAACCAAATAAACACAACATAACAAACATGATATCAATTGACAAACAAAAGACAAAG
The DNA here is from genome assembly GCA_015852605.2 of Populus deltoides. NCBI lineage: Eukaryota > Viridiplantae > Streptophyta > Magnoliopsida > Malpighiales > Salicaceae > Populus > Populus deltoides. The sequence continues at coordinate 10,548,524 of CM027578.2, read as the reverse complement.
CTTAGTCCAATAAGATCCCTAGTGGAGTCACTATTTTGTCGCACCCGATATCGCGACGAACTTTAATGATTGTAGGAAAAATAACATATATCCGATATCTTATTCTTAGAGGGGAAAAAAAATCTAGTTTAAGGAGTCGCCACCTAGTATTATGGTCACTAGAAACTCTAACTGGTCAACATACATTCTATGGTACGAGACTGGTTACACGAAAGTGAAGATACTATCACCCCTTAAGGGTTCTACCTGAGGTAAACTGCATTGTTGGTTTTATCTTGAATTATCAAGGGTTTGTTTTATTCTGTTTTTTATGGTATGCTTATAATATTCCTAACTCTGATGCTAATGAATATTCAACTTTAAATACTTTCAACTCTGGCATTGATAAATATTACATAATAAAAGAGTATGGTATTGCTGACTTTGGCATTAATGAATATTAGGGATTCAAAATAATTCTTAATCCTATTGTCAATATTCCTAACTCCAATGTTAGTAAACCTCAAGAGTATTCCTAATTTTGACATTAATGAATACAAATATTCTTGATTGTGGCGCTAATGAATAAACCAATAAAATTTGAATTGAAAGCAAAACACAATTTTTTTTTTCAAAGAGAAAGAAAAGACATATATGTATTACATACTAGATTCACATTTCACAGTATAAGTCTACAACCCAATACTAAGTAAAGTCATAAAAAAACATGCGAGAGACCCACAAATAAATTCAGAAGCGTTCCTAAATTTTTTCGGTATCTCAAATACTACAATCGAGGATTTACGGACAGACCATAATGTATCAACCGTTGGATCCTCGCAATCAACTTCAAGCTCTCAACCTTTGAAGTTCCAGGCGATTTTAAAGAAACAAATTGAAGCTTGAACGACTCATCTTGCTATTGAGACATAATGACTTAGTGCCGAGACGATCAAATTCCAACTATTGCACATAGAGCTAAAATCATACATGGGTGGTATATATGGTTCACCTAATTGGCCCTCAGTCCCAGCAAAGACCTGCCTCTTCCTCCTCTTTCTCCTTCTTCTTCAACCTTTCTCTTTTGAATGAATTGTATTGAAAATTTGAAATAAAAATTTGGATTTTTATTTTAATTTAGATTCTTTTAATTTTTTTATACTTTGTTTTTTATAATTTTTTTAAAAATAAACAATTTACAAACAAAATTACAAATGAATCACCTTCGTTGAAAAGTTCTAGAGAGTTGATAAAACATTATATGAAATGCGACCCATTATTTCAGATGGAATCACCGATGAAATAAATCCCTCAGAGAGTTCTAGAGAGTTAGATAAAAATTATAGGAGATGCCTCTGACAATCTGTAATAACCGATGTGAATATTTTGTCGGTAATATGCCATATACATCGATAGAAATCCCAACGAAATGATGTCGTTAACATTTTTTGTTTGATGTCTTTTTTTCATCTGTAAATCCAACGGTGATTGTGTTACTGACAGAATCATCAACAGACTAAAAATCACTGACGATACATTTTTTAACAAATAGTAACAGTCTGGTTGTGAATGTTATGGCTATAAATGTGAATTTTTGAGCTGAAAAAACTATTCCGGTTTACAAAAATGCTTCTGGAAGAAATTGCTCAGGAGCTAAAGCTAAGGCCCAGGCTGGGCTGATGCGCAAGCACAGGGGGGTTTAAGCCCAAAGCCAACCTTACTTAGGACCTCTCCCCTCTAAAGCTTATATGCTTTTTAGAGCCAATTTTAACTTCTCAACTTTTCACTTTATAAACATTAAGAAACTTTTGTTTCTTTTCTACATGGGATATAATATTTTTAAAGGGTTATGAGTTTCACCAAAAAATGCCAATAAAAGATTATTTAAGATCAATTTCACATTCACCCATAATTTATTTAAATCATATTAATGTTTCATATAAAAGAGTTTATGTTGAAGATTAAATTTTAATAAAGTTTTAACCTAAAAATTTGGTGGATTCCATTTTTAATTTGACCTTAAATGTGTTGATTAACCATTTTTTTAAACAAAAAATTCCAACATTCTAAAAACTCTATATGAATTAAAATGCAAAATAATTAAATCTAGTATGCAAAAGTTAGTTTAATATCAATACCCTAATGCAGTTGTTACCAATATAGATATTTTGGGCGTCAACAACAATTAAGAAAAAGCAAAAAAGAGGAAGAAACGTAAATTATATTTCCTTGGTATTGAAGCCAACTAGAAAATGATGGATCGATATAATCAACCAACCCAGGTAGCGTTTAGGACTGGCTATAGCATTTAACATTTACCATCTGCCATCTTATATTAATTATATTATTCTGAAGACTAAATAATTAATTCAGGTGTAAGTTCATGGTAAATAAAAAGGCAAATCGTATCGTACGTGTTCCTGTGTTGAAATATATATATATATATATATATATATATATATATATATATATATATATATATATTAATTTGATCGTAGACTTTGATCATGCACTATATTTCTGGAAGCCGTGTATCTTTTATCCATGAGATCATGTAGAGAGCGGCTGCAGAGTTGATTTAACCGGCCAATATAGCTTTCTTTATTTCTTGATCTCTTAATTTTCTAATTATAATTAATATTCTAAGCACCTGAAGAAGAATGTGTGTTTCTATACATACACACATGTATGTTAATGAAGAAAAAAAGAAAAGTAACTAACGCTATATTATGGGGTCGGTTCTATTTGGTTTATCAAAAAGTAACTAACCGCGTACGGTTAGTGTGTTCGTTGTCGTTTTTCGTTTATCCCGTTTTATACCGGTTTTTTTGGTTTTTTTTCGGTTTGGCTCGGTTTGCTCGTTTTGGTTTGGCTGGTTTTGGCTCGGTTTGGCTCGGTTTTTCGGTTTTTGGTTCCGTTTTTGTTTTCGGGCTTAAAAAACGAACTGAAACAATTGGAAAATTTTAAAAAATTATAATTTTTTTTTTTTTTCCTTTCTCTTTCTTTTTAAAACCTACGCCTTTTTTGTGTTGAAAAAAACTGAAAAATTAAAAAAATTAAAAAAATAATAAAAAAAATCAAACCGTGAAAAAAACCAGATTAGAATTTAAAAAAACCAGACCAGTTTGGTTTCGATTTTATAAACCTGAAACCGAAAAAACCGAACCGAACCGAACCTAAACCGAAAAAACCAAGCCAAACCGAAAAAACAGAACCAAAACAGAAAAACGGAGCCAAACCGGAAAAAAACCGAGCCAGATCAAAAAACCGAGTCAAACCGGTTTTTGTTCTAAAAAACCGAACCGAACCGAAACCGGTTGGTTTGAATTGGTTTTGGTTTTTTAAATAATTTTGGTTTGGTTATTTTTTTTATAAAAACCAAACCGAATAAAAAATGATCACCCCTAGTTTTATCTCAATTATATATTTGAAAGGGTTTAATTAATTAATATATAATATAATTTTACTTTAAATTCTCTATTACAAGGTTAAGAAAAAAATTACAATTTATACATTTTACGCATTTGTAAAAACTATTTCAACACTTCAATACTAAACGTGCACTGAATAAACACATTTGATTTTATTGAAATAAATAATTGATTAAGGAATACAAAATTAGTAAGCTAAGAATTGGAAGAAAACTCAGCTAATTAATTAATTAATTCGTTGCTTATATTACAATATCACGAAAGAACAAAATGTAAGAGAGAATTACAGAGACGAAATTATGGACCGTTACCATGTTCTGGATAACTTCTACGTAATGTGGTTACTGGTAAAATATTGTAGCAGCTAGCTGGTATACAAGTAACACCTGAACGAATTAAAGTATGAGAGGTGTAATTTAATTAATTAGGTTTTTGATTTATTTTTTAGAGATTATTAGTTCGAGTCTCATAAATTTTGGGGTCACTGGAGGCTTACATGGTTATTAATTTTAGTACTCGTGCGATTAATCGAAATACGCACAAGCTGACCCAAACACCCACATTTATCTTAAAAAAAAAAAGATCTCAATTGAAATTATCCAAATACTGTTTTGCGAATAAATATAATTTAGTCCCTCTAGTTAAAAACAATTATTTTCCTTGCTGGCCTTTTTGTTACTAATACATTGATCAGATCGTCTTTCATAAAATAAAAATAAAAATAAGTGTTTTCTCCTATATATATATATATATATATATATATATATTAAAAATTTAGTGCCACCATTTATTAATCTGAAATAAAGAAGTCAAAATTGAAAAACAGTAATTCTTAAGTTATCAATATCCATTTCTTGATTCATTAGGCAGGTGATTCACCATGACTCAGTTCTCTCTTTTTTTTTTCCTTAAAAATTAAGTCTCTCCCCTCTAGCCTGTGGGATTAATTAAACTCAAATAATTCGGTACCCACCATATGCATCCTTGGAGTGTGGGGTAGGAATTAAAATAAATTAATAATTATTATATGTATATAAAAAGTCTCAAAATAACGGAGTCTCCAGGTTTAATATATTAATTAGCTGATCAGATTAACTCAGCTTAATTGGCAAATTATGTTGAAGAAATAGTTCGGTCAACAAAAAACCGAAGGGTCGAATTCATGAACATGAACAAACGACTGCGAAATGGGGTGGTATTTTCTTCTTCTTCTTTTAACCCACAGAATCACGCCAAGGAAAAATTCATGAGTTGATACCGCCTGCTAACTTTGCCCAGATATATTCAAAATTTGCACACTCAAAAACATTCCACAGTTTTAGGACTTTTATTAATATTAATATTATTATTATTATTATTATGGATATATGAATTACAGTGAACGGCCTTTTCCAAGAGCTACAAGAAGTTTATCAACTCGTCGATTAATTGAAAAGTACAAGTAATAAGATTTAAACCATGAATATTTTTCCCCTGTAGGTTATTGTTTCACTTGACTATTATCAGCAGTTAAAAGCTGACTTGCACAGTTCTATAACATGCACCCTCGCCTCTTTTGTTTTTTTGGCCCTTTCAATGGTGGATCCATCATTATTTTGCCCACTAATTTTGTGCCAAGTGATCTGCTTTGGTTGGCTCCAGGAAGAAACTTCTGGCCAACGTGTTTTTATATGTTTGTTTGGTTTGACCATGAAAATGCCTAATGGGAAAAGTATGGCTGTCAAACAAGAACAAAAATATTAAAAAAAAGAAGAATCAAAGTATATAGCATTTTTTTTTTTCTAGAATTGTCAAGCTTTGTTACTTTCAAACCTTGCTATTAAATATGCTGGCTCCATTCACTTACGGCAGCTAAAAAAAAGAAGAAAGCATCCTCTCCATTCTTCAAAATCCTCCCAAGAATTTCGAGAACTTGTGCAGTCCCATTGTTTGTTTCATAGTTATAGATCATGGATGAAATAGAAGTTCCTGAATATTTTCTATGCCCCATTTCGCTACAAATCTTGAAAGACCCTGTTACAACAATAACAGGCATCACTTACGAGCGAGAAAGCATAGAGCAATGGTTGAAGGCAGCAAAAAGCAACCCTACTTGCCCGGTAACAAAGCAGTCTTTGCCAAGAGATTCTGAGCTGACACCAAATCACACATTGAGGAGGCTAATTCAATCATGGTGCACTGTGAATGCTATATATGGGGTTGATCGAATCCCCACCCCAAAGTCTCCTATCAAAAAGAGCCAAATATTTAGACTCATCAAGGATCTTGATGCCCCTGATGATCACTTGCGTACGAAGGCATTAAGGAGAATGGAAGCCCTTGCCAAAGAGAATGAAAGGAACAGGACTTGCATGGTGGAAGCTGGTGTGACAAAAGCTGCGGTTCTTTTTATCATAAAATGTTTCAAAGAAGGAAAGACTGCTGGTCTTGAAGAAGTTTTGAGGATTCTTTATCTTATTTGGAACCCATCTCAAGAAATCAAGCTTCTTGTTAGGGAGAACCAAGATTTCATCGATTCATTGACATGGATTTTACGTTGTGATCAGATAAATAATCACGTTGATGTCAAGACCCATGCAATGCTATTATTGCACAAAACAACGGAGATTGTATGTCAAAAGCTACTGGAGAGTTTAAAGGTTGATTTCTTCAAAGAGATCATAACAAGGGTTCTTAGGAAGAGAATCTCTAAACAAGCCGTAAAGTCATCCTTGCTTGTTCTTACAGAAGTGTGTCACTGGGGCAGAAACAGAATGAAAATTGTTGAAGCTAATGCTGTTTTCGAGCTCATTGAACTAGAACTAGAGAAACCCGAGAAGAACATCACAGAGCTCATTTTTAATATCTTGGCTCAATTATGTTCATGCGCAGATGGGAGAGAACAGTTTCTAAAGCACGCAGGAAGCATTGCCATGATTTCAAAGAGGGTCCTTAGGGTTTCTCCAGCAACTGATGATCGAGCACTGCACATACTTGATTCAATCTCAAAATTTTCTGCTAGTGATGAAGCTGCTCTAGAAATGTTGAGAGTTGGTGCCGTGTCAAAACTTTGCATGGTTATTCAAGCAGCCTGTGCTCCATACTTGAAAAAGAAAGCAAGAGGAATCCTTAGGTTGCACTCCCATATGTGGAACAATTCTCCTTGCATTGCTGTATATTTGTTAACCAGGTATCCTGGATAATTAATCCATTAGTTTCTTCCCCTTTTTTCAAATATCTTGTATAAAAACAGGCAAGAGAGCTTATAGTTCAAATTAACATGCAGTTCTATCACTGAGATTTCTCGGATTCTAGCGTGTTTATTTGTAAAAAAAAAAAAAAAAAATTGGAAAAGAAGAGAATCAGATTTTCTTTTCTTTTCTTTTTTATTCTATCCTAATCCAATCTTTGTTTGTGCTTTTATTTTGTAATTTTCTGTTCAAACAAGTAGACCAGTAACAGTAGCAAAATTTGACTTTTAAGCACTCTGGCATTTCTTCTTTTGGGCAAGTAATTAGAGTGAATATATGTTCTCACCTGCACACCGACCATTATAAGAAACATGGGAAAATGGAACCCTGCCACCATGATTGCACGGCGGAAAATAATGTAAGAAACAGATCAGGTATTATTAGGATTTGAACTTTGAAGAATACTCGAAGAGATAGCCGTGCAAGTCAGTGTTTGAAAGGTTGCAGGGACAATAACCTTTATCTGCCACGAATGACTGGTAAAAAATTGCATGGTTGGTAGCCAGGTGGTTCACATTGCGCTTAACATAATTTTAAAAATATTTAGTTAATTAATATATATTATATTTTTATATTAGATTTTTTTTTAGATCTTCTTTACTAAAAAAATCCAAAAATTTATGTTAAATTATAGCTATAAAAACTACCATAATACTAAATACATATTAAACAACTTTATATATTAATTAGCATTTACGAGCAAACAAAATTTATTAATAAAAATATATACAACTCTAATTTTTAGTCAAAGTGTAATGAGATACGGTAAATATTATATTTTAATCTAATTATAATTTTAAAAGTATCCAGTCAATATACACTATAATTTTGCATAGGCATACTGAAATTTCTTTTTTGAAACTTTGGTTATGAAAAAATAAAAAAAAATTATAGTTTTTCTTCTATTTTTTTTTCAAATCACAGTAAAAACTATATATCACAATATGAGAGAGACGCTAGATGCACGACTTTATATATATTAGCTAGAGTTATGTGGAGACAAAGTTTGTTAATTACTGCCTTCAATTACGACTTGTCAACAAATATTCATTTCATGGGGTGATTGGTTCATTACAGGCGGTCCAATAGGATATATATAGAGGTATGAAGATATGTATGGAAACTTTTGACCATACAAAGTAGAACATGGATTTGGCTACGTACTTCCAAGTTACTGGCATTATGATGTATGATGTTTGTAAAATTATAATCATTATTTTTTTTGTTGGATTTTCTTTGTAGAGAAAAATAATTATTGATTTTTGAAAAATACTACTGATCACTCATCAAACTTGCAGTTGAAATTGAAATAAAATATGATTTGGATTTCATCAGCATGATAAATCATGTTATTAGTAAATTGAAGAAAGCCCAATACTTAAAAAAAAAAAGAAAAAAAAATGTATATCATCCATCCCAAAAAAAACCGCAAGTAAATATGCATAATTGAAGAATAGTTCACATATAAGAATAATATCCACATATTAATAAATCAAGTTCTAATTCTATACTAAAAATATATTAATTCAAATTAAAAGATAAAATCATAAAACATTCAAGTTTAGATTTATTCTATATTATCCTTTAATAAAATTGATAGGAATTAATAAGTATCGCTAAAAAATCCATTAAAAATACCAATTAAATTTATTACAAAGTCTAAAATTAAAAAAATAGAAGAGGACTTGACTGTAGATTTCTGAATTTTTATATCCATAAGATTTGTATAACTTGATAGTAGAGTAAAATTTTAAAATTAGATGATATATTTTTTACCTTTTAGTTTTTATATTATTTCATCATTATCATATTTTTAGATCTTATGAGAATAGGTGAAATCATACGTACTAATCAACAAGCATTTTATATATATATATATATATATATATATATATATATATATTTTTTTAAAAACCCATTAGATATACCAATTAAACCTATTATAATATTATCCGAAACTAGCGTTTACCAATAGCAAAAACATCACGTTAAAGGAACCGAAGAAGTTGAGAAATTTACACCACATGTCATTTTTCTACAGCAGAAAACACAATTTCGTTTTATTTATAATAATAATAATAATGATAATAATGATAATGATTCTACGGTAGGGTAAGGGTTGACGTTGAAGGAGCAGCAAAGCTTGACTTCTCTATATACACTTGATCTATATTGCCATCGATTCTCTGGACATTTACCGTCATTGAAAATGTGGGAAATGAACTCCACGTACTACACCCACTGACAAGAATAGTAAATATTTATTCCTTGTTTCATATTTGAGAGTTTGAAAGCCAGAACGGAGGCGGATTCCATCTCTAGTTTAGACTTTCCATTTTCATGCCTTTTTTTTTTCCTTTTACTATATATATTTTATTAACATGGATTTCTAGATCAGCTTGAGCACATCTCGATTAATTCCATGAACTCATTAACGAAAATATAAATCTCTAGTGACCCTAAGATTTATGAAACTCTCTAGTGACCCTAAGATTTATGAAACTCGAATTGATAACTTCTAAAAAGCAAATCTGTCTGATGAGTTAAAGTACACCCTCCATGTTTTTTTATATATTTTCTTATTGTATCCTTCACATGCTATTTGTAATACAAGCAAGTCAATGGTACTGTAGGATTGTAGAGCAAACTCCCACGTTGAACACGTCACAAACACAAAATGATGGAATTGGTTTAGTCTTAAGCATCATATATATATGACATGTTTTCTAAGTGGAAGGCCATATATAATAGATTATACCTTTTCTTAATTAGCCCTTTAATTGGCCTTTGTTTGTATTTTTAACTATTTATGCCTTTTCTTGTGTCTTATATGAATTTGCTCGTCTTCATAAAAAATAAAAAATGAAACGCATTATTGTTTTTGTTTTTTAACGGACACCATATATTCTAAGACTAACTTATCGATCTAATAAGAAATTTACATAAATTACCCGCACCTTGACTAGTGCATTCATATGAAATATCTTTTTTGTAGTTTTTTTTTTAAATTAAAACTCTAAATAATAATACAAAATAAAATAAAATCTACTTACTATCTAAGCCAACGTCTCAAGGATGTCGTCTTAGATCATTTGCAGAATTTGTCTTTATAGCAGCAATACAATTTAAGCTGAAGTCTCCTAAATTGAAGTCTTCAAATTCTTTTGAATTATAGTGTTCACTGAAGCAACTTGAAATTTTCAAATTGAAACCATCAAACAATTCACCGGGAGAGGTTAGGATCGAGGGGTGAAAAGCCTTTTATTATTATTATTATTATTACTATTATTATATGAATCTCAAGATGTGCCCGATGGACGACGCTTCTTGCGTCTGAATATTGCTCACTAAAGTTGCCGGTAGGGAGAACAAAGATTTCATTATCTTGTTTTGTACTGTATTAGCTTAATGCATTCAAATAAAATAAATCTAAAATAATCTTTTTTAAAAAATTAAAAAAAATATAGATTTGATAATGATAGCTGAACCTTGTTTTCAAAAAATATAAGCTCGTGAAAAGAATCCAAGACCATGCACCAGAAACATAGACTCGGACATGTAGCTCAAGCCCATATATAATACTTGTATGGGTGGTTTGACCTGTCATGCTTGAATTCTGAATTTTTATTTTTAAATTATTTGGATTTTTTAAGTTATTAGAAAAGCTTAATCCATCATTTTGGACGGCATATATAGAAGAAATTCACCATTGCATCAACAGTAAGTTGGATGAATTTTTATTTCAAAACTTGTTTTTTTTACTTTCCTAGATTTGTTTCTACATGCACGTGTTGTTTGCAAAAGATAGGCACCTATTTTATTTATCTCATATACCATTGGGTTAATTAATTTATCCCCTCTCATATATATGCATTAAATATAATAAAATATAAATACCATATGGTATTGATTTCTTCAGTCTTATAATAGCATTATTCAAATGTACTATCGGTCACTCTGAGTCATGAAGATACAGACATACATATGACTGCAATATTTGATCATAAAATACAACCACTATTCGTTTCTAGCTAGCTTTCGTTGAATATTAAAAATCAAACTCCATTCTTTGTGGCCTCAGTTCAAGTCCTTCCATGTACTGTTGAATATTGACTCTTTCTCAATAATGATAGTTATTCGTCATATTCGCCCAATTAAATTTCATATTTCCAATAAATTAATAGAACTTTTATGCTGACCAACTTGCTGGTTCTTATTGTTTAAAACTTAGACTCAACGGGTGAATTCATGAACTCAACCAGTCTGAATTGAATTAAAAAATAAAAAAACTTAATTGATTAGGTCAAAACACTGGTTGACGTGGTTGATTGAGCCTGATACAGTTAAAATTAGATTATCAATCTGTTTTTTTTAATAAATTAAAATAATATTATTTCAATTTATTTCTTTTAATATGAATTAACTATCTCAACCCTTAACCTATCATCCAAGCCATACCTTAATTCAAAACTATAGTTGAAATTAAAGTTAAATAAAAAGTAGTTTAATGTGTTTGGTTAAGAATACATTTCAATTTGAGGTTATAAAATAACTAAAAAGGACATATATTAATATTGGACATATATTAATATTGATGGTTTTTAATTGAAATATTGTAGATTTAACTACTACTATTACATCATGAAATAAACAATACTTTATATAAAGTATTTTTTATTGTTTCATCAAACTATCTGCAATTCCATCAAGTACGAACTTCATCCGACAAGGACTACAGTTTCCATGACTTCCTGAGCGTGCAACAACATCAAGTAAAATATCATCAAGAACAAAATTGGGATTGCAATCAAATTCTGCAAATGCTATGTCATCATGTGATCTCCTTCTAATATAATTATGTAGTGCCATTGAATAATATCAAACACTAGTTTTTTGAATAAAACACAATATCTGAGAAATTTTTTTGGATTTTTTTATTTTACCGGGTCTAACCCGGTCCAATGCATTTAGGTTTGGGCCAGACCCGGTCCGACCCATGAACAGTAGAGACGCTCTCCATTGTTCACTTTGCAGAACAGTGGAGATGGGGAAATGCAACAGAAGAAGAAGAAGGAGAAGGGGAAGAGCAGGTTACCCTGCCAGCGGCGATGTCTAGCTGATGTTTGAAATGACGGAGGCTGGTGGTGAATTGAGGGAGCTGCTTGTTTCAACTGTTCACTTTGCAGAATGGTGGAGACGGGGAAATTTAGAAGAAGAAGAAGAAGAAGAAGAAGAAGGGGAAGGGGAAGGGGAAGGGGAAGGGGAAGAGCAAGCTACCCTGCGTGACGATGATATCTGGCTAGCGGTCGAAATGATGGAGGTCGGTGGTGAATTGGGGGAGCTGCTTGTCTCCACTGTTCACTTTGCAGAATAGTGGAGATGAGGAAATGCAGAAGAAGAAGAAGAAGAAGAAGGAGGAGGAGAAGGAGGAGGAGGAGAAGGGGAAGAGTAGACTACCCTACGCAGCTGCAATGTCTGGCTGACGGTCAAAACAACGGAGGCCAATGGTGAACTGAGGGAGCTGCTTGGCTGATCGACGGCAGTCCTTCTTATTTTTCCTCTATTTTTTCTTTTCTTTCTTTTCTCTTTCTTGTGGCCTCTGTTTACAAAAATAAACACAGTGTTTGCAACTAAAAAAAGCAGCTTGAAGTTGCTTTTTGTTATCTTGCGGTTTAAATGCAAATGTTAATGGGTCCCACAAACAATAACTTGTGTTTATAACATAATCAAACAATTTATTTTTGTGGTCTACTCCAAAAGCAGAAGCAGCTACAAAAATAAACACTCTCTTATTCTTACAATGAATGTGACTTTGCATCAACATCTTACTCCCCAACTGCTCGCTAATAAACTATGGATTAATTTGTCATTATTGTTTTTCCTTCTAGTTCAAACCTTTTATTTATATATATAAACCTTATCAAACTGCTGGGTTAATTATAATAGGATTACCACTTTTCTTTTCCCTTCACCTCCATCTTGCTCTTACCGAGTATGGTTGGGCCAGGGCCTTGTGACCATACAGTCAACAGAAATAACACACAGAATGAATAACTTCATGCTCAAACCTCCAAATTCAATCTCTTTCTAAATTAGAGAGAGAGAGAGAAAGATAGAGAGATAAATTATTTCTTTATTTATTGATATGACATCTTGTTAACCCTAAAATATTATCTTAGATATCATTTATTTTGCCTAGCTTTTAACTAGAAACGAACTTCGCTCGTGTTATATATAAGCATTGAAGTTGACATTACATGGTCCTTGTTTTCTTAATTCAGAAAGAGATTGAATTTGGAGGTTTGAGCATGAAGTTATTCATTCTGTGTGTTATTTCTATGGACTGTATGGTAACAAGGCCCCGACCGAACCATACTCGGGAAGAGGAAAATGGAGGTGAAGGGGAAAGAGAAGTGGTAATCCTACTATAATTAACCGAGCAGTTGATAAGGTTATATATATATATATATATATATATATATATATATATATATAAAAACATTGTAGCTTAGATATAAAAGAAATATGTGTTTTGATGGATTAACATTTTTTTCCCCCGAGTCCTCTCTTCTGAATAAATAAACAAAGTTTAGAGTTATAATCCATCATCTTTAGACTTAATCAAGTGTTGAGTATAAATATGTATGAGTTTGACAAATTGCTAAACTCACCGTCTCTGAGCTCAACCAAGCACCGAGCTTGGACTTGTATGGGTCTGATACACTGAGCCCCGACTTGTGTGTGTGTTTAGTGAACCGCCAGACCCACTATCTCTTGGCTCATCCAAACATCGAGCCTAAACATGAGTGGGTGTGGAGAACTATGAGCCTAAACATGAGTGGGTGTGGAGAACTATCATACCCACGATCAAAGATATTTTGCTCTAATGAGTTAAAGATATTTTATTTTGACCAGATAAAGATATTTGATTAATATGTGAATCTTTTTCCTTTCCATGAAAGGAGGGGCCTTAGAAGCTATAAAAGGAATTAAGGTAACCTCCACAAGACAGGTTCAATTTTTCTCCACTACGAATGATATATATATTTCTTTTAAAAAAGGACTGCCTTTTCTTTCATGTTATATTGAATTAATCATTAGAGAGTCTCCAAACTCTAAGGAGAGGATCTTTTGCAAGTAATAAAAATAATTCATTAATCTTATCCTAAATCTCGACTTGGCCTTCAAGCCTATCAGGCAGACTTCGTAAGATTTACTTTTCAAACTTTACATTTTTTTCCAAAATCAAATTAAATAAGGAAATAACTCATTTTTTTTTTTGCTTATAATCTCTTATTTTTTCTTTATCTTAGGTATTAATATCTATGTCATCATTTAATATACACATCAATAATTGATTAACAAATTTTGTACTAACAAGAGTTCTGGAATCGTGAATAGTATGTTTTGTTTTATGATTTTTTAGTTTTGAATATAAATAAAATAAATTATTAACTTTTTTTAAAAGGCAAGATCGATGTGGGATACGTCCTTAAGATCGTCGAGGAGTAAATTTATTCTTGATTAATATGCAAGTTAATTCAAAAATATTTCTTATCCTCGTAAAAAAAACAGAAACTTTCGATTTAATCCTATTCCACATTTCTTTAGTCCTCCACAGACGAAAACCTAGAAACGATAATAATATATTGCTCACTTTATAGATGATTATATTGAAAATATTTATTTGCTTTTCTAGGTCACAATAATTAAGGATTATTTTGATAGTTTTTTTTTTTGGAGTAATTTGATGACTGTAACGGTAGAGTTGAGGTGAATGGGTAATTGTTCAAATATTTCATAATTTCATGTATATATTAACTATAACTTAAAGAGATTAGAGTGTTTTACTGAGTTTCTGTGGACTATGAGTACTTTGTAGGGCATAGTAAGGCTGTAGATCCTAGATGCCAGATTGCAGACCCCGCAATAGAGAATAATAAATTTGTTTGGTGAGGTATAGTATGATTGCAGACTTCAAGCGTTGACTCCAGACCCAAGCGAGCGGGTCTGCAGACTTGTGTGCTTGAGGTTTGCAGAACCGCTCCCTTAGGTTTGCAGACCTGCACGCTGGGTGCAGAACCGCCTCGAGTTCTGCAGACCGGTCTCGGGGTTGGAAACCTGTGTAGGTGGGTCTACAGACCTTGCAGAGAAGAAAAATAAAAAATAAGTAATGACAATTATTATTATTGTTATTGTTAATAGTTAATAATGTTTTTTAAAAAATTATTACTATAAAAACTTTGGTCATACAAGTTTAATATTATTATTAATATGATAAATATTATTATTTGTATTCTAAATATTATTATCTTTATTATAATTAAAAGTATTAATATTAAAAATATTATTATTGTGATATAAATATTATGATTTTTATTATAATTAATATTATTAATATTAAAAGTACCTTTATTTATATTATTATAATTTTGATTATAATTAATATTATTCATATAATAATTAATAAATTTGTAGAAAATATTATAAATATTGAAAAGAAAAAATAGATTTGATATGTAGGGTAACATTAAGAATTAATATTACTATTATTATTATTGTTATCATCATTAGTAATTGTTTTTTAAAATTATTATTGTCATCAAAGAAAAACCATTTTTTTTTAAAGATTGAAAAATATAAGAATTTGGATACAAACACCAGGCGCTAGGGCTGCCAAGCCATAGCCTTAGGCCAGACCTACGCACTTGGTCGTGGCCCCGGAATGCCAACACCTGGCGCTAGGTCTGCCCAACACTAGGCGATAGGGATTGAATCGCGTGCCTAGCTGCAGACCCACTCGCGTGGGTCTGCAGACCCGCACACCTGGCTGCAGACATAGGTGGGCGGGTCTGCAAGCTCGAGCCCCAAGATCTGCTGACCCGCGTGCAAGGGTTTCATACTCGGGTGGTGGGTGTAGACAAGTTAAATATTATTATTAATATTATTAAATTCATTAATATTATTAAATTTACAATAAATATTATTACTATTGAAAACAACATAGATTTTGATTTTAAGGGTAAAATCAATTATTATTATTATTATTATTATTATTAACTTGGGTTTGACATCCCATTCCAGACCCAAGAAACTTGGGGCTGGAAAGGTGCACCTGACCTAAGTTGTTTGGGAGTGGCATGAGCGCAGACCCAAGTCCCTTGGGTCTTGCAACACCGTCTGACACAAGAAACTTAGGTCTGGTGTCCGGATCCAAGGCAAATAGGTTCGGCGCCCGACCCAAGTCTAATGGGTCCGATGTTGTAGCCACACCTAGGGCTCGAGGGGCCCAAAGCTTTTGGATTTGGTGTTGTAGCCAGACTCACTTAAACATGTGTAAGTTTAATATTATTATTTATCTTATAAATATTATTATTTTTATTATAATTAATATTATTAATATTAAAAATACCATTATTTGTATTATAAATATTATTATTTTAACTATAATTAATATTACTAATATAATAATTAATACATTTGAAAAAATATTATTAATATTGAAAAACAATAATAGATTTGATTTGAAGGGTAAAATTAAGAATTATTATTATTTATTGTTACCATTAGTAAATTGAAAAAAAATATTATTATTACCATCGAAGAAAAACCATACATTTTTTTTTAAGATTAAAAAATATAAGAACTTGGGCAAACAAGTTAAATATTATCAAATTCATTAATATTATTAAATTTACAATAAATATTATTACTATCGAAAAAAACATATATTTGATTTTAAGGGTAAAATCAATTGTTGTTGTTGTTGTTGTTGTTGTTGTTGTTGTAATTGTTATTGTTATTAACTTGGGTCTGACATCCCTTTCCAGACCTAAGAAACTTGGGGTTGGAAAGGTGCACCTAATCCAAGTTGCTTGGGAGTGGAAGGACTATAGATTCAAGTCCCTTGGGTCTTGCAACATCGCTTGGCCCAAGATACTTGAGTCAAGTGTATGGACTCAAGGAAAATGGATCTAGCGTCATGACTTAAGTCTAATGAATTTGGTGTTGCAGCCAGACCTAAGGCTCTTGGGTTTGGCATTTAGGATGGGCCCAAAGCTTTTGGGTCTGGTGTTGCATCCAGATCCACTTAAACATGGATAAGTTTAACATTTTTATTAATATTAAAAATATTATTATTTGTATTATAAATATTTTAGTGCCCAGAGGGCAGTGTCTTTGCTGTTTGTAAGTAAAAAATTGCACCTAGATCACTGGGTCGTGCTGCCATAGGACTAATGGCGTTAGGTTCTTGTGCCAGCAGGACCCGATACTGTAATTTTTCTTTCTTTTCTCTTATTTATTTTTTCCAGAAGGTAAAGAGGAAATATCATTATCATCATCATCATCATCATCATCATCATCATCAATAAATTTGAAAAAAAAAAATATTACTATCAAGGAAAAACAATAAATTTTATTTGAAGGGATCAAAAACTATAAAAAACTTGGGCTATATAAATTTAATATTATTATTATTATAGATATTATTAATTTCATTAAATTTGAAATAAATTTTATTACCATTGAAAAAAATATAAATTTGATTTGAAGGATAAAATCAATTATTATTATTATTATTATTATTATTATTATTATTATTAACTTGGGTTTGACATCCTCTTCCATACTTAAGAAACTTTTCTTTTCTAAATTATGACAAACTTACATGTTTATTATCATTACGAGGGTGCTGGCTTTTTCTTTTTGTTATTTTTGTTTTTTTTAAGAATTTAGAAATATTTTACCGGATTCATTTTATCTTTAGTCTTAGTATCGTTTTAAATACTATTATAGTTTTTTATTTGAATCTGAATAATTTTTTTTAATTATTATGTATTTGATTTGAAAATAACAATTAATACTAATAATAAATGTTTTATGAAAATTTGATTGAATTTAAATGTTTATTAATAAATATATTTAAAGAGATTTGAAACATATGATTTTATCACATTTATGATTTTTTTTAATTTTTAATCACACAAAATATAAACTTATTATTTTAATGTATTTACTTAACTTGCTTCAACAATCATGACATTTTTTTTAAAACAAAAACAATGTTTTTGCAGTTGAAAACATTGCCATTACTAAGATAAAAAAGAAACATGTTGGTAGAAAAAAAATATTTTATAAAAACAATTAAAACTTTCGTATTTAATAATAATTCTAAAGAATTTTGAAAAGAACTATAAATTTCTTTTTTATATTTAAAAAAATTTAGACCCCATGACTTAACACGGAGATACAAATTTGTAGAACTCTAAATTACTTGCAAGTAATTTCTCAGATCATGAAACACGAGCTGCAGGTTAACTTCATTGAATTAGGAAGCAGCTGCAGCCGCATTTTCTTACCTTTTCACTGTAAGACCTATGACCTTGTACTTGCCCCAGAGAAACACCGAAAGCCTCCAAAATTTCATGTGATTTCAAACTGCATCCATCAAACTTAACCAAGTCCAAATTTCCTTGAACCTGCTCTGTGTAATCCCTGAAAGCCTTCACTAAATTGAATGCAAATAGGCACTTTTCTGGACTTATAGCTGGTGAAAATTCCATTTCAGTTTGGTGAAAATTACATTAAAATATTTTTTTTTCTTAACCAGGAATTCAGGTTAAATGCATCCTTTAAACACACATGACTAGGTCAACATGAATGCCAATTGAAATGTAGATTAGTAGATCTCACTAGTTTTTCATGTTAACTCATAAAAAAAAAAAGCAAGATCATGAGGCTAAGACAACCTAATATAAAAAAAAAATTAAAATAAATAATAAAACCTAATTCCTAATCAAACATATTTATTAAACGATGAAATTAGGGAAAAAATAAATTAAAAAAAATTACACTACAAGATTTCACAGTTTTACAGATGGAACTATTCCGTTGGTATGTGATTCATAGTTCGTTGGTAATTTTTTGACCGATGACATCCCCGACAGAAACATTCAGTCGGCTTTCCTTTCGTCGGTAAAACCTCATTTCGTCGCTACATTGGTCGGTAAAAAAAAAATTGCCGATGGTTTTACAGACAGAAATTGCTTGACAAAAAAAATTCCCGCTTGAAATATATCGACGGATGTATTCCGTCGGTGAGCATGTGAAATACCGACAGACTATTTTTGTCGGTCAGCTCGTTGGTGATTATGAAATTTGCACCAAGCTACTGTGAAATGTTGACAGATTAATTCCGTCTGTAAATTCATTGCTAAGATGTCAAATCTTGTCGGATCTGATTCATCGACAAGAAACCCTCTTGGGATTATTTTTAAATATGGTTTTTAAAAATGATTTAGAATACATAATATAAAATTATATAAATTAATAGTAAAAAAAACCAATTATGCAAATAAATTTTTTATTAAACATAAAAAAAATAAGTTAAATAATATTCATTACAAACTGAATGTGTTTCAAAAAAAAATATTAAATTAACTATTAAAGTTAAATAATATTCATTACAAATTAACATAATGGTGGAGTTGAAGGAGGAGGAGGTTGGTTGTTATACGACCAAAAAGGAGGAGGCGCACATGTATCACCACTATGTGATGTAATGATTATGACCATTTGGCGAAGCTGTTCATGATTCGCTTTGAGTTGTATATACTCCGCCAATAGGGGGTCGTATGTTTTGGTGAGCTGAGCCGCATGTTGCTGCAAGGCCACGAACTCCTTAGATTGGATGCTCGATACTGATTGGGAGCTCCCAACGGTTGAGACAATACGAGCCGCCCGCAAATTCTCGGCCGTAGTGTTGGAGAGCCCATACACCCAATTTTTATCGGGTCCACCGGACGATCCAACCTCCATCCACAAATCTGAATCGAAATCTGGATGGGTCGAAGGATCGTCCCCACATCTCTCCCTCAATTGGCCATTTTAGGTTTCCTGAAAATGAAAAAAGTAATCATCATATTCAATTCAATAAAAATAATAACTTACAAAATAAAATGGTTGAACAAACATACCACAAAGTGTTGAGCACGGTTGTCAACGAACTGTTATGCCCCCTTTTGGCAGTCTTGATTCCGCACGTGCGTCTCACCAAAAAGCTCCATTGGGCTCGGCACACATCCAAGAGACGTAGCCTATAATGAAAAAAATTAATTAACAACAAATTAATTTAGCAATATATTTCATTTAAATTAATTTGACCATCCGTTCACATGTGCAGCAAACGAAACGGAGCAGCCGATGTGCGTTGTCACCGAGCCATGAATTGACCAATTCCGGTTGCCAGCACCAGACTGTGAGAGTCGCGTGAACCGTTCAGACATCATGTGCTCAAAATAGGGCGGCCATATATCTGTCGGGATGTATATTGGTTTGAAATCCCTCCAAATCGCCACGTTGTTCCAGCCTTGGAGACCCTTATCTCTCGCGGTTTTTTTGTCTTTTTTTGTGCTTCATACAAAAAATCACGCAACCTACTTCCATAGCCAGAAATTAGATTTTGAAACATAAATTGTTTTCTAAAAAAATCTTGTACTGTTTTCGATGTTACCTAGTTGCCGCGTGATTTTCCCACACCATCCTCACAACTTTGTCATGCGCCCTATCCCAGGTGAATTTGTTCTGTGTATAAATAATTAGGTAAATAAAAATAATAATTTATTTATAATTATATTAATAAATTATTAGAAATAAGCTATAAATTAGAAATTAACATCAACCTCAAATCTGTCAAACCATGCATCGATTTGAGGTATCCATTCAGGATGTTTGGATACCTGACTTCATTGAAATAATGGAATCTCCATCGACGATTTAAACGCCGATGATATTACTCGGGCGGTCTCACTATTTATGAACCTGAAAATAAATTAAATTAATGAAATATTGATTAGTTGTTCATAAATTATGTTATAATTAAAAAAAACTAAAACCTTAACAAACTTACATTGAAAGATCGTCCTTCCACTATGCCTCGTACTTGCAGGTGAATTGATTCCACTGCAAAGGCACGCCGCCTCTACGCTGTGAAACTGCGCTGAAGAGGCAGCGATGGTTGACGGCGCAGGTGCCTCTTCTTGAGATGCACCTAATGATATGTCATCCTCGCTGCTAGAAGAACTAGCTACGACCATACATGAGCGACGAGCTGTGGATTTCGTTATACGCATCTACACAATTTTATATGAATAATTATATAATTAAATTCGAATGTTCAAAAAAATTCAACAGAACCTCCCTTATACTGGAGATTACCCAAATCCACAAACCTGCAAATATTGACAATAGCCACAACCAATTGACCCCATCTATACTAATATTGTATATAACATAGCATCTATACAAATAACATCCACACTAATTACAAGGTAAATTCAACATTAACAATTACAATTCAACAAATTATTCAATTATTATAGAAATACAAACAATAAAATATATTCAATAAATTAAAAAAAACTCTAGACTAACAATTAAAATTAATGAAAATAATTAAACACAAATCATGCAATAATAAAGTAAAATTACTAATTATTCCAACATATTCAATTACTAATTCTAAGGTAAATTCAACATTAACAATTACAATTCAACAAATTATTCAATTATTATGGAAATACAACAATAAAATATATTCAAAAAATTCAAAAAACAATATAGACTTTAGGAATGAAATATGCTTATCTTAATAATGTGTTTATTCAAGAATTTATCTACATTATAAAAATACATCAAAACAGAAAACATAACAAAAATAACAATAGTTAAAACAAAAAACAAATAAAAGAATAAAATATTAAAGAAATGAAGAAGAGGAATTACATACCTTTTAATTTGCTGAAGATTGAACTAAAGATTACAAGCCAAAAAACACAAAAATCTTGAAGGAAATAAAAGGAAAAAAACGAAACTATGAAATGAAGCAAACAAAAAAATGAACTGAAAGGGCGGTCGTTGGGATTTATAGAGCAATTTTACTGATGGCTTCACCGACAGACATATAAAATTAATATTATTTTAAATTATTCTGTTGGTGAAGCTTCGAAAATCCGTCGGTAAATTTTGAATTTCGCACCATCGTTTTTAATTACCCTCCATATTTTTCGCGATCCGTCGGCAACCTCACACGGTCAGAGATGCATTTAATGCACCGTCTTTTGGAATTTGCATAGTCCGTCGGTGATTTTGTCGGTAATATTGACCCGCCGACAACATACTGATGGACTGAAATCCATCTGCACATTCGTTGGTGATTGTGGCATTTCTAGTAATTATTTTTCAACTCTCTGTGAAATGCCGATGGAATTTGGGTCGTCGAAAAGTTTGTCGGTGATTGTGGCATTTCTAGTAATTATTTTTCAACTCTCTGTAAAATGCCGATATGGATGTCAGTGATAGTGCATTGTACAAGAATGATGTTATGATGTACACTTCGTTCTCATCCTGAACAAGCTCGACACGACCCCTGGGTTTCATTTTTAAAATGGACAACCAATCCACTCTTGATCGATCCTTTCTAGAGGAAGGGGTGTATGTGTAATAAACTTGTTGACATTACTTTGTGAAAACAAAGACATCGTTTACGTTGCGGAGTCTAGCTTTTGAGTTGATTTCGACCAGACCATAATGTAAATCATCTCTGATTCCTCTGTCAGTCATGTCATACCAATAGCATTTTAATAAAAATATTCTATTCTACTCGCTATGATATTGCAGTTTGACGACCTCTTCTAATCTACCATAGTAGTCAACTTTTAACTCACTACTAGTTGATCCCTTAACACAAACACCGCTGTTTTATGTCTTTCTTCCATGCCCGTATTCTTCAGTATGTAACATATATCCATTGACAAAATACCCGTTGTAGCACTTAACTTTTCTTTCAAGGCTCAGACTTAGTGAAGACAATGACTTAGCAACACTCCTTCCCATTTGATAAACCTTGTATGTAATAATGTACATCAATAAACAGTAAACGAG
The DNA here is from genome assembly GCA_015852605.2 of Populus deltoides. Lineage (NCBI taxonomy): Eukaryota > Viridiplantae > Streptophyta > Magnoliopsida > Malpighiales > Salicaceae > Populus > Populus deltoides. The sequence goes on along the minus strand of CM027578.2, from coordinate 10,525,942 downwards.
AATCTTGTAATGACATGCATATAGTAATTTTGCAAGTGAGAATGAGTTTGTGATAGTACTTACATGTGTTCTGAATCACGTGGCAAATTGTTCATCTTATAATTAAAAGATCTGGGATTTGGTCAGCTGTGAGTTACTGGACAACAAATATTATTGATGTTGCCTGCAAGTGATAATGAGTGTATGATATTACAATATATAATTAACAGTATATTATTGACAAAGTTTAATTAGTATTACACACACACACACACACACACACATATATATATATACTTACTGAATAAAAGGTCTCAGCTCATCATAGTTAAATATAACATAATTGTGTGCATGTTTGAACTCTATTTTCGACAAATATCTTCCTCTTACAACATTTTTAGGTGTCGGTCATCCAGGATTGAAGAATATTGACAAGTTCCCACTAGAAGGCACTTCACCGCTATCATCATTGATTAGTACTTAAAAGTGCATTTTTATCAAGGTTTTATATCATCATTTTGCACTTGAAGTATTAATAACTCCTTAACTAGAGCATGTTTTATAATAACAGATCTGATAATATAAGATAGCTTTAATTTATGGTAAATGTTCATTTTAAATGTAGGCATATCTCACAATTCAAAGGATTGATTGATGTGATTAACTATTGAAAGTGAAAGGACAAAGAAACGGCTAAGATTAGAAAGGAGATACCGATTCAATTCAAATTGGAACACTGTTCAGTTATTGGGTCATATCTAGAGCTGTAGATCTTGGATTTTAGCTTAATTTATATGGATGGAAAGCTAAGAAATAGGCCTACAATGTTCATGAATAGTGTAAGACCCAAATCTGCCGTTTTCAAATTCAAAGTTTGGCCACAAAAGAGAAGTCAGAATCTGTCCTGTAATCCAGCCCAAACACTGCTTAGAATTTTACCCATATCTGATGTTCTAGAAGGCCAAATGACGTGAAATTTGGTGGGTGGAAGGAAACGACAATTTCCAACAACTTGCATGAAGAAGATTTTCTCAAATTCGGATGGTAACAATGACATTTCGTCCAGACAAGAGCTTGAGGTCTATCCACCACGTCCACCAACAGCACTACTCAGTATTTTAGCCATATCTCGAGCTCTAGTGATCCAAATGCTCTGAAATTTTATGGGTGACAAGATAAGATGATTTCCAACAACTTTCATGAGGAACACTTTGCCAAATTCTGAATGGAGCAATGTCATTTCATCCAGCCAAAGTGCTTAAGTGCTGTTGTCCACCAAGTCCACTAAATCAATAGTTGGCCACTACATCAATAATCAATTACCAAATGAATAGTTCTGAATTGTAGCCTATAAAAGGAGGTATTTTCCATTCATTTAAGAAGCTTGGTTCTAAGATCAAGATCATGTTCTTGCTCTCTCTTTATTGTTGTAATGCTTAAGTTTTATTTTCATTAATCTCTTGTTCATGCTTTTCATTTCCTTTACTATAGTTAGTTAACTTATATTATGTTTATGTTCTTATCTTGTTTATTTATTTTTTTCTTCTTTATAATGTCTAGCTAAGTTAATTATGTCAAGGTGACAAGGTTTCACTAATGGTGTTAGAATAAGTATAATATGAACTCAACATGGACTTCAATGCTTAAATCCTAAACAAGTTTGCTATTAACATGTCTTATCATTTTTATCTTATTAATCCTTAATACCTTGCTTGTTAAATGGTTAATCTAGATTTGTGTTGTATAACACTTGGTACATCAAATACTTGATCCTTCACAGTTTTCGGCCGACATCGTTATTATGAGAGGAACTTGATTTGTTGTCAACATAAGTTAGCATCATGAATGCTTGATAAAATTTATAAGTATGGTGTTACGTAAATAAGATGATTAATATGATTATGTTGATAATTTATAAAGAGTTTATACTTTACTTATCTCTAATACTATTAGTGAACCCTCTAACCTTGACATTTGTTTTTATCATTGTTTAATCTTTACATTAATCTTCCATCTCAAAGTTCTCATTAATTTCTTCCTCTTCTTCTTTATTATTGTTAGTACTACTACTACTACTAATATTATTATTATTATTATTATTATTATTATTATTATAAAAAATGTACTTTAAGTATGCTCTATGTTTGATCAAGGATCCTGACATTGTTGGTCTTGCCATGTTCATTCGCATCAGAAATTTGTTTATATTATATAATATATCTCTTTGATTTTTTCATAAACTCAGTATATAGGCTGGAAACCTGTGACCCGATCTTTGAGATCATTCTCAGGTATAACAACGCCACGTACTGAGTATTATTATTATTACTATTACTATTAATATTATTATTACTGTTACTATTATTGTTGTTATTATTGTTGTTGTTTTATTAATTATAATTTATACAATTAACCTCTCTGTGGTTCGAACCCGGTCTTGCCGGGTTATTTATTACTTTGACACTCCTACACTTGGGATAAGACATCAACTCTTTGATCGTGTCAATCATGCCGTGGAATGCAATTGATTCTCGTTCTCAGATGAGGTTTGAAATAGTACGAGATAAATGTTGAGATCTCCTCAACAATATAGGCCTCACATATCGAAGTCTCAACATGCGCCTTGTTCTTAACCTTTTTCTTGACATTGAACACGTACCTGCATTGAATTAATCAAATATTTTCAATTAACAAAAACAAAAAAATACTTTTATATATGAATTACATTGCAACTTTAATATCTAACCATTTGAATGGATACATCCATCTATACTGGACCGATCCTCCAACTTTTGCCTCGAATGGTAGATGTATGGGGGAGATGCTCCATTGAGTCAAAAAATGATGGAGGGAATATCATCTCAAGTTTGCATGGTGTCTCGATGATAATCGTTTCAAGTCTCTCAATGTGATCAACATTCAACTTGCTGGAATATATATCTCTAAAGAAATGATTGATCTCCGTGAGTGCATTCCATATCCCCTTTGACAACAAATCACGAAAAGCTAATGGGATGAGTATTTGCATAAACACGTGGCAGTTATGACTCTTCATTCCATACAATCTGCATTCCTCCATATTAACCTGCCTTGATATGTTTGAGGCATGTCCATCCGGAAAACGCAGACTCTTAAGCCATTTGTAGACTAGTAGTTGTGCGTTTTTCTCTAACAGGAAGCATGCTCTTGGTTTTGCGACCCGTGACTCATCACAAACCAACTCCATATTTTTACAGTTACAGAAGAAAGCTATATCCAATCTAGCCTTGATGTTGTCTTTTGTCTTTCCCTTCACATCCATGATGGTGTTGAAAATGTTCTCAAATACGTTCTTTTTAATGTGTATGACGTCAAGGTTATGGCGGAGCAGATTGATCTTCCAATAAGGAAGTTCCTAAAAGATACTTCGCTTTACCCAATTATAGGTCAAACCAAAACCAGTAAACTTTTGCTTACCTGATTGAAGACCAAACATAATGTCACCATACTCTTATATAACATCATGCAATTCTTCACCAGAAAGACGTGGGGATGCAGCATTCTTTTCAACTCTGCCAACAAAGAAATTTTTTATGTTCTTTCTGTACCTGTGATTATGTGGCAAGAAATGACGGTGACAGTAAAAAAAAGAAGCTTTACCTCCGTTTGTTAGCGTGAATGCCTTGTTGTTTTCCATATATTATGGACATGCTAGTTTCCCTATGTGCTCCAACCATAAAGCATTACATAAGCTAGAAAATCATTGATAATCCACATCAAAGCCGCCTTCATAAGGAAATTTTGTTTCCTCGATATATCATAAGTCAAAGCTCTAAAGGACCATAACTACGCCAACTCATCAATATACGGTCGAAGACAAACATCTATATTCCAGCCCGGGCTGCTTGGACCAGGTATGACAGTGGATAAAAACATGAACTCCGACCTCATACACATTCCCGGTGACAAGTTATAAATCGTAAGTATGACCGGCCAATAAAAATAAGGAGCAACAAATGACCCGAATAGGTTGCATTTGTCTGTACACAACCCAAGACGCACATTCCTTGATTCAGCTGAAAAGTGAGGATGCACACTGTTAAAATGTTTCCACGCTTCGCCGTCAGAAAGATGCACCATCACTCCATTAACTACATCATGTGATTGGTGCTATGTCATGTGCTCAGTAGTCCTTAGTGACATGTATAACCTCTACAGTTTAGGTGTGATTGGGAAGTATCTAAGTTTTTTATATGCCACTAGAGTCTTTCCCCTACCAGTTCTGGGTTTGTAACGGGAGTGCCCGCATGTCATACACTCGGTCATCTCAACATTTTCAAAGTAGTATAACATACAAAAGTTAGGACATATGTCAATTTTCTGGTATCCTAAACCGAGGGGTTTCATCATGGACTTCATAGCATAGAAGTTCTCTTTCAGCCTGTTCCCTTTAAGTAAAATGCTTCACACCCATTCAATAATTTTGCCATACCCAGCCTCACTCAACCCGTGATCTGACTTGATAGTAAACACCTGTGCTACGACCGATAATTTACTGTGGTTCGTGCAGCCATCCTATAATGGTTCGTCAGAATCTTTCAACAAATCAAAAAACCTAGCTGCATCTGCATTAGATTCTTCTTCTACAATTGAACATTGACTGACATTACTTTGATTTATTCTCATTGCATCCATAACCATATTCCTGTAAGGATTAGTGTTGTCATTTGTCGCTTCATGCACGTTGCTAGCACTAGAAGTTGACTCATCCACCATTTCTCCCATTCTCTTCTTACTAATAAATACTTCTCCGTGTGTATACCAACACTGCTAATTCTCCATAAACCGTTTGTGTAGAAGATGCATAATTACAACATCTGGATGCAGATACTTTTTATTTTGACACTTTTTGCATGGACACCTAATACCGTCTTCAGTAAAATTTCTGGGAATAGATGTTGTGAAATTAATAAAACCCTGAACCCCGTTACAATAATCCATCTTCCACAATCCTTGGGGTGAATCTCGATACATCCATGAACGATCATCCATGACTTTTATCGAACCTCTATAAAATTATGATGACAACATGTATTAATTAATTATGTTAGGTAAATAAATTTGCAAAAATATTAGTTTACCTCGAGATTATCCAACAAACCAATTACAACTTTTCATAAATATTAAATATTCATTAACAATTATCAATGTCCATACAAATTAATACATATAAATTTACAGAAATTACAACTCTGTAATACTGTTGATAAAAATTAAAACGGGACCGTTAAACAAGCTATTAATTATTTCAAAATAATACATGTAATTTGGTAATTTAATAAAGTTTCAATAATTTACTAACACATACAATTTTACAAAATCTAAAACAAACCATAACAAGTATAAAATTATATATTCATATACTACAAGTTTGTTTGAGAAATAACAATAAAACATGTACATATACTAACAAAATACATATACTAAAAAAACAATAAAACTAACATTTAAATGTTAAAATTTAAAAAGATAGAATTACTTACAAAAACTGATAAAATCTATCGGTAAATCAAAGCACGGATGCTGTGACCATAAAACTTCAAGAAATATGACTTGTTGTGTTTAGAAGAGGGAGATCTTTTTTTTTTGGGGGGGTGGTTGTTTGCAGTAGGGGAGAGTTGGGATGGGGAAGAAGAAGGAGAAATTGGGGAGGAGAGGGTCGGTAGAGTGGGCATATATTAACTTTTGCCAACGGCTTCACCGAAGACATTATTCCATCTATGAGTCCGTCGGCTATTCTAACAGTAAACAGGCCACATCACTGTATGGAGATTCCGGTTTGTATCCCTCAATGATTCCGTCGGCATTTCAAACGGTGAATCGGTCACGTTACCGTACGGAGCTGCCATTTTGAATCCCTCAGTGATTTCATCGGTAAAATCACCCGCAAAAACCTCCACGTCAGCGAACCACCTTTTTTTTAATTCTGAATGTTCCGTTCGTCATTCCGTCAGTAAATACCAACCGAATGTGTCCGTCGGTATATACCGGCATAATGATGGACGAAAAAAATTCCATCGGTAATTGTGACCTCAAATTACCGACATAAGTATTCTGTCGGTAATGCCGTTGGTATTAAGTGAATTTCTGGGAGTGTTAGTTAACTAGGTTAACCCTCCAAGCCCGCGACCTGGGTCATGAGACGGGGACAACCCAATAAAAAGCAAATTCAATGTTCAAATACCCTTGATCCGGGTTTTGAGACCAAGAAAACCTCTTAAAAAAATGAGCCGATTTAACTTAAGTAAAAATGAAAAAAATCTGCAACCTTGATCATGAGACTAAGATATTCATATAGAAAAAAAATCAAAATAAATTATGAATCTCAATTCCCAACCGACCTAATATTGAATGATGAAATTGGAAAAATTTCAATTAAAAAAAGACACAAAAAATAACCTGAGTCAACTCGGGTTAACATGTTAAGCACTATTCTTGGGTCATGAGGTTGAAATAACATAATAGAAAGCTAACAAAATAAATTATGAAGCTTAATTCTCAATTAACCCAATATTAAAGGATGAAATTGAAAAAAAAATTAATTAAAAAAACAAATTCGAGTCAACTGGGTTAACTTGCCATGCATGTGATTCATGTAATGAGTGAGATAACCCAATGAAAAAAATTAATATTAAAGAATGATTTTTTAAAAAAAGCATTGATTAAAAAAATCATAGTAGAAGAAAAAACACTACTCTCATAAATAATACTTTATAAGGAGAGGTACCCTGAAACCCCTTTCTCTTTTAATTTTTTTATTGTTTGTTTTAAAATAAATGAGGTAAAAAATAAAGAAGGAGAAGAATAGATTACCTAAAACACTAAAAGAAATGAGGGTTAGTTAATTTTTTTATAATGTTTTATTGTTCACTGTTCATATGAAAATTAAAGTACTTTAGGCCCCGTTTGTTTGTTGGAAAGTAGTTTCTTTTTGAAAAGTGGTTTTCTTGGAAAGTGAATTCATGAAAAGTGAATTATTTTCCGATGTTTGGTAGTGTTATGGAAAATGAACTGGAAAATAATTTAGTAATGAATTAAATTTTTTTTTCAAATTTATCTAATATATAAAAAATATTAAATATAAATATTTAATCACTTACAATAAAAGAATAAAATCTAAAAAGTGTAATGATGAATTTTTTTATTATATCCTATATTCATATATAACTTATTTTATAAAATATAACTATATATGTCATACAATATTATAGAGATATAACCTTGTGAATTGTTTCATAAATAAAACCTATTAATATTATTTTTTTAATTTTAAAAGCTTAAAATATGTTTTTTTTTTCATATAAAAAAAGCCAAATTAGTTTATGGTATTAAGTAAGAGTTAGATATCTGATTTTTTTTGGTATGAAGATTTTTTTAAAAGATAAATAAATATAAAAATATTTTGATGGGTTTTTTTGATAAAGAATTTTTTTTTTACGGGTATAGGTAATTATCCCTTTAATATATATCAAATAAACATTAAGAAATAAATATAAATATCTTACATCAAACATAGTCATGCATAAATATTAAGTTTTGATGTAATACTCATACATATTAGTTTAAATTAACAAACGTAAACATGCTAGACCGAATTAAACAAGTAAACATACATGTCAAATAACAAACATAAATTTTCTTATCATGGTGAAATCATCTTAGCAATCAGGCATGTAACAGTGTTGGTTCACAAAATTCTGACCCGAATTTTCCTCAAATTAGTATTTTTTGCCATTAATGCTTTTGCCAACATTTCATGTTGGACCAAGTGATCAAATGCATCCCTAAGAGTGATTTCATCAAAGCCTTCAATTTTCATCACTTCTATATATAGCTCATTAATATCAAGTTGATTTTTGCTGAGGCTTTGGATTGCAAATGCTATATTTCCAATCTTTTTAGACAACTTTTCAATATTATCATCTTCATACATGCGATTTCTCTTCCCATGTTGCCTTTTTTGTGCACTAGAGAAAGATGTCTCTTTTTCTTTTGAAGTTTCTTCATATTCCCCTTCATTTTTAATTGAAATTGATTGCTCTTTAGTGTTCTCTTCCAAATTGACATCAACATATGTTTGAAATAATTTCCGGTTGCCATGTCTTTCCAACAACAATTGTCATTACCTCATACATTTTAAGTTTTTTGTTGAGATACTTGTCATGATTGGGATGTGCCTGGTCATAAAGTTTAGAATATGCAATTTTTTAGTTCCTTGTATAACAGTTTGGAAACAAAAGTAAATATAAAAATTACAAAGAGTATAATATTTATCATACCTTCACTTCTTCATCATATATACATCTTTCAAAACTGTAATCATCTTCAAATAATCATCCTAACCAAAGCAACTTTTATTTTTAAGTTTGGTTATTATTCCCCATTCTTTTCTCACAGTTTTGAGATGATTGTTCCACATGCTTATGCTCGCATTACACGTTGAACTTTTGACTAATTTCTGTAGCCACCTTAACAAAAGATTCTGCTCTAAAGGTGGAAGAAGGTTTGTTTCCTTTAAGTGCCTCCTCAGCTAATTTCTCAAGTAGCATGTGAGACATAGGCTTAGACCATGTGAAATGCTTGCCCTTGCATTTTTCATTCTCTGTGGTAGTCATTTCTACAAAAAAAAATTACAAATTTATACAAAATATAATCATACAATATTTAGATTTAATAAATTTAATATAAAAACTACAATTAATATTTAAAAGAGAATACATAAAATAAATAACAAATTTTAATAAAGTCAACAAACAATCCAAATATATAACAAAGATAATACAAACTAAAGCAAGACATAAGAAAAACAAACATATATAATTAACACTCAATTACTAGTTTCTTTGAGTGTTATAATCATTCCACATGGTTGATGCAATCATTTCTCTTTTTGTTATCCACTCCCTATTCTCTTCTCTCTCCTCCCGTTGACTTAAGTTGATTGTTCGTCTAATTGGTTCACTTTCCGAATATATTTCTTCCATAAGAAAGTCATAAGGATCAACTCCCATAATGTGATTATGAATAATACAATATGCAAGCACAACATCTACTTGTGTCTCATAAAACCAAAAAGATTTTTCATCAATTGATCTAAAACGACTCTTCAAAATACCAAACCCTCGCTCAATAGCAGTTCTCAACGAAGAGCGTCGAAGATTAAATAACTCATTTTCATTTTCTGGTGAATGTTCTGTAAACTCATTTAAGTGATATTGAACTCCACGAAAAGGGGAAATGATTCCTTTCAAATACTGTAACCAACATCACCAAAATAATATTTCCTTACAAATTAGAAAAAAAAAACCTATTACTATCTTTATCTAATTAAACATTTTATATGTTTATTGCATATAATAAATACTTTATTATATACCTTCTGGAATTTTTAGACCACTAGGTCTTGATAATACATCACCTAAAACTCGTGAATCATGTGCACTTTCTTCCCAGCCAGCTAAAACATATATAAACTTCAAATTAAAAGTTATAGCTGTTAAAACATTTTGTGTTGTTCCTTCTTTTCGACCTCGAAACTTTCCTTGAATCTCAACAGGAACATTTGCAGGAACATGGGTACCATCAATTGCTCCCACACAATCCTATATAAACATGAAAAAATAATTTATAACCTTTTCTTCTAAAGGTAATTAATTAATGTATAAAAAATATTGGTATTGTTCTCATACCTTAAAATAAGGATAGAATCTTCGATTATTCATTATCTCTGCTGGAACTATATCCCCTAGGTCTTTAATAAGGTGTTTATGTAACTTAAGAACTGCTTTTGAAACAATTCTAAAGTAACGATGGATAGTTTTAACAGATCTATAGTATATACCACTAATAAAACAAAATCTTTGGTTTTGGCCTACAATTTGTAAGAACACAATTACTTGCTCCCTAATAGACACATTTTGAGTTGATCGTAATGGGTCATGACTTGTAAGAACATCACACAAATTATATAAGACAACTGGTTTCATACGAATTTGTTCAACGTAATGTCTATCACCTCGATTCAAAATGGTTCTTTTGGTATATAATTTCTATTTCTTTCTTGTTCAATAATAGCTACCCCTGTACCTATCATAGTTACAGCTGCTCCCATACATGCTGCATGAATAATCTTACTATCCATAACAAGAAAGTGAAGTTTTCTACTAACAAAACCTAAAAATTTAGGAAAATAAACATTAAAAAAGCATTTAAAATACTTACATAATCAATACAATAAATTATGCTCAAAGAAGCTGATTCCCAAAACAAACAATGCCTTAAAGTATATAATTATATAATGAATTCTATATATAAAAAAACAATACAATAATTTATTAATGAATTCTATATATAAATATTTCACGGTTTTAAGTTTTCTACCCAAACCATTTCAGTTTTTCATCACTGTGTATCATCATCATCATCATCATCATCAACGCACATAACATCACCATGCATCATCATCAACGCACATCACGCATAGAAAGCATAGGAAACGCATATCATCAACTCATCAACAAAGAAGGAAAGCATTTACAGGAAAACATAAGAGAAGGAGAAGAAGAGCCAAAAGTAGCAGATTTGGGAAGGGGACTGATTTGGGATTATCTTCTGGAAATAAGGGTGCTTTTCCATCGGGTGGGTCGGGTTCTCTTGGAAGAGAAGCAAGTGAAGAAAAGGAGAGGAAGATGAAGAGATAGAGTGTGAAAAAAACACAGCAAACCTGATTTTTGTGAAAAAAACACAGCATGGGAAAAATGGGTTTAGGTTTGCTGTGTATCGGTTTGCTATGTTTGGTTTCCGGGAAAAATACAGGGGTTTGGGTTTGCTTTGTATGGGTTTGCTATGTATGGGTTGCCTAGGTATGTTATAGAAAAGGAAGGGAGAGGTAGTATATCGAATGGCGAAGAGAGGTGGCTCGGCAGGGAAGGAATGGGAAATCTCGTCAAGGATGACTTATTTGTTGGCGAAACGAAAAGCGCCTTCAACTCAAGTGATTCTCTGAGTTTGCTGTGTTTGTGTATGGGTTTGATGTGCTTGGTTTTTGAGAAAAATACAAGGGTTTGGGTTTGCTGTGGTTGAATGGTTTGCTTTGTTTTGTTTGGTTTCTGGAAAAAATACAGAGCATGAGTTGCAACAAATTAAACAAGATAAACCATGAAAAAAATACAGCAAATTATATCATAAGATTTATGCCATTATTATAACTACAGATTAAAAATAAAAAGGATGAAAACATAAGATAAATAAGATATTTGAGGAAAAAAAGTTACCTGAAAGAAGAGCTGAGAGATGCTTCAATTGTTCTATAAGAGATTTGAGAGAGAGAGAGAGAGAGAGAGAGTTAGGGATTTGTATTTTGGACAGTACTCGTCATGTTTTTTTGTCAATAAAAAAAGTGTTTTCCTTAAAATAAGAAAAGGAAAACACTTTCCTACCATAAAGCATTATTTTTATTTTATCGGAATTCAGTTTTCTTGACCACCTTTCCTTATATTTATCAAATATAGAAAAGTAAGGAAAATGATTAGCAGAAAAATAAATTCCTAAAATCAAACAAGGCAATATATATGTTTAATCGTTTCATAACAAGTACAAGTCTCAACTAATGTGGTTGGTGCGTGTGTCTCGAGCGACAGGTCAAGGGTTCAAACACTGGAAGAGCTTTTCTTTTCTAAATTATGACAAACAATAAGTTGATTATCACTACCAAGGTGGTGGCCTGTGCTGGCTTTTTTATTTTTAAGAATTTATAAATTTTTTACTGGATTCATTTTATCTTTAGTCTTAGCATGATTTGAAAATAACAATTAATACTAATAATAAATTGTTTATGAAAATTTGATTGAATTTAAATGTTTATTAATAAATATATTTAAAGAGATTTAAAACATATGATTTTATTATATTTATGATTTTTTTAATTTTTAATTACACAAAATATAAACGTATTATTTTGATGTATTTTCTTAACTTACTTCAACAATCATGAGATTTTTTTAAAAAACAAAAACAATGTTTTTGCAGTGAAAAACATTGCCATTACTAAGATAAAAAAGAAACATGTTGATAGAAAAAAATTATTTTATAAAAAAATTAAAACAATTGTATTTTTGTATTTAATAATAATTCTAAAGAATTTTAAAAAGAACTATAAATTTCTTTTTTTATATTTAAAAAAATTTAGACCCCATGACTTAACACGGAGATACAAATTAGTAAAACTCTAAATTACTTGCAAGTAATTTCTCAGATCATAAAACATGAGCTGCAGGTTAACTTCATTGAATTAGGAAGCAGCTGCAGCCGCATTTTCTTACCTTTTCACGGTAAAACCTGTTTGTTTTTGTGTTTTAAAAATATTTTTGATAAAATTTAAATATTTTTTATTTTTTTATTAACTTTAAATTGATATGTTTTTAATGTTTTCAAATTATTTTGATGTGTTGATGTTAAAAATAATTTTTAAAAAATAAAAAAAATCATTGGCATTCATTTTAACACGAAAAGCTATTTGAAAAGCAATCCCAACCATTATATCAAAAAATTAATGACCTTGTACTTGCCCTAGAGAAACACCGAAAGCCTCCAAAATTTCATGTGATTTCAAACTGCATTCATCAAACTTAACCAAGTCCAAATTTCCTTGAACCTTCTCTGTGTAATCCCTGAAAGCCTTCACTAAATTGAATGCAAAGAGGCACTTTTCTGGACTTATAGTTGGGAAAATTCCATTTCAGTTCGGTGAATATTACATTAAAATATATTTTTTTTCTTAACCAGGAATTCAGGTTAAAATGCATCCTTTAAACACACACGACTAGGTCAACATGAATGCCAATTGAAATGTAGAGATTCGTAGATCTCACTTGTTTTCCACAACGATATATAAAAGAAGAGGGCTTTTTTATAATCGTGAAAGGAGGAATCGGAACTGTAGTCTTCCATGTTCTTAGATGCCTTTCCACCAATGAACCTTGCCATCCTTGTGAATTACAAAAAAAAAAAAAAAGCGTAGGAAGTGACGAACTAGAAAATGATTTAGTGGTTGTACTTGTAAGGTAAGAAAAAGGTTGTTTTAAACAAGCAAACAAAATAAGAGCATAAATGCATGCTACAAAAAAAAAGAAAAAACAAAAAAACAAATTTATTTGCTTTGAGATTTTTGTTCCTGGGACATCCTTCGTGCCCAAAATGTGTAATATTTCAAATTATATTGCATGAGGCAAACTTAGCCCCGTTGATCATTATATACTCGAAACAAAAAGGCTCAAATCGATCAGGAAGATGGATAAGAAGACATCAAATAAGCAGGAACACAAGCAGAATTCCTCCAAACCCTGGAGTGCAGCTTGAGGATCTCCCTAGCTCTCTCCTTGCTCTTGAAACTACTATCCACCTGCAAAACCAAACACAACTTGGCCACAACACCAACCTGCAACATTTCTTGAAGAACCCTAGACGTTGCTGAAAACCTACAAATGGAGTACAGGATTCTCACTGCCTTATCACTTGCAACATGAGAAACCCTGAGTATTTTCTTGGAAACAACGGCAAGTCCTGCCCCGTGCTTCAATAACTCTGCTCGTCCCTCAGCACAACCACAAAGCAGATCCAAAACAGCTAGAACAAGTTCACAAGCTCTCTTTTCTGATTTATCTAGAAGAAGCTCAATCAAGACCGTAACGGCGCTACCTTCGACAGCTTTGATTCGGTTTCTTCCCCATGGACAGACCTCCACAAGAAGCTTCAATGCCGCCTTTGAAGATTGTTGTGAGATCTGATCATTGAGTACACGTACTAATTCTACAAACATTTCTGGTCTGATACTGATCAAATGCATTGGATCTGCCACTTCAAAGACGGACTTCAATAACATTGTCGCATAAGCTCTAGATTGATAGCTATTATGCTTCAAGATTTGAAGTAATGACTCCAAGAATTGATCGCCATCATTGGTAATCAGATTCTTCAATTTCCTTTGTGATATTTTGAGATGATAAAGAATGTTCAATGCTTCATCACTTGCTCTTGAGAACTCAGACTCATTATCATCGCTAGCTATGTCAACTGAAGTAGAATCACCATTTTTCAAGATTGTAGCCAGGAAATCAACTGCACCAGCTTCCTCTAGACAGATTCTATTCCTTTCACTTTCAAGCGTGATCGATCTAAGCCTTCGTAGACTCTTGAGCTGCAAGTGTGGAAATTTCTTAGCGTCATTAAGAAGTTTGGCGATCTGGGCTCTTTCAATGGGTGGCTTTGGAGTTGGGATTCGCTCGATTCCGAAAGAGGCATTGAGGGTGCACCATGCTTGGATCAATCGTCGAAGAGTGTGGTTTGGGGTTAGATCTTTACCAAACAACTCTTGCTTTGTGACAGGGCAAGTGTTGTTCTTGCATGAAAATAACCATCTCTCAATGTTCTCTCTATCATAGGTAATCCCAGTAGAGATTGTAACTGGATCTCTCATGAGTTGAAGCGAAATTGGGCAAAGAAAATGATAAGGAACATCGATTTGATCCATTTTGAATGAACAAACAGATAAAGAATATTATCAAAGGTACCAAGAATAGAACTCTAATCTTTTTGATGAAGAAATATTGCAAGAAAAATATACCAAAAGGACTCTTAACTTAGATACCAAAACAGAAGAAGCACTAGAGTACTTGAATGGCCAAAAGGAGATTGAAGAGAGAGGTAAAGGAATTAAAAAGCTGAAAAATGAAACTTCTTGAATGGAAATTTGACCTTCCAAGTTGTCTGTAGCTAGAACTAGAAGTTGCAAGATAGCTTTGTTTTATTTTATTTTATTTTTTGATATGAAGATAGCTTTAATTGTTGAAAGTTATGGGGGATAGTTTTGTAGTTTTATATCTATACGTAAGTTGTAAGTTGAAGCCAATGAGAGTCAACACACGGAAAATTAGAGGGGAAGCATTAATTTAGGGCATTTTCCAAGGTTTTGGAAGAAGAAAAGCTCAAAAATAAGAGTGGACTTTAGCTTTATTAGAGAAATAAATGAATGAATGGAGGGGACTATCTCTTCTCTTGGGACAAGAGTCGGCGTTGCAATGTGTGCTAAGTGTATCCTACATGGGCTTTTGACTTCATCTTTTTCAATAACTCAAGGCGTCCAGATTGGTGGTCTGGCTAGCTAGATGGTGGATGTTGCATGCTGGTGCCGACAGCATCTCATGTGCCTCGTGGGGTTTACAACGCATTTCTTGGGTTGTGTCGTCACTCTTAATGAATCCCTCCAGTACGATCTTTCTTTTTCCATGTTTTTTAACTAGATAGGTAACATTCCAAGGATCTGGTCAATTTTGGAAGTTTTTGTTTAAGAAAATCCTAGATTGACTAATTACCGTTACGCGTACTTTTCATGGCAAGATCATTAAAAACCCATTATTGAATAAGAGTTGCGGAAAGGGTTTCTCATAATTTTTTTTGACATGGCCTAGTTATCCTATAACTTAGATTTTTGTCCAGGCTTTTGCTGACCATGATTCGGATTTTTACCTTGTAATTAATCAATAGTCCATGGTATGGATCGAGCGCTATCCTTATTATATATGTGTACTCCCTTGATTGTCTTTTTCCTTAATAAACTGATGATGCTAGATATTATTATATCATTCAAAGATTCTTCGAAAAATTCAATGCTGTTTGATATATTCAGGGAACATTAAAAAAAAAACTAAGTCCCCTCATTCATTTATTGTGGACTGTGAGGTGTCTTTTACCGTGGGCTTTAATAGTATAGTTAATTTTGTTGGACGTCTAAATGGTTTAGAACGTGATTCCCACCCCTTTCACTATCCCCTTTATTTCATTCTTTTACATAGGAGAGATAACAGCACAACAGTACATGGAGATGAAAAAAAAAGAGAGGGTGAATTGGAGGAGAAAAGCTTATGAGGAGAGGGTGAGGATGTTCAAAATCGAACTAATGGATGTAAGGGGGGTGACGGAGGGGCACGGCAGAAGAAAAAGGACCCGTAAAGGAGAAGAGAGAGTTGCAGAAAGAGGAGAGAGGATCGCCACAAAACAGACGGTTGATGAAGAAGAAAAGGAAGGTGAATATCGGACATTATCTTCCCTCAGCAACTTCTAGAAATCATTGAGCAATCATAGCTGATGTTTCTTCTTTTGCTTCCTTAACACCCCTAACATTTGCTTCTTTTGTTTGGGCAAGACTTTTTCTCTAGGATTGGCTTGGCATTTTTAATGTTGATTCACTCCTACTACTACAATTGATTCACTGCCATTGTTGCTACTTAACATTGCATTTTCCTAGCTTCTCTAAAATACATATCATGTCATATTTTATTTTTGATGAACTCTTCTTGGTTTGAAGTTTAGCTTTTATATGCATCTACTTTCATTGACAAGTTTAAAATGGCCTGCAGCACAGTGCGGGTCATTTATCTAGTATATGTTTTATATGATTTTATTATTCACTGCAAAACTAATACTTGTAAAATGATAATTCATTCTAATATACATGAGAAAATCACAACAAACAAACTATACATAAACAAAATCTGGACAAATAAACAACCACATCATTAAAGGAGAATGTCTTTTTATATGGGGGACTAGTCACCTAGCCTTTATTCGGGGAGCTCAACTAGCCCCTCACTTAGTAGAAGGACAAATGGTATACTTATTAAATATGTGTGCCTCTAAGATTACTTTTGCCCAATTACTAATTAGTAACGATCATAATGTCATCTTGTCTACCTAATAGTGACCCATCAATGTTAAAAGCATTTATCCCCTAATCAATTTTGGAGGTTATTGGTGAAAAGAAAAATATAATTTTATCTGCATCATGATCTTCTCAAGCTTACACCTAACACTTTCTTATTCTCATATTTCTTCATTTATTGACGTCGTGATCAAAAGGTTTTCCATTCTATCATGGAGACTTGTTTTAGACCATCATACTCCGTTGTCAATCACCTTATCTCTATCTTACGAAGAGTCATCTCATTATAATAGGTTTTCCAACCTCATTAGTTGCACTATTTACTAAAAGCTAGTTTTCATTCTCCATTTCTTTTCCACGCACTTTTCATTGAAAAGTGTTGGTTATTGAGTTACGTCTGGTTTGTCCATAAGGGTCGAGTCTGGTCCAAGTATTTAGAGGAGTTACTAAAAACAGTAACTGCTTCCTCTACTTGTATAAATAGGAACATAACTCATACGAAGAAGTAAGTTTTCATTAATGAAAGAACATAGTTCTCTATTTCTCTTTTTCCATTTTGACTCTCTGTATTAACTTGACAAGATTCATTAAATATGTGTGCCTCTAAGATTACTTTTGCCCAATTAGTAATTAGTAACAATCATAATGTCATCATGTCTACCTAATAGTGACCCATCAATGTTAAAAACATTTATCCCCTAATCAATTTTGGAGGTTATTGGTGAAAAGAAAAATATAATTTTACCTACATCATGATCTTCTCAAGCTTACACCTAACACTTTCTCAATCTCATATTTCTTCATTTACTAACGTCGTGATCACAAGGTCTTCCATTCTATCAAGGAGACTTGTTTTAGACCATCATACTCCGTTGTCAATCACTTTATCTCTATCTTATGAAGAGTCATCTCATTATAATAGGTTTTCCAACCTCATTAGTTGCACTATTTACTAAAAGCTAGTTTTCATTCTCCATTTCTTTTCCACGCACTTTTCATTGAAAAGTGTTGGTTATTGAGTTACGTCTGGTTTGTCCATAAGGGTTGAGTCTGGTCCAAGTATTTAGAGGAGTTACTAAAAAAAGTAACTGTTTTCTCTACTTATATAAATAGGAACATAACTCATATGAAGAAGTAAGTTTTCATTAATGAAAGAATATAGTTCTCTATTTCTCTTCTCCTATCTTGACTTTTTGCATTAACTTGACAAGATTTACAAAGACGTCTGTACTGTGAAATATCACTTTGGTTCTAGTAATTGAAGTGCCACTAAAGTAATTGATCAATGAATAAGAAAACGAATTATCACAAGTAAGTTTTCCTTTCCAATCTACATTGGTATCAGAACATGGTTTTAAGATGTGTTTTCTGTTAGGTTTTATGCAATATATCTATTATTGTACAAATATTTTTTTTCTTTTCTGATATATATGAATACATGTTAATTCTTTATATGCATGGATGATTGCACCATATATTATTTAAAAGAGAGATTTTAAAAACATTTGCCAGATTTGCATTTCTGAAGACAAAAACATTGGCTTTTGACTATA
The DNA here is from genome assembly GCA_015852605.2 of Populus deltoides. Lineage (NCBI taxonomy): Eukaryota > Viridiplantae > Streptophyta > Magnoliopsida > Malpighiales > Salicaceae > Populus > Populus deltoides. The sequence goes on along the minus strand of CM027578.2, from coordinate 10,507,657 downwards.
TTGATTGTATCATAAATTTTTTGTTCCTAATTTTTTTTTAAAAATGGCTACGATTTCATCTGGTATTATGTAACATAAATGCTTTTTATTATTTTTAAATTCATTAATTTGAGATAATTACTTAATTAATAATAATTATTATTCATGACACCTCTTGCCAAATTGTTTAAATAATTTGAATGAAGAGTTGTCTTTTAAACTCTATAGACACATTAGTCTGGAGAGGTGTGCCTTTTAACTCTACAAACATATTGATCTGAAGAGGTGTTCCTTTTAAACTTTACATATATATTGGTCTGAAGAGGTGTGCCTTTTAAATTCTCACAAACACATTAGTCTAAAGAGGTGTGTCTTTTAAAATCTACAGACACATTGATCTAAAGAGGTGTCTCTAAACTTTACTTACACATTGGTCTGAAAGGGGGTGATTTTATTTAAAAATATTAGTTTGATATTGATAAAATAAAAATAAGAAACAATAGAGGTGTTTAAAGCTTTGCAATAATCTTTTTCTCTCCCTAATTTTTTTCTACAAACTCTCTGTTAATGTTTATAAGAAATAAAACAGAACTTCTTAATAAACTTATAGAAATTGTTATCTATAAGTTTAAGGTTTTGATATTCACGCCTCAAAGCCTATTTATTATGCCCTTGATTATTTATGTGCTTTTGAAAATTTTTTTGCTGTAATGGATAGACAACAAAAAATTGATCATTAATTGAGTTAAACCATTAATTATATGTATCATTAGATGAGTAGACTGGCTATAAGTATGTTTCTGAGTTCTGTATGGAACATCAAATGTTAATCGTTCTCAATTCTCTGCTTGAGGAATGGATGTTAGTGCGACTTTTGTTGGAATGCAGACTAGAATTCTTAGATTTTAATAATCTCGCTGATGAAATGTTGTTTGAGAGGGAACATTAGTATACCAAAAATGGTATATGACGCACTGGAAGAAGCGCAGGTCGTTTGAATGCTATTGCTAAATTCATTCCATGGTTTACCTAGAATGAATTTGGAGGAGATAACTTTGATAAAGTAGATGACGTAATTGGATACCCTAATTATATATCTGATAATTCTGAAATTTATTATTCTTAATTTTTTTTATTTCAGTATTATTATTATTATTTGTTAAGATAATTGCTTGTTTATTTTGAACTGCATATTTAATATAATTTAAGTTTTAATTACATTATATGCATATATATGCAATTTGATTAGTAGGAGTTGTTAGTTAAAACTAATAACTATAATTATGCACTCATTTAAATTTTCAATAATAATTAGACCATACAAATAGAAATTGATTAAGTGTTTAATATTCTTTTCATTTTTATTATAGGTGTTAGATTATTATTTGTTTAATTTAGAATGGAGTGGCAATTACTATCATTTAAATTGTACTAGATACGTAATTAGTATCAATAATGCTTAATATGACTACATCTAAGAGTATTATTGCTAATTTAAACCATGAAGACAAACTAAGTGAAATGAATTACGATGTTTGGTATCGTAAGATTGAGTATCTCCTGGAAGAGCAAGAAATGTTGAAAACAATCACATAATCGATGGTTGAACCTGAGCAAGGAAACTTTGCTAAACACGGGCTTGATATGGAAGCATATCAAACCTATAAATGCAAGGATCGTGTAGCTCGCATTCTGATGTTAAGAAGCATGAGAAATGATATAATCTTGCATTTTGAAAGGCATCGTTTAGCCCAATATGTTTGGGATGCAGTAAAGATTCAGTATGGAGGAACCTCAACTAGAATTCATCAGTTAACCCTCAAATTCGATGGTTATAAGAAGTGCCAAAATCAAACGATGAGGTAACATCTTCTAATCATGTCTAACATGATTAATGAATTAAGGGGTAATGCATGAGATGACTGATGAACAATAAGTCCAAGCAATTATCCGCTCTTTTCCAAGTAATTGGAACACATGCGTGTTAACCTTACCCATAATGACAACATTAAAACATTTGATGATGTTGCTTGTCATGTCGAGCTTGAAGAAAATCGACTTCATGCTGGGAAGCTTATAAATGAGGCTTTTATATCTGAGACTAAGATGCGTGGAGTAGGGGTGTTCATTTTCGGTTCGGTTTTTATATAAAAAAAAGTAACCAAATCGATTTTTTTTTTAAAACCAAAACCGGTTCAAACCAACCGGTTTTGGTTTGATTTTTTGAAACAAAAACCGGTTCAAACCAGTTTGGCTCGGTTTTGGCTTGGTTTGGCTCGGTTTTGGCTTGGTTTTTTTTGTTTGGCTCAGTTCGGGTTCGGTTCGGTTAGGTTTTTTCGGTTCCAGGCTTAAAAAACCGAAACCGAACCAAACTGGTCGATTTTTTCAAAATTTTAATTTGTTTAATCAGTTTTTTCGCGGTTTGGTTTTTTCGGTTATTTTTTTTCCTGTTTTCTTGGTTTTATCGGTTTTTCAGTTTTTTTTAACACCCTAGTGTGGAACATATGGCTCTAAATATAAAAAAGGTAAGGCTAAGGGTCCCAAATATACCAAGAGAGGAATAGAAGCAAATAATAGTGGACATAAACGCAAGCGTGAAAAATGCTACGGTAAGAAAGACAAGAATATGAATTGTTTTAATTGTGGTAAACCTGGTCACTTTACTCATAATTGCACTAAGCCAAAGACTCAGGAGCAACCCACCATATAGCAAGGGATTGAACAACCTTTGTGGAATTTTATCAAATTCCAAAGTGAAGTAGATACATATACATGGGGAATAATGCTTTCGCCGCTGTGCTTGGGATTGGTATCTGCAAATTGGATTTGTGGGGCGGTCGCACACTTTATCTTTATGATGTACTCTATGCTCCAGAAGTTTGATGGAATATTGTGTCTGTTCTTGCTTTACTCCAATTGGGCTTTAATATTGCATTTGTTGGTTGTTGTGTAAAAATATATCTGTATATAAAATTCCAGTATTATTAATGATAGTAATATCATAACTTGACATGCTAGATTAGATTACATAGATTAGCAAGAGCTGATCTTTTAGGATCACTTACCAAAGAGAAATTGCTTGTTTGTGAGCATTGTCTTGCTGGAAAAGCAACTAAATTACCATTTGGCAAAGTTAAAAGAGCTTGTAGTCTATTACAACTTATTCATTCAGACATTTGTGGCCCAATGAATGTAAGGGAAAGATATGGAGGAAATTATTTGACCACATTTATAGATGATTTTACATCATTTGGTCATATTTATTTGACCTCGGATAAGTCTAAAGCATTGGATTGCTTCATTCGATACACAAATCTGGTGAAGAATAAACTAAGTACCAAGATCAAAGCTTTAAGAACTGATCGAGGACATAAATATCTATATGAACAATTTAAAATTTTTTATGATGAAAGGGGTATAATTAGACATCCAACTATTCCTTATACTTCACAACAAAATGGTGTAGCAGAAAGGAGGAATCGAACCCTATTTGACATGGTTAGGTTAATGATGGCATAAGCTAATTTACCAATTTCCTTTTGTGGAGATGCATTGTTAACTGCTGCTTACATACTTAATCGTGTGCCCTCTAAATCTGTCTCATCCACCCCGTATGAACTATGGAATGATGTCAAATCTAATCTAGGTTATTTGCATCCATAAAGGTGTGCAGCTTATATTCATAATACTTATGAATATGGGAAACTTGGTCCTAGAAAAAAGAAGTGTATCTTTATATGGTATTCTGAACATTCCAAAGGACTTGTATTTATTGGTGAAAAAGCTGATGGAAGAGTGATAAAGATTGAATCGCGTGATGTTATATTCTTAGAAAAGGTTTTTCCAAATACAGGTGAGGTTGAAAAAGATTTTCAATTATATGAAATGAAAAATCTAGATTATGGCGCAATAAGTCATTCAATAGAGGACTTGGATGAAACTTTTAATCCTTTTACAAACAGTGGGGATGATATTTTATCTATTCCTACTCTTATGAAGCAAGATCATGAGCAATCTTAACCTCATAGAAACATTCATGAACCAATTCCTTGTCATCAATTTGAGATTAAGGGGGAAGCGTTCATGATTGCTTCATAAGATGATGAAGAGCCTGAAACATTCATTCATGCTATATCTGGTCCTAAAGCAAGAGAATGGATTAAAGTTATGGAAGAAGAAATGGAGTCGATGAAAACTAATCAAGTCCGAGACTTGGTTGATTTACTATCAGGACGAAGATCCATTAGAAATAAATGGGTTCTTAAAATTAAACATAAGACAGATGAGTCAATATAACGTTATAAGGCTCGACTAGTAACGAAAGGCTACAATTAAGAAAAGGGAATTAATTATGAAGATATATTCTCACCAGTTATGAGGATTACTTTAGTTCATCTTATTTTAGCTATAATCGCACATATAGACCTAGAGTTATACCAAATGGATGGTAGAACTGCATTTCTCAATAGAGAATTAAATAAGGAGATCAATATGGATCAACTTTTAGGATTCAAGACTAAAGGACAAGAGCACAAAGTTTGCAAGCTTAAAAGATTCATATATGATCTTAAGCAAACTTTTAGACAATGAAACATCAAGTTTCATCAAACTATCCTTAAGGATGGTTTTATAATGATAAAAGAAGACCATTGTTTGTATTTAAAATATTCTAACAATAGTTTTATAATATTGTCCTTATATGTTAATGACATCTTAATAGCTGAAATAAAAAACAAATGTTGATACTACTAAAAGGTGGTTATCATCAAACTTTAAAATGAAAGACATGGGTGAAGCCAACTTTATTCTTGGTGTGAAAATCATAAGAGATCGCACTAAAATTTTTTTGGGTTGAACTCAAGAGACTTACATTAAAAAGATGTTAGAGTGCTATCACATGCAAGATAACAAACCAACGGACACCCCTGTTAATAAAAACTCGAGCCTGCGCTGTGATATATGTCCCAAGACTCTAGAAGAAAAGGAGAAAATGTCCATAATACCTTATGCCAGTGTCATTGGTAGTTTAATATATGCAATGATGTGCACACATCCCGTTATATGTTATGTTGTTTGATTGGTTAGTTGATAGCAATCAAACCCTAGTCAGAAACACTGAATGACAGTCAAAAGAATCATATGAAGGCTTACAATGATTGAATAATGAATAAATGTCATTAACACATCATGTTATTCATTATTTGTTTTATGAAATATATTGTAAGTATTGTATAGTACAATTTACTTACTCACATAATCAATCACCTCTAATGCTTGTAAGGTGAGTAGAGATGAGACTATTTGAGTTTTAATGCTTAATGAGCGATTTGGGCACAGTGGGAGTACTTTTAACTCAAAGTAATTATTAAAAAGTCACTTTGGTTAGGATCAAGATGAGGTTCTTAAATTAAAAAATCGACATAATGAATTCTCACCATTCATGTGTCTATGATGATTGAAGGCTAGTATGAAATTATTCATCTGCCACTAATGATAAATGAGCAAATGAGAATTTTTTATTTGAAGTCTATGTTTTTAACAACAAGACTGAGACACGTATAATGTATTTCCTCTAACAGGGAGAGCAATGACATACACTCTTTGTCTTAAGAAAAGAAAAGAGTAAGCTCCACTATAACATGTATTTCATACTACATATGCTAGCGTCCATTACAAGAATAAAGAATAGATCCCTGCTTCTTTATTATGTGAGTCCTGAAGATCATATCTAAGATATTAAAATCTTACCCTTTGTGACTTTTGACTATATCATGAGGTAATGTATTAATGATCACTACTTTAGGAGTATATCCTATGGTCATGGAATGATTTGACTTAAAAGAATACTCTTAGAAAAGTGAGTTACTTCAGATCTGATTGATATGAGTGCAAAAAAAAAGTAATTTTAGTTCTACACATGTTACTTGTATTCACCAGCCGGGATCATATCACTTGAATAGATTTGATACAATTTAGAATACTTGTACTTGTAAGGATGGATTGAGTATGAAATTCTTGAGGGATTGAATTATATTTAGTCATATGTAACTAACAATACTTAGGGAATATTAGTACACTTTAAGGAATAATTAATTATGAGGTTGATGTCTCATATATGGCCTATATTAGGTTTATATATTTTGGAGCTCCTTTCACTGTGTGTTCATGTCGCACGGTCCGTTCATCAAGTATGAAATTCTTGTGCAAGTTTGAAATATAATGTATTAAATGGATGTTGGTTATTGGGTTAGGTCTGGTCCGCTCATGAGGGATGGGTCTGGTCCAAGTATTTAGAGAAGTTACTCGTTTGAAGATGTAAGTTTTTATTATTAAAAGAATATAGTTCTCTCTTTCTCTTCTCCCATCTTAACTCTCTACATTAATTTGACAAGATTTACAAAGACGTTTGTACTATGGAATATCACTGTGATTCTAGTAATTGAAGTGGCATTAAAGTAATTGATTCAGGAATAAGAAAGTGAATTCTCACAAGTAATTTTTCGTTTCCAATCTACACAGAATCCAAAAGCTTTAGGCCTTAAAATAGTTACAAACATTACAAAGTACTAGTGTACAACCTGTGGAGGATCTTCATTGGAATAACTTAAAGCCTTCACCACTACACTGCCAAGTTTGCAGTATAAAATTATAAAATTTAGATATACACTTTTTGTTTCTCTTTTTTAAAAATAATTT